>CAMZMU010000055.1:40647776-40761295 GCA_947311845.1 Poa pratensis | reverse complement strand
AATAATAACTCATGATAAGTATTCCTGTTATCTTTAGCCTAAGAGCCACACACGGGGGCACACTGTCACACTTCGCACCGTGGGACAAAGGTGACTCCGGAGATTACATTAATAAAACCACTTGAGTAGCATATAAGATAATGAAGAGTACATCTATGGATTCAACTAGATTACAAAGCTCATGATCACACAAAGATCACACCATGGGAGAGAGAGATAAACCACATAGCTACCGGTAGAGCCCTCAGCCCCGAGGGAGAACTACTCCCTCCTCATCATGGGAGGCAGCAACGACGATGAAGATGGCGGGGCGTCGATGGAGATGGCTCTGGGGGCAATTCCCGTCCGGCAAGGTACCGGAACAGAGACTTCTGTCCCCCGAAACGAGTTTCGTGGCGGCGGAGGGGCACGGAGAATGTATTCGGGAGTTTCGTCAATTGTGTTAGGGTTTTACTCCGCGGGGTTATTTATGGTCCAAAGGGCAGCTTCAGAAGGTTCCCGAGGCAGCCACACGTGGCCTCGGCGCGGTCAGGTTTTCCTGGCCAAGCCGACTTGTCGGGCCTGCACAGCCCGCATACGAATTCCGATGAGATGAACCTTTTGTAAAAACGTGCGGCAGAAATTCCGCAACTTTCGCGACTAACTTTTTCCATTTGACGTCGTCTCAGCCGAACGTGACAATCTTTGAAATAGTTTCAGACAGATTTCTGGAAAGTCCCAGTTTGACTCCAACAAGGTTTCTTCTGCCAATTTTGATAATTTCTACACATCAAAGTGTAAAACACAAGCATTGTGCCTTTGCAACTATATAGTAGGTAGTCCAATAAATGTCCATAATATGATATAAAAGTGCATATAAAACATGTGACAATTGATATAAAACATGCATGGAACATCAAAAATTATAGATACGTTGAGACGTATCAGCTATTGATTGGGGTTGAGACAACTTTTTTCCTTTGTATTTAATTGCTATATCCACCCCCGAGTATTCGAGTGTGCCTAGAGTATTTGTTTGAAAGAGCAAAATGTTTTTATGTTTTGAGATAGCTCAGCCCCCGAGCATACGGTGTGGCTAAGTTTGTGCTGATAAGCTATGCGAGTAATAAGCAGGAGAAGTACGAGGAATTTATTGACTATAATTCCATTTATGAATTAGGCTGCAGGCCGCCTCATTAAAAACCTTCCAGTCCCCTAGGTACCCTGGTAAGGAAAAGAGCGCGTCTGAAACCTGCAGCCATCCGACATATGAGCCTATTACATTATGCGACTGAGCAATCTAAGCATAGAAACGGCGCAGCTGCGCAACGTTCCAAGGATGTGGAGAGTTCGCCGTCTTCGCATGCTTCAGTCTGTATGCTCCACCACCTATGACCTCGGTGATGATGAAGGGTCCTTCCCATGGAGAAGCAAGTTTATGCACCTTCTTCTGCTTCAGTCGAAGTACCAAGTCACCCACCTCGAAGGACCTGGTACGCAGTCGACGGCTGTGATAGTTGCGTAGATCTGCTGGTAGACAGCTGTACGTGCTAGCGCTGTGTTGCGTGCTTCTTCGAGCAAGTCGACTGCATCTTCGAGTGCTTCATCTGCATCGTCTTCATTGTATGCTTCGACCCGTGGCGTTGAACCTTACGTCTGATGGCAGGATTGCCTCTGCGCCGTAGACCATGAAGAATGGAGTGAATTGTGTTGAGGCGTTGGGTGTTGTGCGTAGGCTCCATAGCACAACGGGAGCTCTTCTACCCAAGCACCCGCAGCCCTTTTGAGTGGCACCAGAGGCGCTTCTTGATTCCACTCGTCACAAGCCCATTGGCCTTTTCGACTTGGCCGTTTGATTGCGGGTGCGCCACAGATGCATAATTGAGCGTGATATCTTGCTCTTTGCAGAAGGATTTGAATCCTCAGCCGTGAAGTTTGTACCGTTGTCAGTGATGATGCTATTGGCACACCAAAGCGATATGATGGATTTTATGAAATTGACTGCTGTAGTGGCAGTCGAACTTGTGATGGGTACTGCTTCAATCCACTTGGTGAACTTGTCGACCGCCACCAGAAGGTGAGTATGCCCTCCATGGGAGGATTTTTTGAGTGGCCCAACCATATCGAGCCCCCACTGGGCGAAAGGCCAGGCCAATGGTATTGTCTTCAACGCCGATGCGGGTGCGTGTGGCTTTGTGGCGAATTTTTGGCAGCCGATGCACCTTTTGACTATGTCCTCCGCGTCTTTGAGTGCTGTGGGCCAGTAGAAGCCTGCGCGAAAGGCTTTGGCTACGAGTGATCGACTGCTGGCGTGATGCCCGCAAGTACCTGCAATATCACGAAGGATGGCTTGGCCATCTTCAAATGCTATGCAACGCTGGAACATACCTGATATGCTGCGTTTGTAAAGTTCACCGTTGATGACAGTGTATGCTTTAGATCGTCGAGTGACGCGTCTTGACTCTGTGAAGTCTTCGGGTACCTCGCCGCGGAGTATGTATGCAGGAAGGGTTGAGTCCAAGTTGGCTCGATGAGGAGTACCTCGACTGGTGGGTCCTCTGTGCTAGGTGTTTTGCTCTTGGCTGGTGCGGCTGTGCAGGAGTTGCCGCTTCTTTTTGATTGATCTGTGCTCTATGCGCTCGAAAAGACACCAGGTGGCACTGTGCTTTGTCACCAATGTTGGCTAACTTATCTGCTTCTTCATTGCTTCACGCCCTATGTGCCGCAACTCGCAGCCTTCGAAGCTGCCCTCCATGATGTTGTACAGTCACGGTAGGCGATCATGTTATCTGCGATTGCGTCACAAGCCTTCATTGTTTGCTGCACCACCAATTCGAGTCGCCGTAGAATCAGTCGAGTGCACCCGAGGGCTTTGGCCATCCTCATGCCATGGATCAGAGCCTCGTATCTGCTCGTTATTGGATGGGAACTCGAATCCCATTTGCAGGATGTAGCGAGCTTGTCGCCTTTTGGTGATATGAGGATGACACCTGCGCCTGCGCCTTCGTTTTTCTTCGAGCCATCGAAGTACATGGTCCAGGAATTGGACACATCTGGTGCTCCTGGGAGCTGAGCTTCAATCCACTCGGTGTGGAAGTCGGGTAAACTTGTGCTTTGATGGCCTTCGGGTAATCATACTTGATGTCTCTTGGTGCTAGCTCGATGAGCCATTTTGCTACTCGCCCAGTTGCATTGGGGTTTGTGAGGATGTCCCCGATCCCTGAAGTGCTGATTACAGTGATCGGGTGCTCGGAGAAGTAATGCGTCAGCTTCCTTGAGGACATGAACACGGCGTATGCCAGCTTCTGATAGTGCGGGTACCGCTGCTTTGATGTGGAGCACTTCACTCAAGTAATAGACTGGACGTTGTATGCTTTGGGTGTCCCTCCTCCCTGCGTTCGACCACAAGAACAGTGCTCACCACCACCTATTAGTTGCAGAGACATATAGGTATAGTGGCTCGCGTTCCCTTGGTGCTACGAGGATTGGAGGGCTTGTGAGGACTCGCTTGAGGTCCGTGAAGGCTGCTTCGGCTTCTGGCGTCCACTCGAACTTATCTGCCTTCTTCATCAGTCGATAGAACGGGAGTGCTTTTTGCCTAGCTTGCTGATGAATCGACTGAGTGCTGCTACTCTACCCGCCAACTTTTGCACGTCGTGGAGCTTTGAAGGCCTTTGCATCGTCAAGATGGCCTGTATTTTCTCCGGGTCCGCCTCGATTCCTCGAGCTGAGACTAGATACCCGAGGAGTTGCCCGGCTGGCACGCCGAACGTGCACTTCTTCGGGTTGAGCTTGATGTGGAAGCGTTTGAGGTTTGCGAATGTCTCCGCAAGTCATCGAGTAGCGTGCTTTCTTCTCTTGTGGGATGACGATGTCATCTACATAGACCTGGACGTTTCGCCCAATCTGCTTCTTGAGGCAATCTTGCATCATGCGCTGATAGGTTGCGCCTGCGTTTTTGAGCCCGAAAGGCATTGTGGTGTAGCAGTAGACCCCGAGTGGGGTTATGAACGCCGTTTTTTTCTTCCTTTCCTTCATCCTTATCTGGTGGTAACCCGAGTAAGCATCCAGGAAGGATAAGACGAGCGCACCCGGTGGAGTCGACGATCTGGTCGATTCGAGGTAGTGGAAAGTGATCCTTTGGACAACACTTATTGAGTGCTGTAAAATCTACACACATCCGCAGGATGTCTGTATGCTTCTTCTCTACAAGTACGGGGTTGCCACCCATTGTGATTTCTTGATCTCTCTGATGAATCGCTGCGAGTAGCCTGTCGACTTCGCTTCGACTGCAGTTCTTTTTGGGCCGGATATGCGGCGCATTGTTTGTTTGACTGGTTTAGCACCTGGAAGTAGCTGGAGAGAGTGCTCGGCGAATTCCCTGGGAATACCTGGCATGTCTGCTGGACACCATGCAAATATATCCCAGTTCTCACGGAGGAATTCGACGAGCGCGCTTTCCTATGCGATAGGCAGACTCGACGAGACATTGACTGTCTTGGTCGGGTCAGTCGGGTGCACCTGATGCGATCTTGTGTCGTTGGTGGCACTGAATGCTCTGTCGACTGCCACCTTTTTGTGCTCTGGCATAAGTGTTCGATCGTTGGAGACCGCTAGATCGGCGAGTGTTGCTTCCATGCCAAACATCTCAGAGATTTTGCTGAATTCTCGGTCGCAAGAGTCAGACTTTTGGAAGTTCCCCTTGACTGTGATTACTCCTTTTGGTCCAGGCATCTTCAGCTGGAGGTATGCATAATGTGGCACCGCCATGAATCGAGCGAACGTCGGGCGTCCAAGTATAGCATGGTATTGTGATTCCAGTCGACCACTTCGAACTCAATCGACTTTGTCCTGAAGTGGTGCTTGTCCCCGAACGTTACGTCGAGTTGTATGGTGCCCTCTGGGCTTATTGCTTTCCCTGGAACGATACCGTGGAAGGTATTTGAGATCTTGGCAGGTTTTCGACTGACCTGTTCATTTTGCGAGCGTATCTGCGAAGATGATGTTTATGCCGCTCCCACCATCCATGAAGACCTTGGACATGGCGTAGCCTCCAATTTGCGCGTCGAGTACCAGAGCAGAGTGCCCTGGTCGAACAACCGACGGAGGGTGGTCCTCTTTGCTGAAGCTTATTGAGTATCGGCCCTTCAAGTACTGTTACCGCAGGGGTGACATGACCGCCATGTTTACCTGTCGAGTGCGAAGTTTTGCTCCCTGTTGGAAGGTCGACCTTTCTGTATCATGTACATCTGCCCTTGGGGCGGAGGGTACTGTGGTTCGTCCACCCGAGGCACGGGCTGTATGGCACCCGCGAGATTTCCGCCTGGGGCAGGCTGTGGTGGTGGAGGTGGTGCCATCAGAACAGGCACGTTGTTTGGCTGAGGCACGGGTGCAGGTGCTTGTGCGCTGCTGCCTTTCTGCGATTTACGTAATCAGTCGCCATTTGGTCGAACTCCCTGCAGTTTCTCATCGAGTGGTTGGATCGCAGTTTTCCATCGTCCCCCTTGTACAGGTGGAATCTGCAATCAGCGTCCATCTTTTCTTCGAATGATCGCTCAGATTGTGCCCGTGACTTGCGCCAATCCTTCCTCTTGTAGCTATCACTGCGTTGGCTGTTCTCGATCATCTCGACTGTCTCGACGATCACTCGACTGTCTCGCCGATTCTCGACTGTCTCGCCGATCTTCCGACCGTCGGTCGCTTCTTCTGTCCTGATCATTGCGGGGTGTGGAGAACCCAGCCGCCATGAATTCGGGTCTGTCATCGTCGTAATGACGTTTTGAACGTTTGCGCCTTCGGTCGTCTCTGTACGAGTCTCTATGGCTTCGACTGCTATTCTCATGTTTGTCACGGGGTGAGGACCCGCGTGTGGTGCGTGCCATATCCTCTCCATCTGCCCACTCAGTCGCGATCTGCAGGAGGTGGGCTACAGATTTTGGCTTTTGGCGGCCAAGTGCTTCTTCTCGCCTGGCGAGGCCCATGACGAAAACATCCATGGCCATATCTTCTGAAACCACTCCAACTGAGTTACGTATCTCAGTCCATCGTCTGATGTATGACCTCAACGTTTCGTCTGAACGCTGAACGCAGGCCCGCAGCTCCTCGAATGTTTTCGGGCGCTCACATAGAGGCTCGAAGTTTTTGACGAAATCCCTGCGGAAGTGATCCCACGAGTCGTATGTTGATGAGGTAGGGCCTTGAGCCAGTCGCGAGCTGCCTTCGAGCATGAGTCGTATGTACTGCATGGCTGTAGTGTTGGTGCCCGCTGGCACGCAACTGCCAGCCTGTAATCTTCCAGCCACCCGGAAGGTTCCTGTCGACCCGTGTACTTGGGCTGTTCGGATGTGAGTTTGAATCCTTTGGGCATCCGTGTCTCGCGGACGCGTCGAGTGAAGCACAGAGCTCCATGTGGCTCAGGCTCTCGATCAGAGTATGAGTCGCTACTGTAAGATCTGCGTGATCTGCTCCTGGACCTGCGCCTTCGCGAGCCGCTTCTTTCCTTCGAGTGGTGGCGACGACCACTGTGATTATGCTCTTCCCGAGGCGTCGACTAGGGCACGGTCTCGACTCCCACCTGGAGTTCTTGGAACTTGGCGTATGGCCTTTGCAGCTAAGGCGAGTGATTTGATCTGTTGGCGGTGTAGTTTTGCGTTGGGGTCATCCGCTGGGGCTTGATTGCCTCCAGGTATGCTGCAGCGGTGTAGAGAGCACCTGCTGTTTTGGGCACCGGCAGTCCTTCCTCTCGTATGTCATGAAGGAGTTGCCTAAGTTGCGGGTGAGTGCCGCCTTCTCGCCTGGCGAGAGGTGTGACAACCTTGATCTGCGTCTGTGTCTGCTCGCCCGGTGGAGCTCAGGGAGAGCTGTCTTCTGCGCACACTCGACAAGCTAGCTTGCTTTTTGCGTTCTTCGAGTGTGGCTCTTATCTGCTTCAGTCGAAGTGACTCCTGCCAGTTGAAGTACTGGAAGGTCAACATCTCTTCTTGTGTTGCGTCTGCTGGCATCATTGTGCACTCCTTGATAACTTTATCTGCTTTTGCTGCCATCTCAGCAGTGATTGTGAGGGTTGTGGCTCCGTCCGGCATAGTGACTGTGCACGGGAATTCTGTAGGCCTGCGACTGGCCGCAGTTTCTGATGTTTCTGCGGCGATGGCCACATAGACCTGTGGGGTATGACCCGAGGGCATATGTATGTACTTTCGAGTCCCGTCATGGACTCGACATCTTCATCGAGGCTCATGTCTGATGTTCATCGAGTGGTTCGTCTGGACGGATCTCGCAGTCGACGTCTTCGTCGCCTATGCCCATCTCGGCGTCGGCGAGGTTGTTATGAGTCTCGAAGTCGAGGTTGTTGTTGGCGCAGATCTCGGAGTCGACGTGGTTGTCGATATGAGTTTCGAGGTCGTCGAAGTCGCTGAGGGAGATCCCGCAGTCGAAACTATCCTCGAGTGGGAGATCCAGCTCGGGATCGTTTGTGCGGTATGCTGATTCGGCCTCCTCGCCCTGGAGCTCTTCAATGAGCTCGCGCATCTCTCGTGTGGACATGGTTGTTGCAGACGAACAAGCTTGGAGGGTCGATGATGGTATGGACGCAGTGGAAAGATCCGCAGTCGAAGGAGCCGCAGCCGATGGAGCCTCGGGTGCGGAAAGTCGCGAGTTGGCGTGGATCCGTCAAGTCCTGCACACCAAGCTTGTTGACGAAAAAATTGAACGAACCAACGGTTAAACCCAAACCTGACTCGAGATCGGAGAAGGCCTCCTGGAATCCTGGCGAGTGTGGCTCGAAATCCATCAGAGGATCCGATGTGCTTTTTGCGGGTGAAGCTGGCGTGTTGCCGTTTGTCGAGTGAGCCGGCGAGTTGCCGTGTGCCGCCTGAGTCGGCGAGTTCTGGTTTGTCGATGCAGCCGGCGAGTTGCCGTTTGTAGATCCGATCGGCGAGCCGCGTTTTCCGATGGAACCGAAGAAACCGCGAGTCCAGCACTATTCTTTCCCACAGACGGCGCCAATTGACGAGGTGTACCCTCATCAATCCCATGGTTAAGGACCTAGGGTTGAGATTATGGGGAGAGAACGTGGTAGTACTGGTAGTTTCGTCGGCTGACAAGCAGAGGCAAAGATTTACCCAGGTTCAGGCCCCTCGGGTGGAGGTAAAGACCCTACTTCCTGCTTGTCTGGTATTGACTGTGGATTATGCGATTACAGGGAGCTCCGGCGAGTTGATCATCTCGCAAGAGCGTTGGTGGTTCGTGTATGGCTTGGTCCCAGATCGGTACCCCTCCCAGCCTTTAAATAGGCTGGGTCTCGGGAGTTTGTAACCGACCTAGTTTACACATAAGGAAAGCCTAAACCGACTATGCCTATGTCTAGTCTTGGAGGGTACTCCATCTTCTTGGGCCTCTTGTCTTGGGCTTCGAGTAGGCTCTTCGATATTGGGCCTTAGTTGTTACGTGCACCAAGTACCCTCATGATAGGGTACCCGATATGTATACCCATGTCATCACCGAAGATGAAAATTGGCTAGTAGTCTAACTACAAGTAGAGGTCTTGAATCCGCAAGGGATCTTCTCCACGAAGGGAGGAAACCATCCCCACAAGGGGAGGAAGGAGACCGTATTGAGGTGGGAGCCTAGCTCTACTCTAATCTCAAAACATAGTCTATCCAGATCTGAAGGGGGTAGGTGCCTATATATAGGTTTGACCACCAAGGGGGTAGGTGGGAGAGGGATACAAGGGAATATTCCCTGCTGGTTCCCGCAGCAGCGGTAGTACCGCTCGTACGGACGGTAGTACCGCGGCAGTGCCACACAAGGGCGTCGAGGAGGGTTTCTGGCGGCACTGGGCGCGAGTACCGCCTGGTGGGGCGTAGTACCGCCCAGTCTCTTCTTCTCTTCTTCTTCTTCTTGACGCTTTCTCCTCCTCTTCCATGCGTACGCCTCGGATGGTCTTGAGTCCTGGGCTTCCTTGGCACCTCCCCGAATGTCCGTAGACTCAGTGATACCTATCATAGCAAAGGGGTAGATGCTCAAGTATATACCATCCGAAGGGCACGAAATGGGATCTTGTAGAGGAAAGAGTTCACCTTTGAGCTCCGTGGTGACTTGCGATGAGTTGGAATGCTTGACATGGTGATGGGCCAAGGTTGGGCTACATCAGAAACCATTAGTGTAATTAAAAGTTTGGAAAAATCTAGGGCTGATTTGTTTAGTGCGAAACAAAGTAAAGATGGTAAAGATTTAGTAAGATAATGATAGAGATAGTAAGAAGTAGATGATGATACCATGCAGGGCATTTTTTCAGATGATGAGACCTTAATGAGGAAGATAGAGAGCTTGATAGTGCAGTTAGACTGCTAGCAGGCCTGGCAACTGGAGTAACAAACTCAATTCGATTGGTAAGAGTAATAGTAAGAAATATAGTGGTAGGAAGAATTAGAGTTACTGGTCTTTTACAACTAAATTGGAGATGACTGGTTTTATTTGGAATGCTGGAGGCTTAGGGAACCAAAGAAGCTTTTATATTAATGATTTAGTGAAACGTTTCACAATAGAGAATAAAGTTTGCTTTTAGTATAAGAACAACAAGGTCCCCGGCCCGGATGGTCTGCCGATTGAGTTTACCAAAAATTCTGGAAATTAATTTGTACTGATCTAATGGCCCTGTTTAGTGATTTCTATGAAGCAAGTTGAATCTAGCTCGTTTTAATTTTGGGAATGTGACCTTGCTACCGAAAACCTCAGATGCTAGTTGCATACAACAGTATAGACCAATTTGCATGCTTAACCGTTATCTTTAACTTTTTTACTAAAGTGATCCCAAAAGATGGTAAAGTTGGTAGAAAAATTATTTCACATGTTACAGACGGCTTTTATTAAGGATAGAGATTTCTACATGGTATTGTACTTTTACATGTAACTCTGCATGAAGTAAAATCTAGTAAAATGGATGCTGTGTTTTTTAAGTAGACTTTGATAAAGCCTACGATAGGATAAACTGGGAACCGGTGAGAAAATCTGTTGAAAATGGTAAATTTACTATCATGTAAACGATCATATTGGTAAATACTCCCTACAAGAAAGGGCTAAGACAAGGAGACCCGTTTTCGTCTATTCTTTTTTAATATAGCAGTGATGTGTTGTCGGTCTTGTAGAAAGAACAATGGAGTGTGGGCTAATTAATCCGTTAATTCCTAATTTACTAGACGAGGATAGCCATGTTACAGTATGCGGATGACACCACTTTCATGTTTCAAGATGATTTACACTCGGCTAGAAATTTAAAGAAATTGTTGTGTATTTTTAACGTATGTCAGGCCTAAAAACAACTTTCTGAGAGCGAGGTCTTTCGTAGTGGAAAGCTAAAAATAGAATGTAGAGTACACTTCAATTTAATGTGTAAAGGGTGTGTTGCCATTTAAATATTTAGGGATGCCTACGCATGATAGACGCTTGAGGATGATAGATTAGAAACCTTCTGAAAGTAAAGTAGAGAAGAAAGTCAGGCTTGGATAGGGAATATACTTCTTATGGTGATGGACTTATACTGTTAAGATCGTGCCTCACTAATGTACCGTTTTATATGTTGTCTTTCTTTCCACTGCCTAAAGGAACAAGATGGAAAAAAGAAGTATCATTTAGTTAAGTAGGAGAGGGTGCCAGCCCAAAGAACAGGGTGGTTTAGGGTGCTAGATCTAAATGTTATGAATATATGTCTGTTATGTAAATGGCTCTGGAAAATTGAAAACAAAAAGAGTTTATGGCAACAGCTAATTAGAACTAAATACTTGCATACATACTCTTTAGGCCATGTATAGTTAAAGCCTATTCACTCTCATTTTTTGTCTGGATTTATGAAAGTAAGGGATCTTTTTTCAGTTTATGTAGAAAACTTATTGCTAATGGTGTACCAATTCTCTTCGTGCGACCCAACCTGAGATAATTAGCGGACGACAGTCGTGAAGACGTCGTTGCTTGCGGACTCGGTCGTAACCAGGAAGAGATCGCCTAGGCAACCATGAAATGACGTCCTCCTATTACATATGGCGTTTATTTCTTAGATTTGTGCAATCCAAGAATAAGAAAAAGGAACTCACCCAGCGTCCTCCGAGATTCGAACACCTAATCTTCGGCCTTCATAGCCGTCTGATCGACAAAGCAATCTTGTTGTATTTGCTTTGCTTTCCTGCCCCCTCTGAAGCAAAACCTCCTCCAATGGCAGCAAAAGCCGTGCATGAAAAACAACAACGCCAAACTCCCCTCTAAAAGTGCGCGACATGGCGGCACAACTTGTAGCAACGGCGACACAACATCTACAGTCCCGGGTTGGCTCACATGCAAGGTTCAACCCCCCCCCCCCCCCCCCCCCCCCCACCCCCAATTGGTGTTCACCAGCGTGGTGTTTTTCAAGGAGGAACCTAATATTGAACCGAACCCATCCGCGTCGGTGAGTTTCAAATAGTGCTGCAAGGGTTTTAGATTTGTGTGATGATTTTCAAGTGGCGGAAGCTCTGTTGTAGATTTTTTTGTCTCGTTGTTGGTACAAAATTGGTGCATTTAATATATGGTTTTGCATGTCCCAGTAGAGCAAGTTGCATGGTCTAATGTTCATCAAATGGACGTGAAGACACCTTTGCTTAATGAGAGTTAGAAGAGGAAATATATATGGATCAAACCTCACGGTTTGTGGTAAAGCGTGAAGAGAGAAACGTGTGTAAGTTGTGAAAATATTTGTATGATCAACTCGGGTTTACTTACCCGTTTTCGAAGCTGATAGGTGTGTTTACTATCATCATGGTGGGGGCGAAGGTGTTATAAATTAAGTTTGTGTGGGATCATATATATACTGATTTCTGTCACAAACATTAAAATACCAGCTTCCTTCTCCAGTTTTGATTTTTTGGTGTCTTACTCGTTAAGCCTACGAGTTAGAAACCTAGTCGGTCTAGAATCGTAGTTGCAAAAGAGTCCATTCGGTCTGCTATATAAATGACATCATCGCCAACCACCAAAGACAAACAAACCGAGTTACGGTTTTCACCTCAGAGAAGTCTCGAGAACCTCTCGCTCTTATGATCATATACGGGGAGAGCGGGAATTAAGCTTTTGAAAGCTCTCCGCGTGATTGCCTGCGTTAGTCGCAACAGGTCATTTACCGTCCAAGTTGGCGGGTGCTCCATATGTTGTCTTTGCTGCCATTTCGGCTGTGTCTTTGCTGCCGTTTTTTTCAACCGATCTTCGTCAATGTTGTCGTCAACATTGTTACCACTGCAGCAGCCGTGGTGCCTTCGTGTTCAAACAATTGGTACATGCGCCATGCCATAATCTCCGTTAATCGTGTTTACTGTTTCGTCTTGTTGTTTTTGGTCAATCTATATGTTAGAGAATTACATTGCTAGTTATTTTATGTCATGATTAAATCACGAAATCATCTAATTATCAATAGATTCAAGAACTCTCGGTGGCTGCAAGACCATGCCGCTCGATCCGTCACCAACCACTGCAAGCTGCACGCCTGCACCCCCGCAAGAAAAGAAAAAGACCCACTGCAAGCTGACGAGAGAAATGTCCCCAAATTAAGTGAACCAGGAAAGGTATCACATCACCATTCACTCTTTGTCAGGTATACAGTGGAATGAGAAACTTACTGCAGTTCTCATGCATTCAGTTTCTATAAATTCATATCAACTAAATTTTACTACCACCTTGAATCACGCCAAATATTAATTGGGGGTGGTACATCTGAGTATCTGACACTTTACACATCCAAAACTCAAGGTCGATAGACTATGCTTGCAGATCTTTTCTAAAAGATCCTGTAGAAACATTACATTTTACAAGCGCAACAATATCAAAAAAAAGAACATTGAGAATAATAGGGCCTTCAGCATCTCCATAACAAGAACCTAATCAAGCATGTTTAAGTACGTTGTTGTGGGATTGCTGTTGTTTTTTCCACCTGTCCACACCAGGACTTCCAGGGTTATAGTGGTGATAAGAAGGATGCCAAGTTGAAACCGTAGCCGATCTTCCAGAATTACCGGCACCTCCAACTTTGATTCCCACGACAATGTTGACTGCTGCAAGGAAGAGCACAAGCCTGCCTGCCCAGTGGTGATACCAGTTCCAGAATTTCCGGTACTTGAGTCTTTGTTGGGCCGCAGGAAGAATGCTAGAATCTGCAAAGTTGCATCTACATTCAGGTCCTTGTACAATTTCTTTGGTTGAAAAAACCAGGTATTATACAGCTCACATTTTCAAGGCAAACAAACTTTGCTTCACTATTGAAAAATTAACACGAAGCAGTATAGCAAGTATACACTGCAACTGACATGATTATTGCAAAAGCAGAAGGCACATACCTGGAGGAACCAATACAAGCACAAATATGCCAAGGCCTCTATGTGCAGGAACATCTGCTTGGATCTTGCCGTATAGTGATACACCACCACAACACCGGCCAGACCGAGATGAAGCCCACGAACTGGATACCAGCATGAAGGTAGAACCACAGAGGTCCCAACCCCTGCAGTACCGAGCGACAATGCCCCGATAGGCAGGAGGACACCCCAAGCGAACAGGTTGAGCGCCCATGAGTCCTTTTCAGGCCATTCGGAAAGGAGGAACCGAAGAGCTGCCTGCAAACAAGGAAGTGTTCAAATTGTTTGATGGTCTTCAGAATTGCTCATTTCCCAAAGAGTAAAATGTACCATTAGTCATATTACTCCACCGTATCAAAATAAAGATGTTTTAGACATTTCAATACGGACTACATACATGCTGAAATGAGTGAATCTACACACACTAACACCGTCTAGATACATCTGTATCACAAAAATGGTAAAACATCTTATTTTGGTACGGAGGTAGTAAGTTTGATCAGTGTGCCAAGCGGGTCCTAATTCTTTAACAAAACTCCTCAGAGACTTTTTTACAAAAACTCCCCTGAGTAGGCATTTCTTGTTAAAAAACTCTCCTAATCAGTAGGTTCTATTCCAATTTTGTGGTCCCTGATGACACGAGGCTCACCACGCGGAGGACGGGGAGGTCGGCGGGAACGAAGGAGGCGTGGGTGCAACGAATTGAGCTGGCGGTGTGATATGGACGAGACGGGGAAGACGAGCTCAGGATAGAAGGTCCGCGAGCCAGCCGAACCGCTGGCTCAAGTCGCACACCCCCATGCTCACCTGCGACCAAATTAGACACTTGTTCATGCCGCTCGTGCTTTCATGCTACTGTAGGAAGCTTCATACTAATGCGTGTGAGTGCTGAATAGCTAGAAAAACATTTACTACCTACCACAGGGAGACAATCTTGAGCAAGGCACGAGCGAGCCGTCGCCGCGGAGGTGGAACACGACCACGTGGCCGTAGTTCGCGCGTGCCCAGAGCCTCGGTACTGGAGAGCCCACGCGGGAGGCGGTCGCCAGGCCTCGCGGCCGTAGTACGGCGTGCCGAGAGCCTCGGTTACTGGAGAGCACACGCGGAGGCGGTTGACCAGGCCTCAAGGAACCGCCATGCGCCGCGGCTTTGGAACGGTGTGGTGCATGGACATGCCGAACGCTAGGCTGACGCCCAGCCGGTGGCCTGACGGACCGCAAGGGCGCCAGGAAAACCCCGGTATCGAGCTCGGGCACGAGGCTCAGAACGTCGCCACATCATGCGCCTTGTCGCGGGCGAGCCGCGCACGTCCATGCCGGCGCGTCGGCCTCGACGAAGGCGACCGGTGGGGTCGTCCTTCTCGTCAAGGTCGTACAGCAGGCGGGAGCCTGCTGCACGACCAGGTCGCAACTGGCCTCGTCCATCTCTTTAAGTCTGGACTGATGGAAAGAGGTAGAAAATATATTTATAAATTTTTAACAACTCCCCTCACGTTTAGACTATTTTAGTCCTTAGAGTGGGTTCGGTGTAGGCCGCAATTTTTTTTTTAATACTACATGAACATGGTCTTGAACTTGAAACCTTTTGGCTATGATAGCCTATTGAATTAACGCACTAGCCAATTATCCTAAAAGTATGATGAAAAGAGGCTAGCCAATATATTTATATTTCAACAGTGTGGAAAGAGGCCGAGGGCTGTTTCAGACGATTAGAGGAGTGTTTGTAAAAAATGGCTGGTCAACCCCGTGAACAACTATTGAGAACTAGAATTGTTGCTAGGTAAATTGAAAGAATTAGGACTCGCATGGCACACACCGAGCAAATTTATCGCTAGCTGTGCATTTTACTCTTTCGCAAACTGAACTGACCACGTAAGTTTGAAGAAAAGAATGAATCGAATTGGTGATTGAGTCATCAGTCAGTCATCACGTTACTTATGGTTATACTGCCATCCTCAATTGATTTGTACTAACAAAAGATATGGTATCTGATTCGATCAGGGCAGATAGATCACGATGAACTGTCACAAGCAATTTCTTACAATTTAGCTTAGATTTTGATTTCTGTTACCCTTGAGGTACTGACGATGAAAACTCAACTAATCAAATTTACCGAAGCAATAGTTTCAGACATACAGGTCCTGACATTCAAGCTTGTGTTTTAATCATGAGGAGTGACAAAGCAAATATATCCTATTTTCAATTTGATCAGGAATTAAGGAAAACATTTGGCATTAGATGGTTAGCAGAAGCTAAGGAGGCGACTGTGACTCACCAGTAGTGAAATCAAAGTTCATGGACGTCTTGTCCTGGTGCTCGGCGAGGCGTCGTTGACGGGGATGGCGGAGCCGAAGGCGAAGATCCCTGCCTGCGCTTGAGCGGCGAGTCGAACCTGAGCTGGAATGCGAGGTAGATCTTGGCCTGCTTGACGAGGACGGTGTGGTCGCCGTCGTTGGAGGAGGAACCCCCTGTCGCGACGACCAACTGGGCGACTTGCCGTTGAGGGCGAACTGCTTGACGTGGGGTTGCCCCGTCTTGCCGACCCAGCCGACCATGGCGCTGGAGCCCACCATCAAGCCGTCCTTGGAGAAGCCCATCCCCACCCAACCCGAGCTGTACATGCCGACAACACCACCCTCAGCACGTTTGTCCCCGTCCTGCGCGTACTGCAAGAGACAGCTGATTCGGCTCGGTGAGAGTGCGAGAAAAACTAAGATCACCGCGGATCTAGCCTACTGGCTCGAGCGGCAGGATGGAACAGACGGAGCGGAGCATTGGCGGCACTTACCCGGAGCACGAAGTTGTTTCCAGACGGGCTGCAGCCATCCCCGAGTAATTGCCGGCGAGCTCGGTCGGCAGCTCGTCGTCGCAGCTGCTGGTCTGCGCCGTCACAGCCGGCGCGAAGAAAACCAGAATGCGGCGAGCACGACGACGAGACAGCGCGCGCGCCATTGCGTGCCGACCCGGCGGCGCGAGAGATCTACTGCCTCGGACAGCAGTAGCAGTAACAGAAAATGGCAAAGCTGAATTGCTAGATAGACTCCCGTTCGAGAGCAATCAAGCAAAGCGTTGATTCACTATCCTGTAGAGTGGTAGTGGTGGTGGTTGGCAACAACTGCAACTGGACGTGTGTAGCATCATGTCGATTGTGTTTAAGATATTCTCTTCGCTTTGCTGGTGAGCTGGGCTTGCAGCAGTGAGCTTTCGACTTGTGACGAGCAGTGTCAGTCGCTGGATCTGGAACCATACCAGCACACGAGGATGGTCGCAAGGCGAGATTGCCATCCCATGTGTGCGCATGCGACGCTCGTTTGCCCTTTTGCGGGCCTATGCTTTTGCTTCGATCGATTGCCGTACAGGTGCGCAACCATGTGTTCGAGTTTTCACGGCAATTATCCTGTTCCCCATGTTGGTCTTGCAGAAATTGGATATTCTTGGGTTCTTCACCGTATCTACATCCATGGTTTTTAAATTAAGTGAGATTTTGTCGAAATTCACTGAATTTCAGTGATTTCGGTAGACACCGAAATATTTACCTTTCGGTCAAAATATTTCAGTACTTTCAGTATAACACAGAAATTCAAAAAATATTTATTTTTTGAATATTTAAATGAATTTTAAGAGAAAATTTGGTCATTTGGCCAAAAGGAAAATCTGGTTGACGTGGCCGAAAGGAAAATCGGCTAGTGAATTCCAGTGAAATCAATGAATTTCAGTAGTGGCCGAAATTTTTCCAAAACTAAAATTTGAAACCATGTCTACATCCAGCCCAGACATGCAAGCTGCAAGCACGTTCTGCCCCCAAGAGCGAAAGCGCTGAAACCACAAAAATAGCAACATATACGGAGGGTTTTATTGAGCCTTTCTTTGTAGCAGATGACGACGGAAGTTCGGACCGTGTCGTTGAGCAGCACCAATTGTATTTTTTATAGGTTGGAATTAGATTAGTTATTAGTCATGTGAAATCCGGAAAGTGGTTTGTGATCCCGGGCACCAGTGCTCCCTCCTGTTCAAATTTTTTAAAAACATATTTATAAGTTTCAAAAAAATCTGAAAAAAAATCCACGTGTAGCCAATGATAATCCCACTAACGTGCAAAATTTCAACTCCAAAAACTTTATATCTAAGCTATACAAAATGACAAATGTGTGGATCTGAGAATGTATATTTTCAAATCTCTAAGTTTTATCAGATTTGTTATTTTTGTGTAGCCCATAATACAAAGTATCTCAATCTAAAATTTTACACGGTTGTGAGATACACCATTGGCTACCCGTGAAATTTTTCAAAAAAATTTAAAACTTATAAAATGATTTTTGAGTTTTTTAAACAGGAGGGAGCACTGGTGCCCGGGATAAAAAAATCTCCACTGTGTGAAATCATCAAATCTAATCTCAAAAAGAATGAAAGACTACCATGATTAGCCCTTGGTGGCAAAGATATAGTAGATATCTGCATTGTGAGAATTCCCGAAAACTGCCCCCGATGGGAGTCGAACTCGGATCCTTGGGGTTTGCCACTTCTCCCCAAGCCAGTGGGCCACGGCCCCGTTCTCTCAAATCTAATCTCACTTGCTTGAAGATACGAATTGCATGTTCTTCTCATATACCTTGGCCAAATTCATGTGGAGTGTAGCCAGGACTGTTTGTTTGCTCTTGGAACCCCTCGTATTTTGAGGATGTTTATAGATTTATGTACAACTTTGTGGGTCGAATGAAACGAGTTTTCTGGAATCTCATGTGCTGCCGTGTATTGAACTTTGTGAAATCTTAGAAATAGGTTCACAATTGAGGGTCTTCCCGGCACAACTGACTGATGGCATATACAAAAAGTATATGTATTTGCAGGTGTGGAACCCAATGGTTAGAAGAAAAGACCGAGAGGCATTGGAGTTGACGATATGTTCCCTCCATGTTGATGTAAGGGACCGACCCGGGATGATGGTCTCCCCTCACCTACATATACCTTTATTTTTACCTAGTGCTAGGCCTCTTCGTGCCCAAGTCGTTTTTTGTTAGAAATAGTATGTATTGGAGCGTGTAAAGACAATGATAATTACAATTATTTCTAAGTGGAAATTGTCACTGTGATGTTGTTGAACATAAAGGAATCATCTTAACAGAATTCTCTGGTTTATGACTGAACAGTTAAGGTGTTGATACATTTATCAGCCCCATGACATATATTCAGTTTAGAGATTATGGGAGAAACTTCAGGGGGCGGTTTCTGAGGATTCGACAGTCGTTGCCTAGGTTAGCAGTGATCTTTAAGTCTATAAAAGGGAAATGCCAAAGCTGGATTCAGATTGAAGCAATACACGTGAGTTCTTGCCTAGTTCATCAAACACAAGAAGGCCTGCACAGGGTGCCGGGTAATAAAGTTTCTGTGAAGTGCGCTCGCATGGCTGCTCACTTTCTTCCATATGTGTCCGACCCTACTTCATCTTCAGTGTCATCAGACCTACACCGACAAGTTCAGTTAAGGTAATTTCAGGTTCCCATATCTATGAGTTTGCTTGTTTTCGTTCTGGGCACTGACTTTGGTGTTGCAAGTATTAGACCGTGGACTAGTTTTACTAGTGAAAGTGCATGAGCCCTCATGTGTGGTTTTGGTAATTAATGATAATCTCTATGGACTAATGGTTGCATTGAGCTATCCTTGTAGGGCTTGTCCATTGGCAATGCTTGAACACCATGTGTTGGTATCAAGATTGAAAGAAGAAGATAAAGTGATGACCAAAATAATATTCAAGCCATCATATATATTAAAAGAAGATGATGAAGTGCAAGTTCAAGAGAAACATATCGAAGAAATCCTATGCTTGAAGCTTGTCACCCATTGGAGTTATTGGCCAAGTGAAGATGTGCCTTATAGAGCCTCTCCCATATTGTGTATGGGGGAGCGTTATATGAGTCTTCACCAAGCTAAAGCGCAATCAAGAAAAGTGGTCCACTTGAAGAGATCAAGATCCTCATCATCTAGCTCAAGTGGAATGCCGGGTTATAGGATAGACGGCGTTCTATCAAGAGGGGCTCTCAAGTGAGTAACTTGATCACATCTTGTGGGGAGCTCAAACATTTGCATACTTGGCATCATCATCTTTCTTGGTTTCTTATTTGTTTTTTCTCCTAGTTGGGTTTTGGTACTTGTCGTGATCTTCATGACAAGCCCAAATTCTTTGAAAACGGATTTTGTTGGGAAAACTTGTTGCATTTTCGTGTTGAAAATATTATCGGTTTATCCGTGAGGAAAGTTCCACATCTTCCCATGTGTGTCAACTTAACTCTATTTATGGTTCCTAATATTTTTGTAGGAAAGCCCTTGTCGTTACCTTTCCAACAAAATTGGTTTCACCTGATTTGGAGTTCGAACGAGAAACTTATTGCATTTTAGGTTTGCTGAGTGGCTGCAGGAAATCCAGGACGGAGTATCCGGTGCCCTAGACCGGAGTCTCTGGTGTGCCCACACCGGAGTCTCCGGACTCAGGGGGACCGGAGTCTCCAGCCTGCCGGTTTTGGCACTCGTGCTCCAACGACGACACTCTCTGTATAGAGGCCGAAAGTGGGCCGGAAGTGCCCCGGAGACTTCAGTGTCTCTGGTCTGGCCGGAGTCTCCGCCCTCAGGGGCTGGAGACTCTGCCCAGGCCGGAGACTCCGGCCTCCCCAGACCAGAGTCTCCGGGTTATTTTTCCTGCAACGACTCTTTTTTCGTGGGACCTATAAAAGACACCCTTCTTCCCCAAAACAACCAGCTCTTCCAAGCACGTTTTTTCCTCTTCTCTCACCTCCATTGTTGACCTTGAAAGCTTGCCCCTCTCCCAATTCCTTTCATGATTCGTCCATATCTTTGAGTGATTTGAGAGAGGAGATCTAGATCTACAATTTCACCAATCCATTCCTCCTCTAAGCGAGGGGAACCTAGTAGATCTTGATCTTGGAGTTCCATTTGTTGCGTTCTTCATTGTTTTTCCTCTCTTACCCCCCCACAAGCATTAGTTGCTTTTGGTAGGATTTGAGAGTGAAGGATTTGAGCACTTGTGCTCTTGCCATTGCATTTGTGCATCGGTTTGTGCTCTCCACGAGGATTCGTGGAAGTGAAAGTTTGTGAGCTTGTTACTCTGGGGTCTTTTGACCCTAGACGCTTTTTGTGGTGTTTGAAACCTTTTGTGGTCACTTGGGAGCTCCCAATCCTTTTGTGGGTTGTGCCTCAAGATTGTTGTAAGGGACTCGATTTCCACCCAAAAGGAAATCAATAGTGGAAGGTGAACCGAGCTTTTGGGCAAGCTTCATCGGAGAATAGGGTGAGGCCATTTGTGGCGTCTTGAGTTTGAAACTCACACCCCTCCAACGAGACGTACTCCCCTAAAAAGGAGGAACTCGGAATACATTGTCGTCTCCGCGTGCCTCGGTTATTTCTATACCCGATCTATTTACTTATGTACTTTACATTGTGATATCCTTCGTGCTTGAAGTTTACATCTTGATATCACCTTGTTGCTTGTCTTGCTTAGCATAAGTTGTTGGTGCACATAGGTGAGCCTAGTATATTTAGGTTGTTGGCTTGTTAATTTAAACACCAAGTTTTATTCCGCAATTATCAAGCCTAAACCGGAAAAGTTTTTAAATCGCCTTTTCACCCCCTTTAGGCGACATCCTTGTCCTTTCAACTAGTTGTTTTACCTTTGGATAATAATGAACTAGATTTAGCTTTCTTCTTCACTAGTTGGTCTGCATTGTTGTTATCTGGTTGTCAGTAAACTGTATTTTCAGTTTAGTAATCAAGCCTTGCACTGTTTATTTCCAATGGTTTTATTTTTTGTTTTAGCTTGCATGCTACCTATTTGTTTTCAAGACTAGGTCTTTTGACCTTTGGTCGGTAAGAATCCTTTGCGCCGGTTTTGGCTTCACTAATTTAATGTCGGGCTCCTCTCGAGCATAATGTATAATGTACGTATAATGTCGGGCTCCTAACACTTTAGAACATTTTTCCTAGTTACAATCCCACTTGCTTAGCATAAGAACCAAGATACAAATACGATGGTGAAGATTTGAGTGAGCCCTAACTTACCTGTCAGCTTAGAATTAGCAAAACCAACTTTTTATATATACATTCCTCGAGGTTACATAAGATCCAGGCGTGATTCGATAAAAAGACTCTCACCCGCAAGTAGCCATGTTCCATGGAGAGCCTTAGGGAGGCATGTGTAGAGAGGTAAGACAAAAGCAAATTAGATTTCCTTCGACATGGCCTTCATGCTTTATTGTCTAACCGACATTTTTTTAGCGAATCTAACCAGACAAATTAAGCACATATTTAGTGGTCGTACATTAGCAGAAGAACATTTATATTCAATTTTTTCTTCAGTATAGCAATGATTCCAAATGGATATTTTTGTTTCCATTGGTGAGCCAAGCAAAATTCATCCGCGGATCATCTGCACTAAACTGCCACCGTCCGAACTTTGATCATCGATTCGTACAATTTGGTAAGTAATACATCAAGAATGTTTGGAAATTCTACGGCTGATACCATTCTAGTCATGCATCAAGAATCTTTTGAATTTTGTGTACGCACTTGTCTTCCCCTGCTTCCATTCTGGTGTGAAACATTTTGTTTTTCTGAAGCTGCCTCCCGAATGAGCATGAGAGACTGGTCGAAGTCATCGAGAAGATCATGAGCATCTGGAAATTGTTCTTCGTCAACTGCTAGAACTAGCTTGATAATGTTGGCGTAACTCTGATAATGCATAGTCAGGGCCTGCAGTATACATCGAAACCAATTGATTAACAGCCGTACATCAAGAATTATCATATTCCAATGGAAAACGACCGATGATATCCAATGAAACAGCTGAAGACATTAGTACATAATTTGAGCCATCAAATTCTAAAGATAATGAGCTTGATAGGAAAGTTATTGATTCAAACTTACATGTGGATGCCCATAAACGCTTGGGGCAATGTAGACGATGGGGTGGCCGTAGAACACCACCTTCTCGGTTGGGCCGGCCATGTTGGAGAAGGACATAGTGGTGTTCTTCATCATGCCGTGGCATAAAGAAGCTGCAGCCTGTGGAAAGCATATGATTGATCAACACTTTTAATAACCAGGTTACAAAGCAACAATCAAGACGAGAAGATCAAAACGATGGAGCACCTTAATGCCGAGGATCTTCATTATGACCGACCCGCTCCAGAACGTGAAGACCGATTCCATGGAGCTCTTCTTCCTGCGCGCAACCTGGGTCGCCTTCCGGACGTACTCGAGAGGGTCATTGTGCTTGGCTATGTGGAACGGTAGTATCATGTAGCCGAGCCGATTCCCCCACTGCGCCCGTTGTCTTTGCCGGACTTCATCATACTAGCCAGCGTCTGCACATAACACAGATTAAATTGCATAATGAAGAGGACATGTGTGATTTTTTTCTGAACTAGTAACATGTTATGACCAGGGAGGATAGTCGGGAAGGTTCTTTACATGAAGGCCAGGCGTCTTTCTTAGGTTGACAAGAAGAGCGGACCGCACCTTGATAGTCTCTCTGCCACTTTCTCCTGAGAAATAATTAAGGCTGGTTACAACTATTCTCATGGAAGTAACTAAAGTACAAGACAACCAGCTCAAATCAGCCGAGCTCACCTGTTTTCCGTAAATAATACCGAGACAGTGCCGCAGAAGTCACTCCAAGCAGCACATCATTTATAGTCTGCAGAAGTACACACAGTTGTTTAAAAAAAAAGTACACACGGGGATAAGAGTTTGAATTTCAGAGGTTAATCATCTTAGACATATGGGATATATGTAGCCAGAATATGAGGATTCACATACGCAGTTTACGGCGTTCTTGACAAACTTGACATCGTCGAGACTGAGCGTTCGGTTCACGAATCGCTTGGGCCGGAACTCGACGCCCTCCACGCCCTTGAACAGCGTCGGCGGGTCGCCCAGCAGCGACGTTGCGGTGGCAACGAAGCACGCGACGTCCACCATCGTGTGCCAGACGAGCACGAGCAGCGACATCACCCACGCGGCGATAGCAGCCAGGGCGTCCCAGGAAGCAGCCGAGAGCGGCGGGCGCGACGATAGGGCGTACACGGGGCCAGCGCGCCGACGGGCGGCGGTGGTCGGCAGGGCCGGAAGCGTCGCTTCGTCGGAGGCGCGCGGGTGCACGCGATGAAGAGCGACAGCAGCGAGACGCCGTCGCCGACGGAGTGGTGCACTCGGAGCACGACGGCGGCGGCGGCCTCGGAGGTGGGGAAGTCGAGGACGTGAAGCTCCCAGAGCGGGCGGGAGTGGTCCATGGGGAGCGTGGACAGGGACGACACGTAGTCCTCCAGGGCCCTGTCACCGTCGGCCGACGTGGCGGCGGGGTCCAGGTCCGGGACGATGACGTGGTCGTCGATGTTCACGATGGTCCGGACCCACTTTGGCCTAGGGTCGTCCGCCTGCTCGTCCAGTACCTGCACATGTGATGAATCACCATGGAACACCCATAGTGTTGTGGTCAAGGAATCAAAATGAACCGATCGCTCCCTTCAAAAAAAATGAACCGATCGCGCACCTGGACGCTGCAGAAGCGCGGGTGGCGCGCGAGGGTGGCCTCGAGCCCGGCCCGCACGGCGGCGAGGTCGACGGCCCCGCCGAGGCCAAACACGGACACGATGTAGCAGTTGAAGTGCGGCTCCCGGAACAGCCGCCCCGTCGGGCTCACCGGTTCCTCGATCCGGCAGCCCCTCTCCGCCGTCTCCGAGCGCGTCGCGTCTATCTCCAGCGACGGCCTCCGCATCGCGCTGCCGCGGTGGCGATCCATCCTTCCGCGTTCCGCCGCTGCTGACCGCGCGTACAGTGTTTTGTGTTTGTGCTCCTGTGGACTGCTCGGTTTTTGTAGTCGTCGGTGGCGGTCGTGGCGGGGCAGCTCGCCGGTGCACGCGCGTGGACCTCACGCGCGCGCGCGTCGCTGCCGTGCGTTGGTTTCTCTTTCTTTCGGGAAACATGTGTGTTGGCTTTCGTGTGAGTTTTGAGGAAAACTTCCGTGTGAGTTCGGGTGCCGCCGGAATGCGCTTTTACTGCCTGAGTTGTCGTTTCGTTTGTAATTGTAGCGAACAACTTTTTTTTTTGTGATAAATTCTAAGCCATCCGCTTGATCAACAGTGTTGACGTGTTGTGTACGTTTCTCCTTCCAATCGAAACCGAGTGATGACACACACACTTCCCTGTGGACGGTCGACAAGGGTCTGTCGTTCTCGATCTTGTGTTTTAAATCTTCTGTTAGATTTACCAAGTCATGTCGTCCACGATATAATACATCCTACAGCTAGGTTGATGACAGTTCACCTTGTGAGATGTCGATCCCACATGTCAGCAACCCCAATGCAGGGTGCAATACGTCTGAGGATATGTGTCTAGTTGGTCTAATGGTTAAATTAAATTAGGAGTAGTTCAATAACAATAATTTAAATTTTCACCAAACAGAGGATGCATTTTAGTGCTCCCTATATTTAAAAAAAATCAAAAAACATATTTAGAAATTACAAAATCATGTATGTTCTGAATGATATATAATACAAGCATGCAAAATCATAATGAGAAATTCTTTGTACTATGGGCTAAACAAAAATAACTAATTTTGGAGATTTGAAACTATGTATTGTTAACTATACTTAGATTTGTACATTTGTCATTTTTGTGTACCTCAGAATACAAAGTATTTCGTATTGTAATTTTGCAGGCCTATAGGATAAATTATTACGAACATGCTGGATTTTTGTTAGATTTTTTAAAAACTTTACAAATATTTTTATTTTTGTAAAAAAAATAGACCTAGCTAGGAAACTACAACTTAAGTTAAGGGCCTGTTCGGAACAAAGGGATAGAAAACCACACGAACATACAAAACATAGGAATATGAAAGGATTGCACTTGTAAACCAAAGGATTTAAAAATATGGGAAACTTGCGAAAATAAAAGGCGTTCGGAACATAGGAATCGTTATCTGCAAGGACTAGTACAGGAGAATGGCAATCTCGTTTATTATTCTACATGATCACCGAAACTTTCAGGCCCTGTTTGGTTCGCAGGATTCGAATAACGCAGAAATAGAAAACACACAGTAAAAGAATAGGAATGCAAGTGCAAAACAGAGGATTCAAAAACACATGAATTTTGAAAACTTGTTTGTTTGGTTCAGAGGAATAGGAAAAACATAGGATTACTAATAAGCATGGTCAAATCAAAGTCAAACAATTTGAGAAGGTATAACTAGCATTTTATTTTCCAAGATAGATCTCGGTCTCGTTTTTCGTGCATAGGATTTTGAAAAAGAGGTCCAGGTGGACTGTAAAATTCCTGCGTTTTTCCTTTGAAACCTACATCAAAGAAAAGTTTCCTGTGTTTTTCCTTTACTCAATTTCTGGTGAATATATGCAGTATACTATGTTAAAAAAAAAGAAAAAAGAATAGTGTCCTCATAGGAAAATTTTCTATTCCTCTACTTTTCCTTTGAACCAAACAAACCCTCAGCTATTTATCACTGACACTTGGGCCATTGAGTGGGATGTTCCACACGTCAGGACACGAGAATGAGGTATACTCCTTTGGGTCGGAGCTCTTTTTTAGCTTCCTCAGAATGTACAAGATTCTATGCCTTTCCTCTGGAATCTTTCCTACCGATTCCTACGTTTCGAACAGCAAAATCCGGCAACAAAACATATGAATGCCAATCCTTTGAAATTCCTCTATTCCGAACAGGGACTAAGATTTTTCATAATGGAACGCGCAAAAAAACTCAAAAACTTAGACAAAATTTGAATTATGAAACAAGAAAAAAAAACCTATATATGTAGAACAGTTTTGCTTATAAGATCTGAAAACCCCAACTTTAGCAAAACTAGCAACTAAGTGAAAAAGTACAAGCTGCATTCACTAAACTGAAGTGCACTTTATAAAAATCGCTTGAGAGTTAAGAAAATTTCAATTGGCCGAGACTAAACCACCTCAACCTTGTAACTACAGGAATGTACTCCGGCCATGTGTACACGGAATTTGGATTTTCAAAATATACGGTACTATTTTGCTGTCATTCCAATTTATCTGAATGGCAACCAGTGCAGTCCATATATACAATGGGCAGGTACATACATTGTTGAGTTGCAAGCAACAAGGCGTCTAGCTCTGCCTGGTTTTTATGTACATCAAATGTGCATTGTTAATGTCATTGGTTAACAATGTGGCTACAGTCCGCGATTCAAATGTCTAAGGTCAGTGCCTCTGTCTGTTTAAACATCACATCAATCCTTCTTGTTTGGAGATTGTGCCAAGTACAAAGATGCAGATGGAGCCGCAAAACTTGTATTGCCTATAAACCAGTAGAGGACCCACTTCAGGTTGCACAGCATATATTTTAGGGCCTTTGTCCAGTTCTCGAGTTTATTAAAGCTTAAGAAGATTGTGTAGCTCCCTACTTTGTCACCATCAATCCTGTGAAATGAATTGATCAAATTAGACAACAAATGCACATAAAGGTCCAGACAGCGGTGCATAAATAAGATACATTCATTTTTATTGTTATAATCACATCATATGTTATCCATACTTGTAGTTGCACTAATTGCTATATGAACCAAAGGAAAAAGAACCACAATGACAGACAAATCACTTCACCAGGTTTATATGGTTGCCTGTAAATTTTAAACCATCTAAACAAATTTCAACTCATGTGAGAACCTTCATTGATGCGTCATGAAATTCAGAAATATTGCAAGAACCAGAAAGTTGCAAGAAACCTTACTTGTAGGGGAGCTTCAATGACTTGTCAAATGGAACATTGTTCTCTTTATCCAAATTTATGGCAAACTCAGCGAACTCTTGAAGGCAAGTCAGAAACCATGTCATTGCTTTGTCAAATCTGGTGCTCCAGAATAAATTCACAGGACCAAACCTGTACATCAATGACAACACAAGGAGAAAAAAGTTGGAAATAAACACCCAACGCATACAGCCAGAAACTAGAAAGGACAATGATGATTTTATAAGTTCCCTTTTAATATACTTCCACAGCACTGACCAACATAACAAATGCTCAGTGACAGCCGTTTGGTAATGTTAAATAAGTCTGTAAATGTGCAAAAGGTGTTCAATTCGTAATTTTACAACCATATAATGTGAGCATGCTTGATAACATAAGCAACATTAATCTACTTCATGAGGGAGACTCTACATATCTTCCTAGGTAGAAAAGGAGTAAATTTCCAGGATAAAGCTTACAGCTCATAGGTATTATTGTTTATGTCTGTTACTCTTGGATAGCTTCCCATGGGGTGAATCTTGATCCGGTACCTGGATTGAAGTTAAGGGACTCGATAGCAAAATCATCTTAGAGCAATTTTCGTGTACTCGAGTGCTAGTAAGATTAATCATTTCTGGTACGTAGCAACACAAAATATGCACTTACAACTAGTAAACAAATTGAAATAAAAAAGCTTTGTGTGTCAAGGATACTTAAATTTTGGGAAGTACTGAGCCATGGTATGCAACAGAAGAGCAGCCTGGCCCCAAGCAGCATTTATTTCATCCCATTCAACCTAAGGTCAGAGCAATAGAGATTTGTGGCCTTAGTACACAGGATACAATGTGTGTACTTCATGTACAGACGAAATATAGCACAAGTGAAGCACAGATGAGAGTGAATAAATCGTTGTGGTATCTGAACATTTGGTTAGTCACCTGTACATTAGGGAGACGACCAAGACGGAAGTTGTTTATTGTTCCGATCACTCCATCATGTGAAATATAGAATGCATCATTGAGAACATTTGTGCGCTTTAGCAGTTCCAGGTGAACCTGTGAAACTTCTATCTTGGCCAAAATCGCATCCCTTTCTTCCTGAAAAGTGGAATAAGCAATATTTTTTAGGCAATGACTCAAAGCATCTGGGGAAAATGTTAGGAAACAGTTCAGAAATAAAAAAAATGCACAGACAGAAGGAAAACAAAGTTGTGATGTTCTTTTTGTTAAGTATGAAACATAACAATGCTTTCGGTGTATTAGTTCATTCTGGAGTAAGCACTTTTTTGTATTATGTTTCTGTACTGGGCTAGCTTAGTTGTTTGTGCAACTTCTCACTGTTGAACCTTTTCCTCCCTAATGAATGGCAGAGCTACTGCTTTTGCTTAAGAAAAATAGTTGGGGTAACCAATAAACCATACGGGCTTTCCAAGAAAGAACAAAGTGTTGCTCGGTGGGTAGAGGCTTGCCCAGCCCGCCTAGGTGCTATTGCTTGTTGGTTAAGTATTTTTATGCTGCCTCTCCAAAATACTTTTATTTATGATAATAAAATAAGGAGTACAAAGTAAACCATACACCTGGTTCACCGATCTGGAAAAGGTGGATGTCCGATTGTACAATAAGTTGGAATATGCTATCAATTTCGTGTCAACAACAATGTAGGAGATCTTAAAATATGACAGGACAACAAGATAGCTGTTATTCTGATAAGTAGATGTTTCTGTGGACTGTAATAGACCTGGTGTGATGTCAGCTGAAACTGGAAGCTGTTGAATTCATGCCAATACCTGAATACAAATATGATATGTTAGATTTCTTTAGATACTAGTTAGAGCTTAAAAGCAAACCAAACAGTTCAGATCGCGTGAAACCACTGTGCGGAAAAGCAATACCATGCATGTGTGATATTATTTTGCAATTGTATTCTTTGGTGCCATTTCAGTTAACTACGTAACCGAAACAATCAGTCATATTTTAAAGCGAGGAGTGGTTCCTATACTAGATACACATCGCCAAAAAAACTATACTAGAAGCATGAAAACACTATCCTAATGCCTTCAGTAATCTTCATAATTTTTAGTGTAACCGCATTGTAGTTACTCTAAAACAATACTACAACAAAGATACAGAAAACATGACCAAGGGTACTGACCCCTGTTGGTGCCAAGTATGAATGCTTACAACCCAGAAATATTATTAATTGTTGTGATATTGCATCCTTCTTCCTCTACACTATTGGCAAAACAAATAAGATGATGCCTGAACCGAAAGTTGCATGATGAACAAAAGACAAACCGCTCTTCTAGTTCTTCAAATTGTTTAGACTTTGTTTCGAGATCCTTCATCTCAGAAGTAACTTCCGAATATTGCTTTTCAGCTTCTTCAATTGCAGCTTTTAGTTTCTTTTCTTCTTCCTCTATCTGAAATGGCAAACACACATGATACAGTAGAGTTTATGTGAGTGCACCTACAAATATCCTACAAGAAACAAATCACTAGTCCAGATTTTCTTTTGTCGATTTTAATTTAACACACTGGGAAGATCTTCTACAGAACCACTGCACAAAATCATGAATTGCTAAACTTTTTATATAGATAATTGCTTACACTGAACTATCGGACGAATTAATTATAATTGAATGTACTGTGTAGTCCATACATGCCTGATTTATTAATAAAAACTATTCCTTTGTCCTCCGTAATTTTCTTGTCCCAAGCTGAACACCTCTCTTACATTTTAATAGGGGTTTTAGTCTATGTATAGGAAATTAGAAATCAATTCAGCCTAAAGGGCATAAACTGTTGTCCACTTGTCCAGGTTGTAAGTAACTGTGTCAGAAAGTACCAAGACCACGGATAACTACATAATAACTCGTACAAAAGTAAGTCAGAAGCTCGAGCTATCCTAGAATATTCATGTAAGCTTAACTACATAGCTTTTTAAACACTATCACATATGAATCACAAGACCAATGCGTTTTTTTAGGAGAGATAGATATACATTTTCATCAATCGCTACTTGATATAATAGCTCCACGTCAAAGCATAAAACCAGAACTCACTATGCTTCCTAGTATTCATAAACTCTTACGTGTATGATTAATGCATACATCTAGGATAAAAATTATACAATAACGCCTGAATCTTGTGATCGCATTAATTAGCATCCAACATGTATATGTTATCATGTAACAGAGATCGATACCTTTTGTTTCTCGTTGAAATCAGTTTCACTAAGGACGTTGTAGGATTCTTGCTCCAAACGTTGAAGACACACATCATAAGCTTTAATGTCAGTATTTACATCCTCAATCTCCTTATCCATCTTATCAGAAAGCACCCTCATACATTCCAGACAGAGTGGCTGCTCAACCTGCAAATATATTTCATATGCACACCTGTGTTAGACTTGCGTTTCTATAAACTCAACAGCTTTTATTAATGAAGGCACTTCTAAATGTCGTGATGCAATGTACACACACCATGCAGCAGCAAAAATAATACGAATCTAAGGAAATGAAAGCAAATGTCTATGTGTGCGTGTGCTCAATATAGAAGATTTTTAAGCAACTTGTTGCAAACTTGTTCGTGAAGCAGCAATCTCAAAATACCCATATTAGTACATTCAAGCAAGTTGACTGCATAACATGAAACGGTGAGAATTGCATATACACGCCACACATTCAGCATGGAGACGTCTTAAGCAAATTACTTTACCTGAGTTTGTGAACTAGCAATCTCAAATGCCCGTTTTAACACAGTTACACTAGAGTGAAATCCAGAATTGTTTCCTGGTGGAGGGCTAGTGGAGTTAAGACTTGGAGGTGACAGATGTGCACCACCTCCTTCAGAGGCAGATGTTTTGTAGATGGAAGCAGCAGCAGGTGGAAGCATTATATATGACCCCTCCATCGCTCTTGTTGATTGATTAGGTTCGACATGCCGGCCTGCTGCAGTTGGTGGGCGTGGGGGGATTCCAGGGCCTTGAGATCTGTTCTGCTTGGATAGCACGACGTAAGAACTGTCCATCCTGCTCGCGCCCATAATACTTCCCTGAACAGAGGATGCATGCATACCTGTATTCATTAATGGCATAATACATAACAAGTTAAGAATCACTACCACCACAAAATAGAATCATAAAGTTAACAAGAACATGGAAAATTAAACTGCTTTGTAGACAAATCCTGACGCCGATGCATCAGTTTACAGAAAAGCAAGCATAGCAAATGCCAACCGTAATTGGTTAAGCAATGAATTAGTTTAATTATTGATTTGACTAGTAATTTGATCCAATTTTAGCAGGTAGTATCATGAGGAATGGTTAGCACCATGATCAATGCAGCAATATTTTCCCATCTAAAATCACCACTATATCTATATATCCCTCTGCATATGCAAGCATTTACTGGCATAAGTTTTACTGAATATGAATGTGAGTTCAACTATGTACCAATACATGTAGTTCACCGCATGCTAATATGTTGTGTAAACTAAATGTGCTATCACTATGGAGAATATGCTAGTTTCAGGTCAAAATAATAAAGGAAATAAATGTTAAATGACAGCAAACTGCCGATATGAAATATGGCATTTGGTGTGCTGAAACGTACAGCCCCTACCATGATCTCCAAAAGAATTATATAGGTCCCACTACCACATCAAACAAAAAAGGCACTGAGAATTAAACTCCACCATCATTCAGACTTGGATTTCTTGTCTATTATTATCTGCTGCAAAGAAGTACAGAACTATATTTCTCTGGAAACAGTTGTCGTTTGCCAACAATGCATTCCATTAGAAGTTTTAGAACCTATATGACACAAATTTACAGAATAAAACTCCATCTCTAACACACAATCAATTGCTCTGAATTCTCCAGCTCAAGTAGAGCTAACACCATCCAACCCCTAGATTGTTACCATAAGGTGTGCTCGATTACAATTGATGCAATCACTACAGGCTCATAAAGGAAAGTAGAAGGCAAAAGGTACCAGAGTTGGTGTGAGCGGGTAGCCTGTCAGGGAACGATTCCACGCCGACGACCACGAGCGCCCGGTGACACTCCTGGCACTTGAACCGCGGCAGCGACGGGTCCACGCCGCGGCCCTTCTCGCCACCGCCAGCAGTGGCAGCAGCAACCTTGGGCTTCATGGCACAGCCGACACTCGGACTTAGCTCCGGACGTTGTGGCACAACCTGTGTTGATTGCCTCGGCGGCCGTTCTCCAGTCTGCCGGAGGCGGCGGGGGAGATGGACGTCGCGGAGGCTAGGGTTTCACCCGGCTCCGCGGCGGCGTCTGCGTTGAGGCAGGGCGGCGAGGCTGGGTGAGCGGCCGTCTCCTCCGGTTAGTTGCGCCGTCGCCGTCCCCTCCGTCCCCGTTCCAGAAGCTGCAATTCCCGACGAATTCGGGTGGGAAGGGATCGAATCAGAGACCTGGACTCCACGCCAGGAGGAGTAACAGCGACGGAATCCGGTGACTTTAACCGCACGCCAGGATACGCAGTCACTGACGTGGGGAAGGAACCCAGACGCGTTGGAGTATATTCTCTCGAAGCACCAGTGTACGGGGAGAGGCCGGGAAGTAGCTCGATAACGGTGGCGGAGGCCGGCGGCCGGAGCGGCGGTGGGAGAAGGAGAAGGGGATCGATCGGGGGCGTGGGAAAGGCTCCGTCTCCGACGCTTTCTTTGTTGGGCTGCCGTGTCCGTGTGGGAGCCATGGACGCACGTGGACGGACGGATGGGCTCCAGACTCGCCATCGGACGACTCCAGTTATCCGGACCCAATCCTAGGCTCTCATAGCCAAAAGTTGACCCCGTCTCTCTTCTCCCTCTGCGCATCTTTTCTTCGACGACGTCGGCGAGGAGGAGGCTAGGGTTTCGTCCACCACCACCACCGCCACCGCGCGACATGGCCACCGAGGCCTCCTCCCAGTACCAGATCCTGGTGCGGCTCCTCGACGGCCGCACCCGTTGCCTCCGCTTCCCGACGCCCACGCTCTCCGTCTCCGCGCTCCTCGACGCCGTCTCCGCGCTCTCCCGCGTCCCGGCCGCCTCCCTCCGCCTCGTCACCGGCCGCCTCCACCTCTCCCCCACCTCTGTCCTTGCCGCCTCCCCCTCCGACGGCCACTTCCCCTCCGCCTCCGCGCTCCTCCGCCTCCGCGGCGGCAAGGGCGGGTTCGGGTCCCTCCTCCGCGGCGCCGCCTCCAAGGCCGGCCAGAAGAAGACCAGCAACTTCGACGCCTGCCGCGACATCAACGGCCGCCGCCTCCGCCACGTCAACGCCGAGCGCCGCCTCGAGGAGTGGAAGGCCGAGGCCGGGGACCGACAGCTCGAGAAGCTCGCCGAGGACTTCCTCAAGAAGAAGGCCAAGGAGTCGGGCCGCGGCGGCGTACGGGCGGCCGAGGTCGACAAGTACCTCGAGAAGTACCGCAGGGACGCCGAGAGCTGCGTCAATGCTGTCGAGGAGTCCGTGCGTGCCTCTCTTGGGAAGAGGAAGGCTGTCCCCAAGCCACGGGACGCAAAGAAGCTTAAAATTTGGTGAGTACCAATTGTGTTGTGATGAATTGGCTCAACTGATGCATACTGTTTCAACCGTAATTCATCTGAACTGTTTAGTGCTAGCTCGTTTCATGAATGTTATAGGTTTACTCGAGGATTTCCGTCTTTGATTCGGTTGAGAAGCTTGCAAGATTAACATCTAGTAGTAGCTTGTCTTGGTACAATTGGGTCTGAACGCAGAGGATAAATGCGGGATTATGCTTTTTTGCATGCTTGGGAACCTGTCTAATAGTTATTTTACCTTTGAACCGTAACTAAATATGGTGGAGTTGTTCTTGTTTGGTTTTACTAGCAAACATGCCCGTGCGTTGCAACGGGAGATAAAAATATACAGTACGGAGGTGTACAAAGCAAGTTCTCGTAGTAATTGTCATGAGATGACATATAAATCATCCACCTTGAACGCATCCACAGGGAGCTCCGTGGTGTGGCGTGTCTCCCACTACCCCTCCTCTGCATGCCGCATCAACCAAGCCATCCGTAAATGTGCGCTAGCGCAATGAAGTCATGCCCCACCACCTCACCCCACTTTGTGAAGGCCTTTGCCTCGCAAGAGCATGATCTATATATTCTAAATAAAAAATTGAATAATATTTGAACATTATTATACCATTTGAGTAATACTGAAAGAGAAAATGTCAATCAATTGATACATACTTGCACTGTGCGTACCTCATCCGCGCTTGGTTGCTGGAATAATTAGAGCTAAAACAGATGATATATAATAGGGCACCGTTTTTGATTTTAGGGCATCACTTACTATGTTTTACATCACCAAATTTTGGACATCCGATTCAGATGATACATAATAGGGCATCACTGAAATTTCAGATGATGTAAAATAGGGGACAAAGTGTGGTGCCTATATTCTCACGATTTTTTTTCTTTTGTAAACATAAACACAAACACCTACGGGGCACACATACTAAGCATCTACATCACCGAGCTAGCTGAAATAAATCGAGCAACGTGCAAAAAAATCAATCACGGCAGAGGCGAACTTCACCAAGCTAGATGAAATAGATCAAGAAGATGGGGAGAGAGCTCCGGCAGTTTACAATCAGTAGGAAAATTGCGGCAATCAGAGCAACATGCAGCCAAGATTCCTCACACCTAGCTAAAACATATAAAGCAAATGACATTTTGGATCAATCCCTTCCGCCTGGAGAGCTGGATGTCCGCTAAGCTGAACCACTTGATGCTGCTGACATCGCCTCGCCGCGGTCCAGTGCAGCTTCGCCTCCCGATGTGACGCCCGATGCCGTCGTCCTCAAATCGCCGCGGTCCAGTGCGCTTGCACTCGAGGACAGAACGGCGGAGAGAAACGTGGTCGCGGCCCAGCTCCGCGGATGCTGACCTGCGAGCGCGACGCAGCCATGTGGGCGGTGGGGGACGGAGGAGCTTGTCGGGGCGCCAGTCAATCATGGCGCCGCCCTGACCAGGAGACTGCGCGGCGACGCTCGGCAAGGCGCTGACCTCCGCGTCCTACCCAAGCTCCCATCGCGCCAGAGCTCGCCGCCATGGTTGTGCTCGTGCAAGCCCTGTCCACAAAGGGAGGAGCTCGTCGGGCCGGTGGGAACGGCCGGCGGCGGATGGAATCGGTAGGGGCGGGTGCAGGGGCCCCGCAGACGACCGGCGGAGGGGTGAAATCGCCGGATTTGAGTCGACCTTAATCCAAACGTTTTTCTGAATTACGGGTGGTATAGGTGGGTAATTATTTACAACTTCAGGGGCAAATCAGGTGACCTACCAAATCAAACGGCGGAAGCCTTAGAAGAGGCGAATATGGTTTATTGAGGCGTTTTATAATTATGTTCTGTTGTGTTGAAATGTATATACTCCCTCTGATCCGAAAAATTGTCCGGAGAGAACTGTGTATCACGTACAAACTGTTTATATTAAAACCTTTGACAGTTTTTTCAGACCCGAGGGAGTAGTTGTTTTTGTGAGTGGCTAATTTATGTCTGTTGAGGGGGATGCGAGGTGAAAAAATATGGTTTCTCTGTTTGCAAATCTGCACTTTATTTCTTCTTCCAAATGTAATCAAGCATGTTACGCCGAAGAGTTGTTATTTTATGGTTGCTAACTGCCTGATTTAATAAATTGTTGTAGGATGGGCAAGAAGAAGGTAGCAGACAATGAGTGACAGTGGCAGTGACAGTGATGTGGATGATGAGGATGCAGATACAAAACCTGTAGCTCTTGATGATGGTAATTGCTCCAATGGATCCAACAAAAGTGAGGATGAGAAGGTTAATCAGGCTTCAGTTTCTGGGTCACATTCAGAAGGAGAGTCCTCAGGTGACAAGTCCCAGAGCATTGATTTGGAGAAAAATGGAGATTCTCTTCAGGAATCCATGGAATTAGCGATTAAATCAGGGTGTGATGTTGAGTCGGGAGTAATTTGGAGTGTGAGGGTGGGACGTTGGTTCAGCCTCCTCCTGAGAACACTTCTGAAAATGGAACTTCTGAGAATGGTATTAGTGCTCTTTCAGAAGAAGTTCTCAAGTCAGATGAGAATAACAGATGTGGATAACACTGGTTCGGCTACATCACTTCTTAATGACCCTGAGGTGCCTACAGTAGAAGAATCTGCTGATGTAGATAATAAGTCTCTTCTTTCAGAGGGGCCTGTGGACCCTCCAGTAGAAGAATCTTCTGGTGTAGATAATAAGTTTCTTCTTTCAGAGGAGCCTGTGGACCTGACAACATTCAGTTCAGCAGCAGATTTGGAGGTATGTTATGTTTTTCACTCCTCCTGGTACATATTAATCATCATAGTTACGTAACAACTGTGTGCCGACATGTATGTAGTTGCGTACTGACGTTTTCATAAATAAAAGGAGATTTTCTCTAGACAGCCAGATTATCGTAAAAATTAAGTAACTTGACAAAAGCCGGCCGTAGTAGTAGTAATAATATAGCATAATTTGTATGCACATGCCATACTATCACAATTACAGCGCAATGTCACTTTTAGAGATCAAATGACGTTCAGGCCATCCAAATAGCATATCTGGTTGTTATCACAATTGTTTGTCACAAGTTGTACATGACCCTCAGAATCACTAGGTCAGTCTATTATACGCCCAACTTATCTTTTCATAAAGTGCTAAATGGGAATCGTATGAAAATTGATGCATAATCAGCTGGTGTAGAAGCTCATATATAACTAGTGCTCCACATGTGTAATCAGCTCGTGAAGTTGCAATGAAGATTAACCATTTGAACTGGCATTTTCATGGGTTGGGCTCCACCTACAGCAGTTGTCTTAATTATCGAAGTACTGTAGCTGTTGCACTGCAGTTAGGGCAGCACGAGTTGCCTCTTCCCTCTTGTCTGTGCAAATATTGATCTATTAGTTTGACTAGCAAATTATCTTTTAAGATTTCGACTTAGAAATTCTAACGTATGATCATGACAGTCTTTGAGCACAAGTTGAGTCAGCTCTATAATGGTTAGTGCATTGCATAACTTACAAGAACAGGCAATGAGAAATAATCAGTCTTTCTATCATCAAAGTTCTCTCTCATCTGTAGTCTATTTCTCCCGGTTCAGTATCTCATGTCCTTCAAGTGTACATTATTAACCAGCTGTGAGCTGAGGTTCATGACAGACATATATGACCAGCTCCTTACTACTTGGTCTTAGTTCTTCATCCTAATTTTCTCCTTGTGCTCATTATGTAAAATCCAGTAACCATCTTCTCATGTGTTGCTTATCTTTTTCTAAATCCTGGTTTGTTTATACACACTTCACTGGAGCCGCCCAAAAAAAATTATACTCAGTTTTTAAAAAGGAGGACGAAACATTTTCCCAGTGTCAAACAATGTGAAGTTTGATAAGTTTTTATTGAATAAAAAGTTAAAATGTCAACATGAATAATGCTATGTATGTATCACATAAAAATATATTTCATTTTATATCTAATGATATTTATTTGGTATTGTACATGTTAATGGCTTTTGGTACAAACTTGGTCAAACTTCACACTTTGATTTTGTAAACAGTATAGGCCTTCTTTCGAGGAACAGTATGTGTTAAAGTTTGAAGTAATTATGTATACCATGTGGCTAATCAACTCTGTTGTCATCCAGGTGCTTGGCATGGAGAAGCTTAAGCTGGAGCTCCAGACTCGTGGACTAAAATGTGGTGGTACCTTACAAGAGCGTGCGGCCAGACTTTTCCTTCTGAAAACAACCCCACTGGATAAGCTACCGAAGAAGCTGCTCGCGAAGCCCAACTCTGGAGGGAAGTGAGTTTGTAGTAACAAATAACTACTATTACTAAGAAAGCAAAATACAATGTCGAGTTCTGTGAGACTGTATTTGTTGTAATGTGATCAGAAATATGTTGCCTCGGCACTGGAAATTAATGAGATCTCTGTATGTATTATGTTGTTCTTTGTTACTGCCTGGTCTTATGTTGTATTATCACTTGGAGTTGCTTCCGTTCGAGCACGAAGTTTGTACATTCACATATCCTGAAGCTGTCTTTTGTTGCAATCCCTGCTCCTTGATCAAATCGTTGTAGAATTTAATTTGTGCTGACTTTTGTTGTAATCCCTGACTCCTTGATCAAACCGCTGTAGAATTTAATTTGTGCAAACACACGGTTCAGAAAACAACGGAGTAAGTGGTAAGCTGCCATTTCCATGGAGTTTCGCCTGGCTGTTGGCGTGATTTTGTTTTCTTCTACTGATTGGCTCCTTTTTAGACACGTTGAGTGGCGACTGAGAGCATCTCCAACCGCCAAACATGTGCCCCAAACTGTTGGTGCCCGGACAAACCATAAAATTGGCCTTGTGTAGCCGGCATCCCCAAACGCCACCCTCAAATGGCGGCCTCCAACGCCTTGGCTGGAGGAGCCGGAGGTGCTGTTGCTGCTTTGGGTGCCCTGAGTGCGAGGAGTGGGACGTTTTTTTTGAACAACCGCATCTGGATTAATAATTAAACGATTACACCGGATACATCCAGAGACAGTCCAGCTGTCACCCCTTTTACAGAAAACACCCCAAGGTAGAAAGAAAAAACGCACACGTCCCTGGGAGCATCTGCATCTCCAATTCCGCCGCCGTCGTTGACCTCGCCGTCGCAGAGGATGACGAAGAGGAACAAGAAGGCCGCTGATTCACCTGCACCAGTCGATTGGGAATTTAATCCCGTTATAGTCGCCGCATTAGCCACTCGCCGATCACGGCAAGATTTTGGCATCGATGATGGAGCATCGGCGGGGGCTCGCCCCGACCTGCACAGGATGTCGAGCTGGCTTCGCCACCGAAGGCCATGCTCACAGCTCGCAAGAAATTCACCAAAGGGGAACAGGAAAAAGCTGCACACTTTGCTGATGAAGAGGAGACGCAGCATCGCTCCTTCCACTCCTCGCCACCTCGGCCGGCCAGGGGAAGAGACCATCGCCAAATCCCTCGATCCACAAAGCAGGCAGTACGGCATGACCACATGGAGACTAGAAGCTTCATCCCTCCCTCTCCAGCACCAAGCCAGCAAAGGGAACAAAGAAGACTCACCAGATCCGCCATGCTGCACACCCCATCGAGCTTATTAAAGCAGGCGCTTGTAGATCCACCACCCGCCGGCCCCATCCACCACGGATCCTTGCCGACGAGAAACTTCACCACACCGCGGCCGCTGCTCGGGAACAGCCACGTCGAACGCCAGGGGAGGGAAGACGGCATAAAGCCATACGCCACGGAGGCACAAACTCTAAAACTACTACTACTAACTACATCGGGCCGGCACCCTATTCCATCTCCACCCCAACCAGCGTAGGCGCCGGCGGCGGGAGAGGCCGGAACTGGGGACGGACGGAGGACTCTCAAAACAGGTGAGAGAGAGGAAGGGAGCGAGAAAGAAAGAGCAACGCCGAGGAGTCGGACGTGGCGAGCCTACTCGTTGGCGGGCCGCGCCGCTGTTCTTCGCCGTGTCCTTTTTGACTCCTCAATGACAGCCTCCAACGCCGCGGCGTTCTTGCGTCGAGAAGGGGTCGACGGAAGCATCCTCCATCCGCGGGTGTGTGGGGGGGGGGGGGGGGGTGGGGGGTGACAAGGGTATACATCTCGGGTACCCTACCGTGAGGGTACCTGGTGCACGTGACGACTAAAGACCCAATAAGCGAAAGAGTCAACTCGAAGCCAAGATAAGAGGCCCAACAAGATGGAGTACCCTCCAAGATTAGACATAGGCATAGTCGGTTTTACTTTCCTTATGTGAAACTAGGTCGGTTACAAACTCCCGAGACCCAGCCTATTTAAAGGCTGGGAGGGGTGCCGATCTAGGACCAAGCCATACTCAAACCACCAAAGCTCTAGCGAGATCGTCATCTCGCCGGAGCCACCTTGTAACCTCATAATCTCCGCGATCAATAACAGACAAGCAGGAAGTAGGGTCTTTACCTCCACCCGAGGGGCCTGAACCTGGGTAAATCTTTGCCTCTGCTTGTCAGCCGACGAAACTACCAGTACTACCACGTTCTCTCCCCATAATCTCAACCCTAGGTCCTTAACCATGGGATTTGATGAGGTACACCTCGTCAATTGGCGCCGTCTGTGGGAAAGAATAGTGCTGGACTCACGGTTTCTTCGGTTCCATCGGAAAACGGCGACTCGCCGATCGGATCTACAAACGGCAACTCGCCGGCTGCATCAACAAACCAGAACTCGCCGACTCAGGCGGCACACGGCAACTCGCCGGCTCACTCGACAAACGGCAACACGCCAGCTTCACCCGCAAAAAGCGCATCGGATCCTCTGATGGATTTCGAGCCACACTCGCCAGGATTCCAGGAGGCCTTCTCCGATCTCGAGTCAGGTTTGGGTTTAACCGTTGGTTCGTTCAATTTTTTCGTCAACAAGCTTGGTGTGCAGGACTTGACGGATCCACGCCAACTCGCGACTTCCGCACCCGAGGCTCCATCGGTTGCGGTTCCTTCGACTGCGGATCCCTCAACTGCGTCCATACCATCGTCGATCCTCCAAGCTTGCTCGTCTGCAACAACCATGTCCACACGAGAGATGCACGAGCTCATTGAAGAACTTCAGGGCGAGGAGGCCGAATCAGCATACCGCACAAACGATCCCGAGCTCGATCTCTCACTCGAGGATAGTTTCGACTGCGGGATCTCCTTCAGCGACTTCGACGAACTCGAAACTCATATCGACAACCACGTCGACTCCGAGATCTGCACCAACAACAACAACCTCGACTCGAGATTCATAACAACTTCGTCGACGCCGAGATGAGCATAGGCGATGAAGGCATCGACAGCGAGATCCGTCCAGACGGACCACTCGACGGGCATATCGACTCCGACATGAGCCTTGATGACGATGTCGAGTCCATGACAGGACTCGAAGACACATACATACCCTCGGGTGATACCCCAGCAGGTCTACGTCGCCGCAGAATCATCAGATGCTGCGGCCAGCCGCAGGCCTACAGAATTCCCGTGCACAGTTACTATGCCGGACGGAGTCACAACTCTCACAATCACTGCTGAGATGGCAGCAAAAGCAGATAAAGTCATCAAGGAGTGCACAATGATGCCAGCAGACGCAACACAAGAGGAGATGTTGACCTTCCAGTACTTCAACTGGCAGGAATCACTTCGACTGCGGCAGGTCAGAGCAACACTCGAAGAACGCAAAAAGCAAGCTAGCTTGTCGAGTGCGCGAAGAAGACAGCTCTCCCTGAGCTCCACCGGGCGAGCAGACACAAGACCCAGATCAAGGTTGTCACACCTCTCGCCAGACGAAAGGGCGGCACTCACCCGCAACTTAGGCAACTCTTTCATGACATACGACGAGGGAGTGCCAGTACCCAAAACAGCTGCGGGTGCCCTCTTCACCGCTGCAGCATACCTAGAGGCAATCAAGCCTCCAGCTGATGACCCCAATGCAAAACTGCATCGCCAGCAGATCAAATCACTCGCCTTAGCGGCGAAGGCCATACGCCAAACTCCAAGAACTCCAGGTGGGAGTCGAGACCGTGCCCTAGTCGACACGCGTCGGGAAGAGCATAATCACAGTGGTCACCGCCACCACTCGAAGGAAAGAAGCGGCTCGCGTAGGCGCAGGTCCAGGAGCAGATCACGCAGATCTTACAGTAGCGACTCATACTCTGATCGAGAGCCTGAGCCACATGGAGCTCTGTGCTTCACTCGACGCGTCCGCGAGACACGGATGCCCAAAGGGTTCAAACTCACATCTGAACAGCCCAAGTACACGGGTCGACAGGAACCTTCTGGGTGGCTGGAAGACTACAGGCTGGCTGTCGCGTGCCAGCGAGGCACAAACACCACGCCATGCAATACATACGACTCATGCTCGAAGGCACAGCCCGCGACTGGCTCAAGGCCCTACCTCCATCAAATACGACTCGTGGGATCACTTCCGCGATGACTTCATCAAAAACTTCGAGCCTCTATGTGAGCGCCCAAAAACGTTCGAGGAGCGGGCCTGCGTTCAACGTTCAGACGAAACGTTGAGGTCATACATCAGACGATGGACTGAGATACGCAACTCAGTCGGAGTAATTTCAGAAGATATGGCCATGGATGCTTTCATAATGGGACTCGCCAGGCGGGACCTCAAAGAAGCACTTGGTCGCAAAAAGCCAACCTCTGTGGCTAACCTCTTGATGACCGCGACTGAGTGGGCAGACGGAGAAGACATGGCGCGCACCACACGCGGGTCCTCACCCCGTGACAATCATGAAAGCGGCAGTCGAAGCCGCAGAGACTCGTACAGAGAGACCGAAGGCGCAAACGTTCAAAACGTCACTACGACGATGACAGACCCGAATTCATGGCGGCTGGGTTCTCCACACCCCGCAATGACCAGGACAGAAGCGACCGCGGTCAGAAGATCGGCGGACAGTCGAGATGATCGCGGGACAGTCGAGACCGGGCCAACGCAGTGATAGCTACAAGAGGAAGGACTGGCGCAAGTCACGGGCACAATCTGAGCGATCATTCGAAGAAAAGATGGATGCTGATTGCAGATTCCACCTGTACAAGGGGGACGACGGAAAACTGCGCTCCAATCACTCGATGAGAAACTGCAGGGAGTTCGACCAAATGGCGACTGATTACGTAAATCTCAGAAAGGCAGCAGCCACACAAGCACCTGCACCCGTGCCTCAGCCAAACAATGTGCCTGTTCTGATGGCACCACCCCACCACCACAGCCTGCGCAGGCGGAAATCTCGCGGGTGCCATACAGCACATACCTCGGGTGGACGACCACAGTACCCTCCGCCCCAAGGGCAGATGTACATGATACAGAAAGGTCGACCTTCCAACAGGGAGCAAAAACTTCGCACTCGACAAGTAAACATGGCGGTCATGTCACCTCCCGCTGTAACTGAATTCTTGAAGGGTTCTGAAACCACAATAAGCTTCAGCAAGAGGACCACCCTCCATCGGTTGTTCGTCCAGGGCACTCTGCTCTGGTACTCGACGCGCAAATTGGAGGCTACGCCATGTCCAAGGTATTCATGGATGGTGGCAGCGGCATAAACATCATCTTCGCAGATACGCTCCGCAAAATGAACAGGTCAGTCGAAAACCTGCCAAGGTCTCAAATACCTTTCACGGTATCGTCCCAGGCAAAGCAATAAGCCCAGAAGGCACCATACAACTCGACGTAACGTTTGGGGACAAGAACCACTTCAGGACAGAATCGATTGAGTTCGAAGTTGTCGACTGGAAGTCACAATACCATGCTATACTTGGACGCCCGACGTTCGCTCGATTCATGGCGGTGCCACATTACGCATACCTCCAGCTGAAGATGCCTGGACCAAAAGGAGTAATCACAGTCAAGGGAACTTCCAAAAGTCTGACTCTTGCGACCGAGAATTCAGCAAAATCTCTGAGATGTTTGGCATGGAAGCAACACTCGCTGATCTAGCGGTCTCCAACGATCGAACACTTATGCCAGAACACAAAAAGGTGGCAGTCGACAGAGCATTCAATGCCACCAATGACACAAGATCGCATCAGGTGCACCCGACTGACCCGACCAAGACAGTCAATGTCTCGTCGAGTCTGCCTATCGCATAGGAAAGCGCGCTCGTCGAATTCCTCCGTGAGAACTGGGATATATTTGCATGGTGTCCAGCCGACATGCCAGGTATTCCCAGGGAATTCGCCGAGCACTCTCTCCAATTATTTCCAGATGCTAAACCAGTCAAGCAAACAATGCGCCGCATATCCGGCCCAAAAAGAACGCAGTCGAAGCCGAAGTCGACAGGCTACTCGCAGCAGGTTTCATCAGAGAATCAAGAAATCACAATGGGTGGCCAACCCCGTACTCGTAGAGAAGAAGCACACAGATATCCTTCGGATGTGCGTAGATTTTACAGCACTCAATAAGTGCTGTCCAAAGGATCACTTTCCACTACCTCGAATCGACCAGATCGTCGACTCCACCGCCGGGTGCGCTCGCTTGTCCTTCCTGGATGCTTACTCGGGTTACCACCAGATAAGGATGAAGGAAGAGGATGAAGAGAAAACGGCGTTCATAACCCCACTCGGGGTCTACTGCTACACCACAATGCCTTTCGGGCTCAAGAACGCAGGCGCAACCTACCAGCGCATGATGCAAGATTGCCTCAAGAAGCAAATTGGGCGAAACGTCCAGGTCTATGTAGATGACATCGTCATCACCACAAGAGAGGAAAACACACTACTCGATGACTTGCGAGAGACATTCGCAAACCTCAAACGCTTCCACATCAAGCTCAACCCGAAGAAGTGCACGTTCGGCGTGCCAGCCGGGCAACTCCTCGGGTATCTAGTCTCAGCTCGAGGAATCGAGGCGGACCCGGAGAAAATACAGGCCATCTTGACGATGCAAAGGCCTTCAAAGCTCCATGACGTGCAAAAGTTAGCGGGTCGAGTGGCAGCGCTCAGTCGATTCATCAGCAAGCTAGGCGAAAAAGCACTCCCGTTCTATCGACTGATGAAGAAAGCAGATAAATTCGAGTGGACGCCAGAAGCCGAAGCAGCCTTTACGGATCTCAAGCGAGTCCTCACAAGCCCTCCAATCCTCGTCGCACCAAGGGAACGCGAGCCATTGTACCTATATGTCTCTGCAACTAACAGGGTGGTAAGCACCGTACTGGTAGTCGAACGAAGGGAGGAGGGACACGCCCAAAGCATACAACGTCCAGTCTATTACTTGAGTGAAGTGCTCTCCACATCAAAGCAGCGGTACCCGCACTATCAAAAGCTGGCCTACGCCGTGTTCATGTCCTCAAGGAAGCTGACGCATTACTTCTCCGAGCACCCGATCACTGTAATCAGCACCTCAGGGATCGGGGACATCCTCACAAACCCCAACGCAACTGGGCGAGTAGCAAAATGGCTCATCGAGCTAGCACCAAGAGACATCAAGTATGATTACCCGAAGGCCATCAAAGCACAAGTTTTACCTGACTTCCACACCGAGTGGATCGAAGCTCAGCTCCAGGAGCGCCAGATGTGTCCAACTCATGGACTATGTACTTCGACGGCTCAAAGAAAAACGAAGGCGCAGGCGCAGGTGTTATCCTCATATCACCAAAAGGCGACAAGCTCCGCTACATCCTACAAATGGGGTTCGAGTTCCCGTCCAATAACGAAGCAGAATATGAGGCTCTGATCCATGGCATGAGGATGGCCAAAGCCCTCGGGTGCACTCGACTGATGATCTACGGTGACTCGAATCTTGTGGTACAGCAAACAATGAAGGCCTGTGATGCAATCGCAGATAATATGATCGCCTACCGTGACCTGTACAACATCATGGAGGGCAGCTTCGAAGGCTGCGAGTTGCGGCACATAGGGCGTGAGAGCAATGAAGAAGCAGATAAGTTAGCCAACATTGGTGCGACCAAAGCACCAGTGCCACCTGGTGTCTTCTTCGAGCGCATCGAGCACAGATCCATCAAAAAAAGCGAGCAACTCCTACATCAGCCGCACCAGCCAAGAGCAAAGCACCTAGCACAGAGGACCCACCAGTCGAGGTACTCCTCATCGAGCCAACTTGGACTCAACCTTTCCTCGCATACATACTCCGCGGCGAGGTACCCGAAGACATCACAGAGTCAAGACGCGTCACTCGACGATCTAAAGCATACACTGTCATCAACGGTGAACTTTACAAACGCAGCATATCAGGTATGTTCCAACGTTGCATAGCATTTGAAGATGGCCAAGCCATCCTTCGTGATATTCATGCAGGTACTTGCGGGCATCACGCCAGCAGTCGATCACTCGTAGCCAAAGCCTTTCGCGCAGGCTTCTACTGGCCCACAGCACTCAAAGACGCGGAGGACATAGTCAAAAGGTGCATCGGCTGTCAAAAATTCGCCACAAAGCCGCACGCACCCGCATCGGCGTTGAAGACAATACCATTGGCCTGGCCCTTCGCCCAGTGGGGGCTCGATATGGTTGGGCCACTCAAAAAATCCTCCCATGGAGGGCATACTCACCTTCTGGTGGCGGTCGACAAGTTCACCAAGTGGATTGAAGCAGTCCCTATCACAAGTTCGACTGCCACTACAGCAGTCAATTTCATAAATCCATCATATACCGCTTTGGTGTGCCAAGTAGCATCATCACTGACAACGGTACAAACTTCACGGCTGAAGATTCCGAACTTTCTGCAAAGAGCAAGATATCACGCTCAACTATGCATCTGTGGCACACCCGCAGTCAAATGGCCAAGTCGAAAAAGCCAATGGGCTTGTGACGAGTGGAATCAAGAAACGCCTCCTGGTCCCACTCAAAAGAGCAGCGGGCGCTTGGGTCGAAGAACTTCCATCTGTGCTATGGAGCTTACGCACAACTCCCAATGCTTCAACACAATTTACCCCATTCTTCATGGTCTACGGCGCAGAGGCAATCCTGCCATCAGACGTAAGGTTCAATGCACCAAGAGTCGAAGCATACAACGAAGAAGATGCAGATGAAGCACTCGAAGATGCAGTCGACTTGCTCGAAGAAGCACGCAACACGGCGCTAGCACGCACAGCTGTCTACCAGCAAGATCTACGCAACTATCACAGCCGTCGACTGCGTACCAGGTCCTTCGAGGTTGGCGACCTGGTGCTTCGACTGAAGCAAAAGAAGGTGCACAAACTCGCTTCGCCATGGGAGGGACCTTTTATCATCACCGAGGTCATTGGCGGTGGAGCGTACAGACTGAAGCACGCGAAGACAGGCGAACTCTCACATAATCCTTGGAACGTTGCGCAGCTGCGCCGTTTCTACGCTTAGGTTGCTCAGTCGCATAATGTAATAGGCACATATGTCGGATGGCTGCAGGTTTCAGACGCGCTCTTTTCCTTACCAGGGTACCTAAGGGGACTGGAAGGTTTTTAATGAGGCGGCCTGCAGCTTAACATTCAAAATATGGAATATAATCGATGATTCCTCATATTCCTTCCTGCTTACTACTCGCATAACTTGTTCTCACAAAATTAGCCTCACCCGAATACTCGGGGGCTGCGCTATCTCAAAAGCATGAGCTTCCGCTCCTTCACAACATAATACCCCAGCCGCACTCGAATACACGGGGCTGGGTCATAAAAATCATACATCAACAAAAAGTTGCTCAACCCCACTCAATTATTCGGGAGTTGAGCTTAAAAGCATAAGTTGAAGCTTCAAGTGTTGCAAAAATTCACAGCCTTACATGAATACTCGGGGGCTGTGCAGTTTATGTTTGTACTCTAAAGTATTTCTATCAACCTCACTCGAATGCACGGGGGCTGGATAGTCATAATTTTACAACAAGTAACTTCATACACCCCACTCAACAGGCTCGGGGGCTGCGGAGATACGAATCCTTAGTTCATAGATACTCACAAGTGTTGCGTTTTACACTCTGGGGTCACCCCCACACACATAACCTATTCAACAGGTTCTTCCTTGGGCTCGGTCCACTTTTCCTCCTCCTTCAGCACACGATGGATTAAGACCAATGCGTCCACCCGTGTCTCTTGGTAGTGCTCCTCCATTGGCACAGGACCACCACCTGGTATGGGTGCGGGTCCCATCGCAATCCTTTTAAAATCAAGATGCGGAAGGTGCGATCGCACAAAGGCAAGAGCAACATTAGCCCCGCTAATCAGTTGCTCGCGCACAAACTTCTTGATCGCCTTGCCTTTTCGAAATTTCTTCAGCAATGCAACAAGGCTCTGTGGTTGCTCATTCAAAGGAAACAAAGCTTCGTGGACTCGAAATAAAGCCAACCTGCAAGTCTCCAGTCGAATGGCAGTTCGCCAAGCCCGGTCCAGAAGCCTTACCAAAATGGCGCTCCTCGCCCTGTCTGACCAAAAGGGGTGGGCAGAGTACTCAGTACTACTCGCATGACCGTCGAGTCGATCCTGTATCCGTGCCTCCCTTTATTGGGTCAGAGCAAACACCTGCGCAAAAACAAAGGGCTCATCATCGCCCAGTCGAGTCATCTCGCGAAGAACAGATCTCGATGATCCAAAAATAGCTTACATTCGAGTTGCAGATTTACTCTCTCCAACTCCTCAAGCAAAAAAGTCTCTCGCTCTGTAGCAGGGGATGGCCTCGACTGCAACTCAGCATACGCCTCTTGTGTCTCTTTCAGCTCATCGCTCACCTTCGAAAGCTTTTGATGAAGGAAGTCCATAATTTTCTGGTCATTCACACTTCGCGACTTCGAGGAACCACCCACAACAGGGCCAGTTGATGTTTTAGAGGCTCGACTCTACAGTCAGAATAATTAAGGACATAAGGAAGCATGAAGAGCTCAAGCAAAAGGCTCGGGGCTGCGCCCCCGATTACTGAAGTTCATATTTCATAAAGGACAGATACGATGTCTGATAATTTACATATAGCAAAAGCAAAATGACGAAATCCCTAGACCTAGTCAACAAAGGGATCACTCGCTAAGTCGTCGACTTCTTGGAGGAAGCTTTCTTCGCCTGGACCCGGGCCGCCCTATCTTCAACAGTTGTTACAAGCTGTTGGGCATACTTTTTGGCGGCTTCCATCCAAGTGCCGAGCCCGACGGTTCTGCCGTCAGAACCCCGTGGGAACTTGGTCGTCGCCTTGTCAAAATCTGCCTCGACTCCGTGCGCGAGCAACATGAGAAAAGTAGTCTGAGCACCACTTACCATTTGCTCGCGACAGAAATCGGCGACGGCAGTCCCTTCAGGCTTGAACAGCTCTACCAGCTCTGCAAAGGAAGATGGAAGCTCTTCGCCAGGGAAGAAGCTGCCATGGAGGGCGCCCAAGGCACTCGCCGCCTGTGTCAGCATCTCCCCTGCTCTGCTACTGGTAACCTCTGAGACAGCCACACTTTCATCGAGTGAGGTGCCAAGGCTTTGCTTGCCAGTAGCAGTAGGGCCATCCATCACGCCTAGCATGTGGACAACATAATCAGCACCATATCGCAGAAACCTCAAACATCTAAGGAACACAGCAAAAATTCGTACCAGTTAAAGTGGTGCTGGCGGCAGAAAGTCGACCAATTGCCGACTCCTCTCTAACCTCGGCTGCTTTCAGCCTCTTCTCCAGATCAGCCACTCGACGGGTGGCGTTGTTCAAATTTTCTGCCGCATCAGCGGCGGCCTCTGCAAAACAAACATACATGGTCACAGACTGCAAGAGGAATCAGCTTCAACAAGTGGTACTAGCATAAAGGGACACGTACTCTTCGCAGCTTCGAGTTGCTGCTGCAGGGTGGCGGCTTCCGTCTCCTTGTGTACGTACTTGGAGCCAGCATTCAGTAGCTCCTTCACAAATGGCTACAACGCAATACGCGAAAGTTCAGAACAGATCTATCAGGTCTATGATACAAAAGCACAAACTTACATGATCCAAGAAGGAGGAAGTCGACGCAGGAACGCCTGTTGCTGCTGCCTCATCCTTGTCAGCCGCAGCCTCAGGCTCAGGAGGTGTGGCTGTGGCGGCCGGAGTCGCAGGGGTTGGCGGCTGCTCTGGTGGCAGCGTCCGTGCAGTGGATGCTGCGCTGCTCTTTTCCGCCGTAGGTGGCGGAGGCATATCCTCATCCGAGGAAACACTGTATCACACATTATAAGTATACAAAGTGGCATTGTTCATAAAGTGACAAAGCATATGCACATAATACTTACTCTTCAGTGAGGTCGCACAATCGATCAGGTGCAAGCATACCCATGCTGGGGCGCGATTTCTTCGGGGGTCGTGGAGGAAGCGAGCGAATGGGGGGATGTCGAGTGGCGCCATTGTCGACTCCGTCTCGTTCCCCTCCTTTTCCTCTGAATCAGCGGTGTCTTCCTCCTCGCGTGCCCGCTTCTGCTTGCCCTGCACCTCAGCATCGCCCTCATCGGCTTCTGGCGTGTGTGCGGTGGCGAGTGAGGCCATTTCATCATCAGAGCCCGCATCGAGTGGCTCGTTGTCCGGTACTGGGCCGTCCTCAGGCAGAGGGGGCATCGACTCATACATTTTGTGTCCCTGCACACAGAAACACAAAGAATCAATATCGCACATGCATAACACATAAACTGATATAGTATCGATTGTTACCTCTGGTAGAGGGTTGCTGGTTTCATAAGGAGCCACAGGCGAGTTCATCTCGCAAGGCTCTTCATCAGTAAGCTTGGTAAGGCTCCTTACCAACTTCTCCGCTTCCGCATCAGACAGCTCCACTGCGCGTGAGCGGGTTGAATCAGAAGCCCCACTGTATGCCCACAAAGCATGTGCTCGGGCTCGGAGAGGCTGCACTCGCCTCTTGGCCATAATGGCTAGCAAGTGGATGCCGTAACCTCCCGACCAACAGTGGTTTGGAGCTTAAGCACCTTCTCCATCAGAATGTCAGCCTCTTCGGCTTCGACTCCGGTCGGCTGGGCGATCCAGGATGGCCTCTTCTTCACCAGAGCGTCTGCGTCAAAAGGAGGCAACCCGAAGGCTTGGGTGCCTATGGTCACATCCTTGATGTAGAACCACTTCTGGCGCCATCCTTGCACAGACTCGAGGAAGCTGATCTTGAAGTACTCGACGTCAGATCGAGTCTGTACTCCAAAACCACCAGGTCCTTTGGCGCTGTGCTGGCGCTTGACGTTGAAAATACGGCGAAAAAGCCCGAAGTGGGGCGCAACGCCCAGAAAGCACTCGCAAAGAACGAAAAAACACGCAATGTGCAAAAGCCCATTGGGCGTAAAATCGTGCAATTGCACCCCATAAACGTGCATCAGTGCACGAAGAAAGTTGTGAACAGGGAAGGGAATCCCCTGTTCACAAAATCCACAAAGCAGACCCGCTCATTGGGGCCTGGGCGCGGGATACGAACTTGCGAGGTGTCCTCAGGGATCAGCCCGTCGTTCCGCAGGCCGGTGAGCATCCTCTTGCTGCAGGAGGATTTGGTCCACGCGCCCTTGTCCCTCTTCAAACCGCTGGCAGCGGCAGCGGCGCTGTCTGCCGATGCGTTCGCGCACTCCTGCCCTTCCGGGTGGCAGGCTTCGTCATTGCGGTGGTGGGTTGCAGAAGCTTCGCTATGAGGCTATGGCGATGCGTAAGGAGGAAGAAGAAGCAGCGGCGGTGGAGAGCAAATGGCAAGTAAAAAGTACTATTTACTCCGCCGCACCCTTTTAACCTCAGCGCAAAAGAATCTGCACCGTGGATGCGAGATCGTGGGCGAAGAAGCAAATCCAGCCGTACACGTGGCAGCCATGGAGAGCAACCGTCGCCGGCCACTTCGCCCACTACGCACGGGAATCTAGGAACTGCCATCATGGCCCGGAGAAATCGTGCTTGAACGGTCAAATCCAGTCTAAACGGCTGCACATTGGGCCCACATACGTGTCACGTCCCATCCATCGCAGCATAGCGCACGCCACCGTGTGTCAGGTGGCGCAGTCGCCATAAAACGTCATCCCTGACGTCATTGCAGCAGATTTGTTCAGAAAAATTTCGGGTTCGCCCAATGCATATCAATCAGTCGATTGTTTTTGGGGTAAGGTCACTCGACATTCTCTTCGAGCAAAGACATGTTACTCCCATCGGGAGCGAAACAAAAATTTCTTAGCCTGAAGATGCTCAAGACCAAACGATTTTTTGAGATTATCCTCCATTGCAAGCAATAAAGCACAATCTCGGGGGCTACTCCCATCGGGTGCACGACACAAACATATCGACTACGATCATACACAAAATCATACTCGAAACATTCCCGAGTTGCGTCCGTCGCAAATACCTCGGATGCTGCACGCATAGTTCAAAGGTAAGACCCGCCGAACTTTCGAGCTGGGCTAAGGACCGTTCTAGCAACGTCAATCCTTATATTTTCCGTTTCAGCAGACATGATGAAAAATCCCGACGGACGCGTTGGGTAAAATTCAAAGTTATACTGCAGTTCGACTCAGTAAGACCTCAAGCGGCCTAGTCGAATCTGACCAGTTAGTTCCAGATTCGAGTCCGGAGACTCGAGTCTGATTGAAAGCTAGTAAGGTTTTACCCGAATGTGTAGTTAACCAGTCCCGATCCGTCGAGTGTACTGGACCTACTAAGGTATTATCCCTTGATTTTCATAAGCAAAAACCATAGTCGATGAAGTACTCGACATAGCCAACATGTGCTATTCATACAGGAATTCCAATTATTATATACAGAATACAAAGCATATGACGTGCACTTACGAACGAGTCCATGCCCGATTCTTCGAGTCAGACAAGTAATCGGGGGCTACTGACAAGGGTATACATCTCGGGTACCCTACCATGAGGGTACCTGGTGCACGTGACGACTAAAGGCCCAATAAGCGAAAGAGCCAACTCGAAGCCCAAGATAAGAGGCCCAACAAGATGGAGTACCCTCCAAGATTAGACGTAGGCATAGTCGGTTTTACTTTTCTTATGTGCAAACTAGGTCGGTTACAAACTCCCGAGACCCAGCCTATTTAAAGACTGGGAGGGGTGCCGATCTAGAACCAAGCCATACTCAAACCACCAAAGATCTAGCGAGATCGTCATCTCACCGGAGCCACCTTGTAACCTCATAATCTCCCGCGATCAATAACAGACAAGCAGGAAGTAGGGTCTTTACCTCCACCCGAGGGGCCTGAACCTGGGTAAATTTTTGCCTCTGCTTGTCAGCCGACGAAATTACCAGTACTACCACGTTCTCTCCCCATAATCTCAACCCTAGGTCCTTAACCATGGGATTTGATGAGTGTACACCTCGTCAGGGGGGGGGGGGGAGGGGGCTTGCACCGGTGTCACGGGGGTTGCCGTTGAGCGGCTAGATGATGGCACACTCCCGTGGGTTGTTTCCGTCGACGTCGCCCTCTACATGTGCGGCGACGCGGCGCACATCGGCGCGGAACGGGACGGGCCCGCATAAGACCTACGCGGCGGTGCACGGCTCCATTGCCTGCTAGCCGCCGCCATCTCCTTCAGCGCCACACGGAGGCGGAAGGCGAGCTCTTCCTCGACGATGGGGGGATCCGGATCTCGCCGGCGCCACCGCATCGGATCGCTCCTCTTCAAGCCCATCCCAGTAGATCTCGTCGGACGATGACATCTCGACTGTGGGGAGTGGAGGGGACAGGATGAGAGGAGTGGAGGGGATTGGAAGGGACGAAGAGGGGAAGCTAGGGTTTGTTTGGGACTATGGGGAGTGGAGGGGAGCGGGGACATATATCCGGAGTGTGTCGCCTCGGTCTCCGCGCCGGCGGGTCCGCGATGCGTGGATGGCGCTGGTCAGTCTCCTACGCGTGGGTCCGCGTTATCAGTGAGGGCATGGCGGACGCGTATGGGCACGTCCGGGCGGCCCCAAATCCACCCCCACATATGGACTGAGTTTGGAGTTTGCCGGACAACCCGACAGATGGGTAGATCTCGGGAGGCCGGTTGGGTGTCTATTTCCTGTCTGGGCCATGTCCTGAATGTCCGCCCGGACATATGGGGGGTATGGGGGTCTGGTTGGAGATGCTCCGAACGCAGATGCTCCGAACCCACCTCTACTTGTAGTATAACTTGTAGTATAGTGTTTCAAGGGCAGAGATTCGCGCTCAAGTCTTGAATCTGTCGTGGAGATAGCACACGATTGCTTTGGCAGTCGCTCTGCTAAACTTCTCCGAGACCAATCAAGTGAACTCCTCCGCGTCAGCAATGTCTCCATTTGCCCTTTTGCTTTCCCGCTTTACCTTGTTCGAAACGGTCTTGGATAGGTCTCGCGTTGCCTTCTCAACACGCGCACGATAACTCTTTTGATCCGGTCTGCAATTGCGACAGTCTGATAAAGGCTCCAGGTCATGCATGGAGGTAAGTAAGAATCTGGTTGTCCCAGAGGTGACCGTATTTTCAAGATTTTTACATTTTGGTTGGGTCCCTCTTAGCCCCTGGAAATTTACGTCATTGGATCACTCCAAATCTGACTCAATCAACCTACACCGATCAGACTCATCGGTGTAGTATAACTTTTGAGGTAAAAGTCGCTTGCATCGACGATCGGTGGGGCTTAGATATAAGGAAGAAAAGAACATGTGAGAGGAATCGGCTATGATGCTTAGGAGCACTCGTTGGATAGATCGTGATGCACCGATGACGAGAGGTGCATGGACCTGCCGTAACCTGCGCGACGACCACATCGCCGCCACAAAATCGGCCGCATCCGGGTCGCCGTGTTGCTTTCCTCTCGAGTGGTCTAGTGGCAGTGGCTCAGTGGCTGGCTGACTGGGTCGCCGACTAGCCTCTTCTCTTCTGGTTAAGAAGACGGGCGCCGCACAGCCAAGAATGGGCGATCTTATCGCCATGATGCGAGCTTTGAGGCGAAGCTAACAGGGCGAGATGGGCTTGATCGTCTTCGTGTTTCTGGTTTCATTCTGTGCAAGGGACTGTGGTCGTAGCTTATGATACATGTTTTTCATCAGTCTAATCAGTGTGTGTGCTACCAAAACATTTGGTAACGAGGGAACTCGGGAATGCAGAACGACACTGAATAAGAAAATATACTGTCTTGATCTAGCTGGATGCCACCTCTTTCCACTACATATGCAACAAACTGAACAAAGCGCATTGTAAAGGGAATAATCGTCTCTGGGTTACGAACTGAAACTACTTGTACTAAATTACAGAGGCGACGGTCTGCCAGTGACCACGGTGAGCCAGGCCACTAGGCCAGTACTAGGCGCGCACACGATGAGCTAGATCTCCTGTACCGGCGCGAGCCTCGGCGTCCACGTTCCCCCGCAAGTCACCGGGCTCCCGCCGCCGCCGTCCCCGGCCCTAAGCCGGCGCGTGATCTCGGCGATCCTGGCCTTGCGCTCCTTGGCTCTATGCTCCTCCAGCCGCGCGATCAGCCTCTCCGCCTCCTTCCTCGTCATCACCACCTTCACCGTCATCACTACGGTGCCACCGCCCGCCTTCTGCTCATCGTCAGCCCCGCGCCGACGGGCGGCGTCCGGCGCCACCTTCCCGCCATGCCGGATCCGCGCCGTGCGTCCAGATGGTACTACAGGCGTCGTCGCCCCGGAGCGCGGAGCCGTGGCTTCGTGGCGGATGCGTGGCGCGGCGTTGCCCATGTATATATGCTCTGTGCGCGTATGTTGTCGTAGCTGAGCACCGGACCAGTGGTAGTGGTGGTTCGTTTGCGAGGTGCCTTGTGCGCGCGGCGATTTATAGCGTGCGCGGCGAGGAGCTAGTGATGTGGGACTCGTTCAAAAGGGCTAAAAATGTTGACAGGCTGACTGGAGCCGAGCGTGTTAGACCTGGGCAGAGGGCTCTCTCGGTGGACGCGCGCGCACCAAGGCGTACGCGAGCGGTTTTTGTTAGCAACCACATATTTCATTAATCGAAAATCAATAAACAACACATGTGAAACTAAAAGACAAACCGGTATAAATAATTATCCTAAATTTGTAGGATGAAATCCTAAAAGATCGAGAAATACAAAACTATCTCTAAGTTTTCCTACAACCACCGTAACGAGCGGTCGCCGCCCAACTCTAGAGCCGTCGAAATGAACGCCGGAAGAGACGTCGAGTCTCCACCATTTCAAGATCTGAGAAAGCATCATGGTCAACGAGGCTTTGTGAATCGATGAACAGGCCTGCTGCACGCAGCAAGGCACATTTCATCGTGGCACGTCGATCGGGGGACGTCCTCATGTTGTCTTGGACAAAGATCTGTCGTCTCCCGTCGACGAAGTCGGAGAAGAACGACATATCCACCACCTTCGGACCAACATCATTGCTCCAGAAGAACCATCTCGCCCCGGCCGCCAGCGCCGTCGCAAATAACCACGAACGCTAGCGACACACCGAGAAACTGATCTCACCAGATCTAAAGAATGACGAGAAGACCAAGCTGTCAATCTAAAGGACCGAGCAGCACACGTTGCCATCAACTCTGAGGCGACGTCGTGAAGGTTGCCACCGGTCTGTGAGTAGAGTCAGATTTATTTACCCAAATGCCGCTCCCACCACGCAACGGCGCAAGTATAATTTAGCTCAAGAGTATCCTTGAAGCTACATACTGCAATAGCCAAGAATGGCTTTTCTATCGAACTATGCCTTAAACGCTGTGTAAAACTGGGAACCCAGTTGTATGATTTGTAATCTGTAAACCTTGCTACCTAAGGGCTTTATTAATATCACTAGTGGAAACATGAGCTTTAGTCCCGGGTCGTAAGCCCCTCTCGTACCGGATTCGCACCCGGGACGCCCTGGGCGGGACTAGAGGCCCGGGTGGCTTACGATCCGGAACTAGAGAGCTCCACGCGGACCCAAGGCAGAGCGCGTGGCAGAGAACCTCTATTCCCGGGTGGTAATACAACCCGGGACTAGAGATACTCCCACGTGGCGGCTTCTTGTTTTTTGTTTATATTATGATTAATCTTCCAAAATATATGGTTAATTAATTATAAATCAGAAAAATACATATAGCATATCAAAAAATTCATAAAAGAAATCTTTATGAGAATTCGATCATTTTTAATTGATTACATGGAGATCATAACCGGGAATAGAGCCCGTCTATTCGGTTAATTACATAGAGATTACATGGAGATCACAACCGGGACTAGAGCCTGTCTATTCGATTAATTACATAGAGATCATATATAATAGGGACTAGAGCCCGTCGTCTATTCGATTACATGGAGATCATCGTCGCGACTAGAGCCCGTCTATTGATCGGTGCCATTGTATTTTCCCTTTGTGTTTTTGACATAGTTCATCAAAAATGCCGCAATTTACTCTCCAATTGGTCGAAAGCGGTCCTTTAGTTGCAGGTCCCTCCACATTCTATCCATCTATAAAAGAAGGGAGATCAATATGAATATCAATCATCATAACAGAAATTATGAATGACACTCAACACAATTGATGGTAATAAAACAAAAGTGTGAATATATTTGTTCACTTACTTCGATAAATGTCGATGGGTTCCGCTCAGAGACCTGCCGGTGAATCCACTCGCAGACGTAGTATCCACACAAATTGGTCCCCAGTGGCTGACTATCATAGTACTTTACGAGAATATATTTCAATCAAATAATAATCAAGCATGGTATGACGGTGATATTGAAATTTGAATTAAAGAGATGCGCGAACCTTGGCATTAACAAATGTAAGCTCCTTAGTAAAATCACCAGATGTCCTCTTTATGAATTTTTTCCAAATCCTGCCCGGCAAACAAATGAATAAATGAGTTATTAATTAGTTACTTGATATCTCAGAAATTGAACAAAAGAGACCTATATAGTACGATAATTATTGAAAATACCCTTGGAGCACATCTTTAATATATTGGAACTTCTCTTGGGGCCACGCCAATGAGTCGAAGATTTCAACTTTTGCAGCATCAACTTCAATGACTAGCAGAATGTAATGGTCGCTGCGCACGTTTATATATGTCAGTAACTAATCAGTGGTAAGGAAAAACTTATGTGTACAATACAGTAACACTCTTACCTCAAGTGCCACCGTTTCCTTGTGGTAGGTCCGTAGCATTTTTTCATTAACTCGGGTTGGGTCAATGAACCCAATGTCAAAGTTGCTTTTTCTGTCACATTCATCGCTCTTCATTCTGCAAAATAGCGTAGTAAGCATAATTAGAACAGGCAATGACCGAGCTGAGTTATAGACTTTATTTTAGAAAATAAATGAATTGAATCACTTACAGACAATAGGTACTGATGATACTCAAGTCGAGGGCGTCAAGCTGGTATAACTGATAGAGTTCTTCAAGATAAATAGTTAACTCGTCTCTACCGTTGAAATGTTCCTCTGTAACTTGCACATGGAGCACTTTTTGATCTAGCTTTGTGACTTCCATGTACCATTTATGCAGTCTTAGCATTTGTGTTGGTAGATTCTTGATCTGATCAGGTGGCAGTAGAGACTTCCCATATTCCCAGGTCCATTTAGCAGGTGGCATAACGGAGGGGAGATCATCTGCTTCCAGTTGAGAAAGTGAAACACCAAGTTCTTCAGCAAATTGCGCGCGGTAAGCTAAATCCTTCGCGTGCGCAGAGCCCTTATCAGTGGCCACCTTGAGCGGGGAGATGGACTGTTTTGATTGCTCTCCGAGCTGGGCAACCTCTCTTGATCTTTTCCGGCTGGAGGGAGTTTTCCTCATACAACGTACATAGTCATCTGGCCTATTTATCTCAATTTGCGATGGCTGAGTAAGAAATCCAATAGCCCACTTTTGTTCATCTGCCGTAAATACTTGCTTTGGCGCGGGCTGTCTTTTCACAGCCAGTTCCGCAAACTGTATTTTCACGTCGGCTGCCAGCCACGCGGCGCCTTCCGCTGGAGTCATCTCAACGTCGTAAGGTCTCGGGGGAGGAACCTTCGGTACTTTTGGGAGGGGCTCGAGTCGGGGTTTGGGTCGGAAACCCATCGACGTAACGGCGGTCTTCATCCCCTTTTGACCCTTATCCTTAGTGGGCGGAGGCAGTGGAGACGGCTGAGGAGTCGGCTGATGCGGCGGCGGAGATCGAGATGGACTCATGTCATGGTGGTCGTCACTGCCGTCATCTCGACTCGGAGGAGGCGATGGTGGCCTTGGCGTCCAGCCTGGAAACACGATCAATTTCTTTGGCCATAGAATGAGTCCACCCTGGACATCTCCCAGTGTACTCTCATCATCATCTCCAGGGATGTCAAGGTTAAGTGATTCAAATTCGGGTACAACTTGATCCACGCCGACACGAGCATAGCCATCTGGAATCTCATTGCCATGATACAATGTTGTAGATTCACAAGTTAAAGCATAGCCGTCCGCCGCCTTCATGGTTAAGTTTCTCACTGCCTCATGTAGCTCACAAGTTGTCTTCTCAGTGATAAAATCCACGGGGTAGGTTGCCTCATCAGCACCGACCGTCGTGGAAGCCACGCTACTTTTCCGTTGAGATGGACCACCTGCTTGACTATCTTGCAGCTGCAGCTGATGAGTTGCCCCTTGACAAGTTTGCTCGCGCAATTCATCTATTTGCTTCTGTTGTTGGCTAATGATACTTTCAACTTTGCTCAACCGGTCTGAATCCTCCTGCTCCTTCCTCTTCCTTGCTCTTGCTCGGCTTCTATAAGATTCATGGTCCTCGGGAAACCCTTCATTCCACGTCTTAGATCCCTTGCCTCGTATTCGTCCTCCTTTTTCTTTATTACCGAGGGCCCTTGTCAGCTCGTCGTTCTCTCTGTCGGGAATAAACCTTCCCTCTTTAGCATCGGCGATTGCATCAATAATCTGTTGCCGGGGTATAGGAGTTTCTTTCGTTTCATCAACTATTAGATCACCTGATGCGTCATACTCGGCCCCATGAGCAAGTATCCAATTTCTGACCCTACGGGGCCAGAGATCTGCAACTGGAGTGATCCCTTTCTCGCGCATAGCGGCCTCAATCAGATCTCACCGAGGCTCGACACTTACGTAGCCACCTCCCCACAACTTATGGTGATATTTCTTTTTCGCTGCATTCAACTTATTCTTTGCCGATCTTTGCTTGGCTAGTTCTGAATCCTTATAATCCAGAAATGCCTTCCTGTGAGCCCGCTGCCTCTCTAGTGTTCCAGTGAAATCTGGAACTTTATTTTTCGAGACCCAATCACGGTATAATCTGTTCTTGTAATTATTGAACTGTTCAGCCATCTTCTCCAGAGCGAAATGCTTGACTTTTTTCGTCATGCCTTATGTCTTCTCGGGACAATCCAACACCGGCAGAGTGAAATGTGCTATGAGCTTGTCCCAAAGCACATCTTTAGTTCTGTCGCTGACATAATAACTACCCTCTAAGTTCTTTTGCTTATTCCATTCCTGAATGCTGATCGGGACATTGTCCCTAACAACAACTCCGCATTGATGCACAAACCTAGATGCGTTCGCCGGGGGCTCCAAGGGTTTGCCATCTGCATTGATGACCTCAATTCAGAGATGCTCTTTAGTTCCCATCCCTTTGGCATGGCCTCGTTTAGTAGATGGGGTCGATGCAGAGGTCTAAAAATAAGAAACATTTGTTAATATATATATACAACTAATTTTTTGGATCTGATCAACAGAGGCTTAATATACCTCGCCGGACTGCGGGGGTCCACTAATTTGCAAGTTGTTATCGCACTCTGTGTTCGTTTGCGCTTCGACGCTTCGTTCCGGCTCCATTCCCGGACCGGAGTCGTTCAAAAACGGTGAGCCATATTCTTCTGATCTACGATCTTCAGCTCCTTCCTCGGGTTCCCGCATAATGGCGAACACCTCTTCTTCCCCTTGTCTGCTTACGAAGGGAACATCCCCATCCATTGCTTAACTAATACAAAAGAAAGATAAAGCAATGATAGCATTAATTAGCAGAATAATTCAAAGTATGGAACTTTACAAATATGCAAAAGTATCGCTCATACATCTTTATTTAATCCAGTTACATAGCAAAATGTTTACACTTAGCAAAATAATTACAGTTAGCAAAATTAAATCTACCTAAGCAAAATATTTACACTTAGCAAATTTAAATTTACACTTAGAAAATTTAAATCTACACTTAGCAAATTTAAATCTACACTTAGCAAAATTTACATTTACACTTAGCAAATTTAAATCTACACTTAGCAAAATTTACACTTAGCAAAATTAAATCTACACTTAGCAAAATTTACACTTACCAAATTTAAATTTACACTTAGCTAATTTAACTAAAAACTAATTTACACCTAGCTAATTTACACCTAACTAAAAACTAATTTACACCTAGATAATTTACACCTAGCTAATTTAACTAAAAACTAACCTAGCTAATTTAAATCTACACTAACCTAGCTAATTTAACTTAGCAAAAAAAACTAGCAAATTTGCACTAACCTAACCTAGCTAATTTAACTTAGCAAAAAAAAACTAGCTAATTTACACTAACCTAACCTAGCTAATTTAACCTAGCAAAAAAAAAATACCTGGCGCGGAGGACGGCGCGGCGGCGGAGGAGCTGGAGGGCGAGGCGGGCTCGGGCGGCGCCGGCGCGGAGGAGGAGAGGCGGCGGCGCGACGCGTGGTGGCGGCGCGGCGCGTGGAGGAGAGGAGGCGGTGCGGTGCGGCGCCGGATTTGGGCAGCCTAACGGCGTAGAAGGGCTCGGCGGCGGCGGTGCGGGGGCGCAGAAGTTGTGTTCCCGGGTCGTGGCTCGACCCGGGGTGGAGGCCTGAGTATTTATACCCAGGGACCTCTGGTCCCGGGCGGAGCCACAGTCCGGTACCAGAGGGCACCCTCTAGTACCAGATGGTGGCACCACCCGGTACTAGAGGTATTTTCGCAAGCGCACCCCCCAGCGCGCGCAAAATCACCTCTAGTACCGGGTGGTGCCACCACCCGGTACTAGAGGTCTGTTTTTTCGTTCAAAGGGCCCAAATTTTGAATTTTGGCGCGCAAAATGCCCAAAAGTGAATTTGAAAAGTTTTTAAATATGAATTTGAATAGCGTCTGCATACTTTTGAATCTGACAAAAATTTCAACATGAAAAGTGTTTGAATTTGAATAACTAATCCAAAGCCATTTTCTATTTTCTAAAATAATTATTCTAACTGTTCAAACTATTAACCATTTTACCATTTTCAATTAAAAATGCATTAACTAATATTGTTTAAATTTGAAAGTCATATTTTTTCTAAAATTTGTAATAATCATCTCTTTGGTCCCGGTTGCTAATACCAACTGGGACTAAAGAATCACACGGATCGTGTGTTTCTTTCAACCGCTTGTGAGCCGTTGGATCAGGGGTGTGTTTCTTTTGAGGGCTTGTGAGCTGTTGGATCAGCACTATCACGACCACTTCGTGAGCCACATGACCCTATATATAGCCCCTCTACCGGATATGTTCGGCACTCACTGTCTACTCATTGTAGTTCATTTTGGTATACGAAGCATTCGGACTCCCTGCATACGTCCAACGGTGCATTTCTTTCAACTGCTTGTGAGTCGTTGGGCTGTATGCAGGGAAAACCGTGTGTTTTGTTCTATCTACAAAATCTTTCAGTTCATCGACCGAATACAAATCATTCGGATTCCCGTCATACATCCCAACGGTGCATTTGATATGCAGGCACTCACGAGCCACCGTTGGGCTGTATGACGGGGAAACCGTGTGTTTTGTTTCAACTTTTTTCGTGCGCTTGTAAGCCGTTGGATTTTTAGAACCAAATATCAGTGTTTAGAGTTCTCTTCTGAGTTTTCAGAACACAGTTACATAAAAGTTTAATACATTATTACACATCACCAACAACATCCCTATCTAGTCTTCACTTTTTCTTCGTGTGTGTCCCTTTCTTCTGATTGCGCCGTAACCATGGACAATCTTCATTTAACTTGAGCTTGGGTCAGTGTTCACTTTGAAGGGCGGAATTTCATGAAACTTATTGTAATCTTCTGACATGTCTGTCTTGTCCTCCACTCCCACGATGTTTCTTTTCCCTGAAAGAACTATGTGGCGCTTTGGCTCATCGGCTGATGTATTCGCTTGCTTATCTTTCTTTTTTTCGGTTTGGTAGACATGTCCTTCACATAGAAAACCTGAGCCACATCATTGGCTAGAACGAATGGTTCGGTGTCGTACGCAAGATTCTTGAGATCCACTGTAGTCATTCCGTACAATGGGTCTACATTTACCCCGCCGCCTTTCAGGTTGAACCATTTGCACCAGAACAAAGGGACCTTAAAAGAAGGTCCATAGTCAAGTTCCCATATCTGCTCTATGTAACCATAATATGTGACCGTGACCTTTCGCCCATTGACGTTTGTTGAATCATCAAAGCGGACACCACTGTTTTGGTTGGTGCTCTTTTTATCTTGGCGATCGTGTAAAATGTATTCCATTTATCTCGTACCCTTGGAAAGTCCAAATAGTCGAAGATGGTCCCCTAGACAACAAGTACAGCTCATCTGAGACAGTGTTGTCATTGTTGAGATGTGTTTCCAACCAACCGCCAAAATTCTCCATGTGTTCCTTTGTAATCAAGGAGTCATCCATCCCCGGGTTGTTGGAGCGTACAATATTCTTGTGTATCTGGATATACGGAGCCACCAAACTGGAATTATGTAGAACTGTGTAGTGTGCTTGTGTGAAAGAATGCCCGTCCCTACATATTATTGATTTCCTTCCTAGAGTGCCTTTTCCACTCAGTCTCCCCTCATGTCGCGATTCAGGAAGACCAATCGGCTTAATGCCAGGAATAAAGTCAACACAAAACTCAATGACCTCCTCTGTTCCATAGCCTTTGGAGATGCTTCCTTCTGGCCTAGCACGGTTATGAACATACTTCTTCAAGACTCCCATGAACCTCTCAAAGGGGAACATATTGTGTAGAAATACAGGACCCAGAATGGTAATCTCGTCGACCAGGTGTACTAGGAGATGTGTCATAATATTGAAGAAGGATGGTGGGAACACCAACTCAAAACTAACGAGACATTGAACCACATCCTTCTGTAGCCTTCCTAGAATGGCTGGATCGATTACCTTCTGCGAAATTGCATTGAGGAACGCACATAGCTGAACAATGGGTAGTCGAACATTTTCCGGTAGAAGCCCCCGCAATGCAACCGGAAGCAATTGAGTCATAAGCACGTGGCAGTCATGAGACTTTAGGTTCTGGAACTTTTTCTCTGCCATATTTATTATTCCCTTTATATTCGACGAGAAGCCAGACGGGACCTTCATACTGCTCAGGACTTCAAAAAATATCTCCTTCTCTTCTTTGGTAAGAGCGTAGCTAGCAGGACTTAGACGTCCTTTATCCGTCTTCATTGGATGCAGGTTGTCTGGGTCTTTCATACGTTGCTGGTCTTGCCGTGCTTCCGGCGTATCTTTTGTCTTCCCATACACGCCCAAGAAGCCTAGCAGGTTCACGCAAAGATTCTTCGTCACGTGCATCACGTCGATTGCAGAGCGGACCTGTAGGAGTTTCCAATAGGGTAGGTCCCAAAATATAGACTTCTTCTTCCACAGGGTACGCGCTTGTTAGCGTCATTCGGAACAGACTGTCCGCCAGGACCCTTTCCAAAGATTACTTCTAAATCCTTGACCATATCATATATAACATCACCAGTAGGGAGGGTGGCTTCGTCCGGTGATCTGCCTCACCTTTGAAATGCTTGCCTCTCTTTCTTACGGATGCTGCTTGGAAGAAATCGACGATGCCCCGGGTACACATTCTTGTTACCTAATATATACTTTCAGTCTTATCTAAACAGTGCGTGCATGCATTGTATCCCTTGTTTGACTGTCCTGAAATGTTACTAAGAGCAGGCCAATCATTGATGGTTACAAACAACAACGCTCGTAGGTCAAATGGCTCCTGTTTGTGCTCATCCCACACACGTACCCCTTCATCACGCCACAACTGTAAAAGTTCTTCAACTAATGGCCTCAGGTACACATCAATGTCGTTGCCGGGTTGCTTCGGGCCTTGGATGAGCACTGGCATCATAATGAACTTCCGCTTCATGCACAACCAAGGAGGAAGGTTATAGATACATAGAGTCACAGGCCAGGTGCTATGACTGGCTCTGCTCCCCAAAAGGATTAAAGCCATCCGTACTTAGACCAAACCTTAAGTTCCTTGCGTCACGTGCAAACCTTAACTCCTGTCGATTTTTCTCCACTGCGACCCATCAGCCGGGTGTCTCGACATCTCGTCGTTCTTGCGGTCTTCTTTGTGCCATCGCAACAACTTGGCATGCTCTTTGTTTCTGAACAAACGTTTCAACCGTGGTATTATAGGAGCGTACCACATCACCTTGGCAGGAACCCTCTTCCTGGGGGGCTGGCCCTCAACATCACCAGGGTCATCTCGTCTGATCTTATACGCAATGCACCGCATACCGGGCATTCATTCATATTCTCGTACTGCTCACCGCGGTAGAGGATGCAGTCATTAATGCATGCATGTATCTTCTGCACATCTAATCCTAGAGGGCAGAGAACCTTCTTTGCTTCGTACGTACTGTCAGGCAATTCGTTATCCTTTGGAAGCTTTTGCTTCATTATTTTCAGTAAATTCCCAAATCCCTTGTCAGATAAACCATTCTCTGCCTTCCATTGCAGTAATTCCAGTGTGGTACCGAGCTTTGTGTTGCCATCTTCGCAAGTTGGGTACAACTTTTTTTTGTGATCCTCTAACATGCGCTCCAACTTCAACTTCTCAAGTGCACTTTCTGCTTCGGTCTGTGCATCAACGATGACCCGACGTAAATCATCATCTATGGGCTCATCTGGTACCTCTTCATCATCAGCTTCCCCCTTGCATTACCACCGTATTCAGGGAACATGTAGTTGTCATCGTTCTCTTCTTCTTCGTTGTCTTCCATCATAACCCCTCTTTCTCCGTGCTTGGTCCAACAATTATAGCCGGCATGAAACCAAACTGAATCAGGTGGATGTGAAGGGTTTTGAGCTAGAGTAATCCTTCTCATTCCGACAGTTACGGCATGGACACACATAAAACCATTCCGCGTGTTTGCCTCAGCCACTTTGAGAAAAGATTGCACGCCTTATGTACTCGTCAGAGCGTCGGTCAGCGTACATCCATGGATGACTCATCTGCATTATATAAGTATGTCAAACGCAATCACGCTAAAACCCATTACGGTAAACGAACATAATAGAGAACTGACCATATTCATTAATACAAGTTCATCACATTAAAACCAAATAGAGTAGTGACCAAATGTAATACATAGTTCTCATAAAACATACATTTAAACCAACATACAACTATCTAAAGAATTTAAATCCAACAACAAATGCGATCAAAATCGCAACTAAGGTAATTATTGAACCAACAGCATAATGATACCAAGCCTCTTGACTAATGGCATATTTTCTAATCTTTTTAATCTTCAAGCGCATTGCATCCATCTTCATCTCGTGAGCATCGACGACGTCGGCAAGCTTGAACTCGTGTTCATCGACGATGTCGGCAAGCTTGAACTCCAATTTAATCTTCTCTTCTAGGCATTGGAGACGAAGATCTTCACTTCTTTTCAATTTTGCTTTCAAATCACTGTTTTCTTTTTCTAAAAAATCATCTCGACAAAAGGGTCGGTTGGAACTTCCGGTTCAACTACCTCCTAGATAAAAATATATCTATGTCAAGTTGGTCGGCATGATTGTCATAAACACGAAACGAAACAAATATATAGTTATAACAAACAATCATACCACATCCGAATAATAGAGCGGACGAGAGCCGGTGTGGGCAGGTGTCAAAACCATGGCACTATATATATAACAAACAATTATATATACAAATAATAATTATGCATCTAAATCATACAACTAAGTTTTTTTAAAATAAAAGTTTAAAAAAAGAGGCTTACCGAGGTGGTGCCGGTGACGGGACAACGCGGGCGATCAACGACGGTGAGCACGGCACTGGAACACACAAATATATTTATTTTTAGCTCAAATTGCATATAAAACAAATAAATTCCTAACTTAGTCATTTCATCAAACACCTACCAAGTACTACAAAAATGAAATAAGCTAAACTAGTATGAAATGAGCTAAAATGAGCAATGTCGGATGAAAGGATCAAGTTGCTAACCCTTAGATAGATGGGTGCCGCTAACCTTGACAAATCGTGGAAAAAAATGGGGATAAACTCGAGCTTGAGAGAGGAAAACAATGGATCAAATGGAGATGAACTCGAGCTGAAAAATGGAGGACTGCTCTCGGGGTGGAAGATGATATAGTGAGAGCACTTGTCCCGGGTGGTATTACGACCCGGGACTACAGCTCCAAACTCTAGTCCCGGCTCGTGATACGACCCGGGACGAAAGGGTCTCGCGCGGGCCCCCCTCTGCAGCTGCCTGCCACGAGACCTCTAGTCCCGGGTGGTATCACGACCCGTGACTAGAGGTGACCTACGACCCGGGACCGTTGCTGCGCGGCGTCGTAGCCGTTGAACCGGTACTAGAGCCACACTCTAGTACCGGTTCGTAAGCAATCCGGTACTAGAGCCAAATGTGGCTCTGGACTAAAGGTATGGTTTCCACTAGTGTATAAAGTCGGGCTAAGAAGCCTTTGAGATGAAACTAGCTAACCACAACTTTATAAAAATGTGATTTTTGCGATTTTTATCGGTAGCTCGTTGAACTGCATGCCGGGCATGAGATTTTTTTACTGCTAGCCGTGCGTGCGAACAGATATCAAACTTGATAATAAATTCGTTTTTCTGGAGTATATATAGGAGGAAAACGTATTAACCACAGCTAGGTACTAACTACGAGCTGCATACTGTACCATTAGTGAGTGTCATGCGAACGTTTTCGGTGGAAGACGAATCAACAAAGGTAGCGAGCCTCTCCATCTTCCACTACCAGTCTACCACCTCCGGCCTATATATTCGATCTGCCTCCCCAGTTCGTTCGTCCCCCCCACCAACTCGGACTCGCAAGAGCACTTGATGATCGATCAACCAGAGGCCGGGCGAGGATGGAGAAGACCGCCACCAAGACGATTGTCAAAACGGAGCAGCATCTCGGCGAGAGCAAGTCGGCCGCCGGCAAGGTGATCGCCGTCGACGTCGATCCGGAGGCACTGGATCGCCCCAGATGCCTTCATCCCCTCGTACCGCTAGTGTTCCAGGTACAGCATATAAACGTGCTACAAGTGGATTTAACTTACAAGAAACTTCAGTACATCTTTGATCTTTCTATTGGTTATGTGCAGTGCGCAGCTGGGCATGTCGTGTGTTCCTCCTGCCACAACAAGTGCGAAGGTGGGAACATCCCAGGGCTCCACTTGGAACAACTCCCCCCCCCCCCCCCCCCCTCGCGTCGTCCCCTCCAGGCGACGCAGGGGGCGAAACCCTAACCCCCCGCGCCGCCACCTCCCCCCCTGCCCCCTCCCTTCCCGTCGCTCCCAGAGGGCCGCCGGCCAAAGGCCGCGGCGCCGGTGAAGGGGGCGGCGGGGATCTGGCCTCCCGGCTCTCGCGCGGCGGCAGGGAGGACTCCTCTGCTCGGGCCGGGGCCGGCTCGCCGTCGACGCGCCGCCGCCTCTCGCCTCCTCCCTCTGCGTCTCTCCCCTGGCCGGCGTCTCCAGCGGCCGCGCCCTCGTCGGTGGTGGTCAGATCTGGAGCGTGGCGGGTCGGAGTGACCTCCGGTGTTGGGAGGCTGCAGGTGTGGCTGTCGATGGGAGCTCTGGAAGCCGGGGCGGCGGCCCCGGAAAGGTGGAAGGTGCGGCGCTGAGGCGGGGGCCGTGTCCTGAGTGCTGGCCGGCGGCCATGGCCGTGTGGGTGGCAGTTCGTCAGCGAGCGGCGAGATGTGGAGGTGGTTGGCTGCCATCTCAGCGGCCGGCCGCTCTCGGTTTCGGAGGCTGGATTGTCGGGGTGAAAACCTGCCTTGCTTGTCTCGGCCGGCGGTGGCGACGCCCAAGGGCGCCGTTCCCTTCTTGGAGGCTCCGCCGCGGATCCTCTCCCGTCCTCCCCGAGGCTCCGGGTGAAAACCCTAGATCTCTCTAGATCGGGTGGTGGCGGAACTGCGGTGCCGTTCCCTTCTTGAAGGCACCACATTTGGAGTCCACGGATCGTCTCTCCTTCGGTGGTTGTGTGGTGGCAGCGGCGGTGGCGTTTGTTGGCGGCGAAGACGGCTTCGGGATGGCCCATCTCTTTAGGGTGTAGCGTGTGCTTGTGCCGTGGCCTGAGTTCTTGGGGAGCTTTAGGCCACCGCTTACCGTCTTTCCTGTCAACCAGGGATAGGGGTCCCTCCGGTGGCAATGCTTGAAGACGAGGAGACGCTACCCCTTTGTTTCCATCGTTCATCTTCGTCGGTGTCTTGTTCTCCGCAAGTGTTGTTGTTGTTGCTTCGCGTTGCCGTCGACCCAGCTTGCTTTTTCGGTTTTTCTTTCTACAAGCCGTTGGCTTGTTTTTCGTGTGTGGGTGTGAGTTTGTAAGCTGTTACATCACTTTGTATCTCCGCTATTGGCATCATTAATTTAACGCTGAGCTTCGGCCTATTGTCTCAAGGTGGGAACATCCTCTACCACGAGAAGACGGGCCAGGAGAAGACTTGTCCCCGTGCTGCTTGCTCCGGCAGCATCGCAGGACGGGTTTTGAAGATGGGCCCTTGCGGTGGCGCCGGCGGCGACGCTAGGGAGATGGAGGGGCACAACGCCAGCCGTATCGTGAAGCTGCATCTCTGGCATGTCATCATGGTGGATGCCATGATGGTGTTGTACGAGCTGGACGGCGGCAAAACGCAGATCGAGCTGTGGGGTTGCCCTCAGGCAGCAAACCACTCAGAGGTATACCCATCGCACATTTTGTCTTCTTTTCTAGAGTCAGGTGTCTTATGTATTCGTGAAACGACTTGGCAGTGACGAAGGTTCACTTCACTGGTCTGTTTTTTGGCATCTCCAGATCTGTCTGGAGACGGACGAGTACCTCACCGGCGTGAAAGGGCACCTGAGCAATTGCAAAGGCTGGTTCCGTCTGAGATCTCTAACTTTGGTCAGCAACCGGCGCACTTTCGGGCCATATGGGACGGAGGAAGGTGTCCCGTTCGAGCTCCCGGCAGCGGGCGGCAGGATCGTCGGCTTCCACGGACGCTCCGGTACCTTCCTGGACGCGATCGGCACCTACGTCAAGATGGACGCCCAACCCTTATTCTAGGCCACGATCCTACGGCATGAGCGAATTAAGACGTGCCTCGTGACCGAATAATGTATGCACGCACTACTGCAGAATAGCCTACCAGTGACAGGCCCAAAAGGCCCACTAGTGACAGGCAAGGTGCCTGTCACTGATCACTAGTCACTGGTAATAGGTTACCAGTGACAGGCAAGTGCCCGTCACTAGTATTTGTGGACTAGTGACAGTCGTTTATTCGTGCCTGTCACTAGTTAGTTTTCGCAGGCAGTACTACCATCTTAGCAGCGACGGGTCCTTTGCTAGTTTGTTAGTTTGCCTGTCACTGGTATATATTTCGGAAAAAAAAAATTGAAATAAAAATTATATTGCATTTGCACATATATAACACAAGATGATCACAAACAATCATAGGTAACACAAATATGATCATAAGTACTACAAAGTGGAATTAACATGAATGGCACAATATCCAAAACAATTTGCTATCATTTCTCCCCAGATTCTCTCGGTGAGTTTGTAGATTGTCCTCCAATGCCTTTCTCCCGAGATACTTGAATATGTTCACTTGCTAAGCCACTTATCATCATGTCATGTATCCTTTCAAAAAATTCCTGTGTCTTCTCTACCTGTATCAAGTAAAGTATGTTAGGATTCTCGGATGAACAAGAAAATGAATACGAACTGGTATCTTATTGAAGACTGTCTTTAAATAAACAAATCAGTGGTCAATAGTAGTGATCGATTTCACATAGATTTGTTCTTCTAATTGTGTTCAGAACTAGAGAGTCATATGCATTTCCAAGTTGCTGCTAGCTATAACATGGTCCGGCACACCTCTTTGGCTGAAGCCAAGTCGGACATTGCTGTTATGATTAGCTATTCACATATACGAGTCTCCCAGATTTAAACATGAGACTGGACACGTGAAGTAAATTCTGCAGGCACCATGAGCAACAACATGGATGTGTCATTGTTCAGGAGTTAATACCAGGCATGTCAACTTCAACTTCTATATTAGAAAATACCAACTCCGAAATAATTCAAATCAAACACGGAAACTATTTAAAAGAGCAAGGAAGAACATAAAACCTTTTCTAGATTATGCATACGACTGGCCCTCCAGGAAAAGTTCAGCAATGACAGACCTGGAAAGGAGACCAATAGTTCATCCTTCGGTGAAATACATCACTTAAATTTATAAATTTATCACAGGGTACTGCACAAAATATAAGTAGCTAGTGAAGAAACACTGGGAATTAACATATTGTTTAAAGTAAGAACTCTTCTGATTACTAACTAAACAGCACACTTCAATCTTGAGAAAAAACTACATGGAATGCAATATTTGTTCAATTTGTTCCTTCGGTCTTCACATTTTGGTTGAATACATGGAAATAGAGATGCAGATATCACTTATTATGAACTACTTGGCTCTGAACCTAAATAGCCCTATGGCACCATGAGGCCGACGCACCATAGGCAGGGAGGGAGCGACTAGACCAGGAACTTAGTCATAAACAAATAGTAATGCCCCATACCTCATTCGGTGATCCTGTGCTTGATCAATTGGGCTGCGGCCGCCTTTGTGCGTGAATCATGAACCTCCAGTGAGTCATCACCGCCATAGAAAAGCCCAGATTCCGAGGCGACCTCTGTGTTGATGATTTTTGCGAAAATGTCCTGGATGCGTTTAAACTCTTTCTTCCATGCAAATGGATTGGACTCCAGACTAGTACAGAACAACTGAATGTCTACACCTTTGTTTAAAGTCTTATGTGACCTCACAAATATGTCCATATGGTAGCAGAGATAGTAGCCACATGACAAGCCATCCTGCTGCTGTGTGCAACTAACATCCGTATAATGCTTAAAGCATACAAGACCTTTACCTTTCCTTGGCACAGATCCACCTCTCATACTATGTTCGAAGAGAGCATCATCCAGAATCTTTGACAACACCGTGTAATCCCTTTTTGCCCGGTTTTTAAGTGAATCCAAGTAAAAAGCCTTGCATTCCTTCACCATGAGAATTATCAGAACCCAGTGTCCCCTGTGCAAACATGTGAACAATCCAAGCTCATCAATCCTTTTGTCAATAATAAACAGCCCAAGTTCAATGCAAAGTCACAAACTGGATCAAATGCATGAAATCTGAATTAATTAAGAGTGAGTAGGACTTACGTTGGATTGTAGGGCACTAGTATGTACTTCTTGTCCTTGTTCTGTTGCAATGCAGGAAAGATACACTCCCTCAAAATAAGCTCAACACCTTCACGGGAGCTTAGGTTGTCTTGGTGCATGTGAATAGGATCAGCGACTCCGACACTGGCAAGTTCTTTATTCTGTCTAGTCTCTCTGACTAGGTACAGCGCCCATAGCCTGACAAGGGAGGACTCAAGGAAATCTAAATTGAACATTCTAAAGATCTCTGGAAACTCCAGATAGAACTTGTCTACCGGATATTTGGTCACGAAGTGGTGGTAATCCTCTGGAACCCTGACCGTGTAATGTGAGGCATGGCCTTCATGACTTATTTCCAGCACTCTAATATCGACAGAAAGGCTATCGAACTCATCCTCTGGTACCAAGCGCTCACCGCGGATATGATGCTTCCGCCAGTTACCACTTTCTCGCTCTCCTTTTGCGTTCGTTGATCCGTAGGACAATGATTTTTTCAGCCTTTGCTCCTTTTTCCCCTCTTTGTCTTTCTTCTTCTTACTTTTGACATGTTGCGGTTCTGGAGATGTCGCCTCATCAGGTGAGTTCCTTTTTTTTGTGGCACAGTGCTTGGGGGCCACATACGAATTGGAACCAACCGCCCCTTGGTCATGGTCCATTTTATCCTCCTTGCCTTGAGCGTCATCCAGGTCCTCATATGTTAGAGGTGCGCAAATACCAACTTCATTTGCTGGAGTGGTTGCCTTGCTCGAGTACTGCGGGGTTGTGCGAGTGGATTTCCCCACCAACTTTATCGCATCCTTTGGCCACTTCATGACATACCCCTTGCATTCTCCTAGTTTGTTGCAACCGGGCTCGGGGTGGTGGCCATCAACATCCAAATCGACAAAGGGGTCGAGCACCTTGTTCACATCAACCTGTACCATGTCTGGTGGTAAATCCACACAATGCAGCTTGTTCTCCTTGGTCACTGGATGCACTCGCCCGTGTGCAACCGTCACCATCTTCCCGTCCATCATGGGTGCCAAGAGATGGCAGGGAGTAACGTCCTGCAAGACATAAGTCGCAACAATGAATGTCAGATTACAAAGAATTAAAATATTGGTGTTGACACAATATTTTCACATATCTAGGCTTACAGTTATGTCATCTATTGGATTCAGCGACCCCATTGGGATGCGTGAGACAGACGCGTTGGTAGTGATCCGTCCACCAATATTGGGCGACTGTGAATGCACGTCACGAGGGATCGACTGTGGATGCATGGTTTCACGTCCTTGTTCCACTAATATACGCCTCACCGTCTCCTCGGCAACCGCCGCCACCCACTGGTCAAATTCAAGCTGCATGCGGGCAGTGGATCTGGCTTTCCTCCTCTCACGGGCAACCTCCTTATCTTCAGGCAAAAATACTTTCCAACGAGCCCCAACCCCCACACCTCGCACACTGCCTCGATGCTCCACCCCGCCAAGAGCCTTTCCGAGCGGATCTTCCCACCTCTCGCAGTCAACTGAGTTTGAGGTGCGTTCTGCATCAAGTTTGATTTAAGTTAGTTTCCAAGTGTTAGATATAGAAACATGAAATAAATTCCAAATAAAAATGGTTTAAAGCTTACCATGAGCTTATCGTGCACCTGCACGAGTTTAATGGATTTGAAGACTGGTTCCCCCGTCACCGGGTCATAAGATGCGCGAGCCCTCACAAAATCCCTTCCTCGGCCTGCCTCGATGTAGGAGAAAGGGGGTTCTTTCCCAGCTGCAATTGCAGCTGCGTCCTCCTTGGCCCATTTTCCCTTCTTCCCTAAATAACCACGGCTACCGAGTTTGTGGTTCATTTTGTTCTTCTTCCGCATTTCCTTCCCCAAAGAGCTCTTGTTCTGCCGAGTTTGTGGCTCTTCATGTCAAGATGTCTTTGTATGTTTGCTGAGTAGCCTGAAGTAACCTTCACACTTTCAAGGCACTTGAAAAATTTATCGAGTTCCGCCTTACTAAGAGTGTAACAAGCAGCGGGACAATCCGTCTTGATTTTCGTAACACCCCTTCCTTCATTGCTCTTCTCCTCTCTTGCCCATAGTTCTCTTCGTATCCCGAGATTTTCCAAGTCTGCTCTTGCTTTCGGCCCATCTTTTGCCTTGTCTGGCAAGTGGAGCAAGAGACCGAGCAAGCTCTCACACACATTCTTTTCGACATGCATGACATCTATGCAATGTCGTGTGTCAAGAAATGGCCAGTATTCCAAGTCCCAGAATACAGATTTTGTTTTCCACACGCCTTCCAACGGCTTTACCTTCTTCCGCTTCTTTCCCGCCTTAGGGCATTCGGCCCAAGAGTTCAGAAGTTCCAATATTTCATCCCCACTCCTCTTACATGGTGGTGACCGGGTCTCAACTGTATTGTCAAACATTTCCTTTTCCTGTCTCCATGGGTCATCTTCTAGAAGCCATCTTCGATGTCCCATGTACACGATTTTCTGAGAGCCTATCAGGCGACAACTTGTTGTATCATCCATGCATTGCACACATGCATTGTATCCATGGACACACATGCCGGAATTATATCCCAAGGCTGGATAGTCTTGTACTGTTGTGAGCAGCAGACCTTTCATAGTAAAGGTATCTTCTCCATAAGCGTCCCATACCAGCTCGACCCCTTTCCATAGTGTCTCCAACTCCTCATATAGTAGTTTTTGGTACATGTTGATATCATTCCCAGGTTGCTTCGGGCCTTGAATGAGCAAAGATAGGTGTATGTACTTCCGCTTCAGACATAGCCATGGAGGGAGGTTGTACATCCACATAACAACGGGCCAGGTGTTGTGCCTGCTACTCATGTTGCCAAAAGGGTTTATTCCGTCCGTACTCATACCAAATCTGATGTTCCTCGGGTCTCCTCCGAACGAGGGGAATTCGTCGTCGATTGCTTTCCACTGGCAAGCATCTGCAGGGTGTCTCATCACGCCTACCTCATTTTTACGTCCCTCCTCATGCCAACGCAACAACTTTGCCTCATTCTTGTTTGCGAATAGACGCTTCAAACGGGGAATGATTGGAAGGTACCATACAACCTTTGCAGGAGCACCGCTCATCAATTTTTCCACGGTATCCGCTTGTGGGCTCTTTCCCCGCTTGAACCGGGATGCATTGCACTCTGGACACTTTTTTAGCTTCTCGTGCTCCCCACGATAAATGATGCAATCATTCGGACAAGCATGGTATCTGACCACCTCCAATCCAAGAGGGCACACAATTATCTTGGCCTCATCGCAACTCCTAGGCAGCACGTTCCCCTTCGGCAAGACCTTTCTAAGATACTCTAATTTATTATCCACTAGTGTATAAAGTCGGGCTAAGAAGCCTTTGAGATGAAACTAGCTAACCACAACTTTATAAAAATGTGATTTTTGCGATTTTTATCGGTAGCTCGTTGAACTGCATGCCGGGCATGAGATTTTTTTACTGCTAGCCGTGCGTGCGAACAGATATCAAACTTGATAATAAATTCGTTTTTCTGGAGTATATATAGGAGGAAAACGTATTAACCACAGCTAGGTACTAACTACGAGCTGCATACTGTACCATTAGTGAGTGTCATGCGAACGTTTTCGGTGGAAGACGAATCAACAAAGGTAGCGAGCCTCTCCATCTTCCACTACCAGTCTACCACCTCCGGCCTATATATTCGATCTGCCTCCCCAGTTCGTTCGTCCCCCCCACCAACTCGGACTCGCAAGAGCACTTGATGATCGATCAACCAGAAGGCCGGGCGAGGATGGAGAAGACCGCCACCAAGACGATTGTCAAAACGGAGCAGCATCTCGGCGAGAGCAAGTCGGCCGCCGGCAAGGTGATCGCCGTCGACGTCGATCCGGAGGCACTGGATCGCCCCAGATGCCTTCATCCCCTCGTACCGCTAGTGTTCCAGGTACAGCATATAAACGTGCTACAAGTGGATTTAACTTACAAGAAACTTCAGTACATCTTTGATCTTTCTATTGGTTATGTGCAGTGCGCAGCTGGGCATGTCGTGTGTTCCTCCTGCCACAACAAGTGCGAAGGTGGGAACATCCCAGGGCTCCACTTGGAACAACTCCCCCCCCCCCCTCGCGTCGTCCCCTCCAGGCGACGCAGGGGGCGAAACCCTAACCCCCCGCGCCGCCACCTCCCCCCCTGCCCCCTCCCTTCCCGTCGCTCCCAGAGGGCCGCCGGCCAAAGGCCGCGGCGCCGGTGAAGGGGGCGGCGGGGATCTGGCCTCCCGGCTCTCGCGCGGCGGCAGGGAGGACTCCTCTGCTCGGGCCGGGGCCGGCTCGCCGTCGACGCGCCGCCGCCTCTCGCCTCCTCCCTCTGCGTCTCTCCCCTGGCCGGCGTCTCCAGCGGCCGCGCCCTCGTCGGTGGTGGTCAGATCTGGAGCGTGGCGGGTCGGAGTGACCTCCGGTGTTGGGAGGCTGCAGGTGTGGCTGTCGATGGGAGCTCTGGAAGCCGGGGCGGCGGCCCCGGAAAGGTGGAAGGTGCGGCGCTGAGGCGGGGGCCGTGTCCTGAGTGCTGGCCGGCGGCCATGGCCGTGTGGGTGGCAGTTCGTCAGCGAGCGGCGAGATGTGGAGGTGGTTGGCTGCCATCTCAGCGGCCGGCCGCTCTCGGTTTCGGAGGCTGGATTGTCGGGGTGAAAACCTGCCTTGCTTGTCTCGGCCGGCGGTGGCGACGCCCAAGGGCGCCGTTCCCTTCTTGGAGGCTCCGCCGCGGATCCTCTCCCGTCCTCCCCGAGGCTCCGGGTGAAAACCCTAGATCTCTCTAGATCGGGTGGTGGCGGAACTGCGGTGCCGTTCCCTTCTTGAAGGCACCACATTTGGAGTCCACGGATCGTCTCTCCTTCGGTGGTTGTGTGGTGGCAGCGGCGGTGGCGTTTGTTGGCGGCGAAGACGGCTTCGGGATGGCCCATCTCTTTAGGGTGTAGCGTGTGCTTGTGCCGTGGCCTGAGTTCTTGGGGGAGCTTTAGGCCACCGCTTACCGTCTTTCCTGTCAACCAGGGATAGGGGTCCCTCCGGTGGCAATGCTTGAAGACGAGGAGACGCTACCCCTTTGTTTCCATCGTTCATCTTCGTCGGTGTCTTGTTCTCCGCAAGTGTTGTTGTTGTTGCTTCGCGTTGCCGTCGACCCAGCTTGCTTTTTCGGTTTTTCTTTCTACAAGCCGTTGGCTTGTTTTTCGTGTGTGGGTGTGAGTTTGTAAGCTGTTACATCACTTTGTATCTCCGCCATTGGCGTCATTAATTTAACGCTGAGCTTCGGCCTATTGTCTCAAGGTGGGAACATCCTCTACCACGAGAAGACGGGCCAGGAGAAGACTTGTCCCCGTGCTGCTTGCTCCGGCAGCATCGCAGGACGGGTTTTGAAGATGGGCCCTTGCGGTGGCGCCGGCGGCGACGCTAGGGAGATGGAGGGGCACAACGCCAGCCGTATCGTGAAGCTGCATCTCTGGCATGTCATCATGGTGGATGCCATGATGGTGTTGTACGAGCTGGACGGCGGCAAAACGCAGATCGAGCTGTGGGGTTGCCCTCAGGCAGCAAACCACTCAGAGGTATACCCATCGCACATTTTGTCTTCTTTTCTAGAGTCAGGTGTCTTATGTATTCGTGAAACGACTTGGCAGTGACGAAGGTTCACTTCACTGGTCTGTTTTTTGGCATCTCCAGATCTGTCTGGAGACGGACGAGTACCTCACCGGCGTGAAAGGGCACCTGAGCAATTGGAAAGGCTGGTTCCGTCTGAGATCTCTAACTTTGGTCAGCAACCGGCGCACTTTCGGGCCATATGGGACGGAGGAAGGTGTCCCGTTCGAGCTCCCGGCAGCGGGCGGCAGGATCGTCGGCTTCCACGGACGCTCCGGTACCTTCCTGGACGCGATCGGCACCTACGTCAAGATGGACGCCCAACCCTTATTCTAGGCCACGATCCTACGGCATGAGCGAATTAAGACGTGCCTCGTGACCGAATAATGTATGCACGCACTACTGCAGAATAGCCTACCAGTGACAGGCCCAAAAGGCCCACTAGTGACAGGCAAGGTGCCTGTCACTGATCACTAGTCACTGGTAATAGGTTACCAGTGACAGGCAAGTGCCCGTCACTAGTATTTGTGGACTAGTGACAGTCGTTTATTCGTGCCTGTCACTAGTTAGTTTTCGCAGGCAGTACTACCATCTTAGCAGCGACGGGTCCTTTGCTAGTTTGTTAGTTTGCCTGTCACTGGTATATATTTCGGAAAAAAAAATTGAAATAAAAATTATATTGCATTTGCACATATATAACACAAGATGATCACAAACAATCATAGGTAACACAAATATGATCATAAGTACTACAAAGTGGAATTAACATGAATGGCACAATATCCAAAACAATTTGCTATCATTTCTCCCCAGATTCTCTCGGTGAGTTTGTAGATTGTCCTCCAATGCCTTTCTCCCGAGATACTTGAATATGTTCACTTGCTAAGCCACTTATCATCATGTCATGTATCCTTTCAAAAAATTCCTGTGTCTTCTCTACCTGTATCAAGTAAAGTATGTTAGGATTCTCGGATGAACAAGAAAATGAATACGAACTGGTATCTTATTGAAGACTGTCTTTAAATAAACAAATCAGTGGTCAATAGTAGTGATCGATTTCACATAGATTTGTTCTTCTAATTGTGTTCAGAACTAGAGAGTCATATGCATTTCCAAGTTGCTGCTAGCTATAACATGGTCCGGCACACCTCTTTGGCTGAAGCCAAGTCGGACATTGCTGTTATGATTAGCTATTCACATATACGAGTCTCCCAGATTTAAACATGAGACTGGACACGTGAAGTAAATTCTGCAGGCACCATGAGCAACAACATGGATGTGTCATTGTTCAGGAGTTAATACCAGGCATGTCAACTTCAACTTCTATATTAGAAAATACCAACTCCGAAATAATTCAAATCAAACACGGAAACTATTTAAAAGAGCAAGGAAGAACATAAAACCTTTTCTAGATTATGCATACGACTGGCCCTCCAGGAAAAGTTCAGCAATGACAGACCTGGAAAGGAGACCAATAGTTCATCCTTCGGTGAAATACATCACTTAAATTTATAAATTTATCACAGGGTACTGCACAAAATATAAGTAGCTAGTGAAGAAACACTGGGAATTAACATATTGTTTAAAGTAAGAACTCTTCTGATTACTAACTAAACAGCACACTTCAATCTTGAGAAAAAACTACATGGAATGCAATATTTGTTCAATTTGTTCCTTCGGTCTTCACATTTTGGTTGAATACATGGAAATAGAGATGCAGATATCACTTATTATGAACTACTTGGCTCTGAACCTAAATAGCCCTATGGCACCATGAGGCCGACGCACCATAGGCAGGGAGGGAGCGACTAGACCAGGAACTTAGTCATAAACAAATAGTAATGCCCCATACCTCATTCGGTGATCCTGTGCTTGATCAATTGGGCTGCGGCCGCCTTTGTGCGTGAATCATGAACCTCCAGTGAGTCATCACCGCCATAGAAAAGCCCAGATTCCGAGGCGACCTCTGTGTTGATGATTTTTGCGAAAATGTCCTGGATGCGTTTAAACTCTTTCTTCCATGCAAATGGATTGGACTCCAGACTAGTACAGAACAACTGAATGTCTACACCTTTGTTTAAAGTCTTATGTGACCTCACAAATATGTCCATATGGTAGCAGAGATAGTAGCCACATGACAAGCCATCCTGCTGCTGTGTGCAACTAACATCCGTATAATGCTTAAAGCATACAAGACCTTTACCTTTCCTTGGCACAGATCCACCTCTCATACTATGTTCGAAGAGAGCATCATCCAGAATCTTTGACAACACCGTGTAATCCCTTTTTGCCCGGTTTTTAAGTGAATCCAAGTAAAAAGCCTTGCATTCCTTCACCATGAGAATTATCAGAACCCAGTGTCCCCTGCACAAACATGTGAACAATCCAAGCTCATCAATCCTTTTGTCAATAATAAACAGCCCAAGTTCAATGCAAAGTCACAAACTGGATCAAATGCATGAAATCTGAATTAATTAAGAGTGAGTAGGACTTACGTTGGATTGTAGGGCACTAGTATGTACTTCTTGTCCTTGTTCTGTTGCAATGCAGGAAAGATACACTCCCTCAAAATAAGCTCAACACCTTGACGGGAGCTTAGGTTGTCTTGGTGCATGTGAATAGGATCAACGACTCCGACACTGGCAAGTTCTTTATTCTGTCTAGTCTCTCTGACTAGGTACAGCGCCCATAGCCTGACAAGGGAGGACTCAAGGAAATCTAAATTGAACATTCTAAAGATCTCTGGAAACTCCAGATAGAACTTGTCTACCGGATATTTGGTCACGAAGTGGTGGTAATCCTCTGGTAGACAAGTTACACGGTCAATGATTTTTTGACAGAAAGGCTATCGAACTCATCCTCTGGTACCAAGCGCTCACCGCGGATATGATGCTTCCGCCAGTTACCACTTTCTCGCTCTCCTTTTGCGTTCGTTGATCCGTAGGACAATGATTTTTTCAGCCTTTGCTCCTTTTTCCCCTCTTTGTCTTTCTTCTTCTTACTTTTGACATGTTGCGGTTCTGGAGATGTCGCCTCATCAGGTGAGTTCCTTTTTTTTGTGGCACTGTGCTTGGGGGCCACATACGAATTGGAACCAACCGCCCCTTGGTCATGGTCCATTTTATCCTCCTTGCCTTGAGCGTCATCCAGGTCCTCATATGTTAGAGGTGCGCAAATACCAACTTCATTTGCTGGAGTGGTTGCCTTGCTCGAGTACTGCGGGGTTGTGCGAGTGGATTTCCCCACCAACTTTATCGCATCCTTTGGCCACTTCATGACATACCCCTTGCATTCTCCTAGTTTGTTGCAACCGGGCTCGGGGTGGTGGCCATCAACATCCAAATCGACAAAGGGGTCGAGCACCTTGTTCACATCAACCTGTACCATGTCTGGTGGTAAATCCACACAATGCAGCTTGTTCTCCTTGGTCACTGGATGCACTCGCCCGTGTGCAACCGTCACCATCTTCCCGTCCATCATGGGTGCCAAGAGATGGCAGGGAGTAAGGTCCTGCAAGACATAAGTCGCAACAATGAATGTCAGATTACAAAGAATTAAAATATTGGTGTTGACACAATATTTTCACATATCTAGGCTTACAGTTATGTCATCTATTGGATTCAGCGACCCCATTGGGATGCGTGAGACAGACGCGTTGGTAGTGATCCGTCCACCAATATTGGGCGACTGTGAATGCACGTCACGAGGGATCGACTGTGGATGCATGGTTTCACGTCCTTGTTCCACTAATATACGCCTCACCGTCTCCTCGGCAACCGCCGCCACCCACTGGTCAAATTCAAGCTGCATGCGGGCAGTGGATCTGGCTTTCCTCCTCTCACGGGCAACCTCCTTATCTTCAGGCAAAAATACTTTCCAACGAGCCCCAACCCCCACACCTCGCACACTGCCTCGATGCTCCACCCCGCCAAGAGCCTTTCCGAGCGGATCTTCCCACCTCTCGCAGTCAACTGAGTTTGAGGTGCGTTCTGCATCAAGTTTGATTTAAGTTAGTTTCCAAGTGTTAGATATAGAAACATGAAATAAATTCCAAATAAAAATGGTTTAAAGCTTACCATGAGCTTATCGTGCACCTGCACGAGTTTAATGGATTTGAAGACTGGTTCCCCCGTCACCGGGTCATAAGATGCGCGAGCCCTCACAAAATCCCTTCCTCGGCCTGCCTCGATGTAGGAGAAAGGGGGTTCTTTCCCAGCTGCAATTGCAGCTGCGTCCTCCTTGGCCCATTTTCCCTTCTTCCCTAAATAACCACGGCTGCCGAGTTTGTGGTTCATTTTGTTCTTCTTCCGCATTTCCTTCCCCAAAGAGCTCTTGTTCTGCCGAGTTTGTGGCTCTTCATGTCAAGATGTCTTTGTATGTTTGCTGAGTAGCCTGAAGTAACCTTCACACTTTCAAGGCACTTGAAAAATTTATCGAGTTCCGCCTTACTAAGAGTGTAACAAGCAGCGGGACAATCCGTCTTGATTTTCGTAACACCCCTTCCTTCATTGCTCTTCTCCTCTCTTGCCCATAGTTCTCTTCGTATCCCGAGATTTTCCAAGTCTGCTCTTGCTTTCGGCCCATCTTTTGTCTTGTCTGGCAAGTGGAGCAAGAGACCGAGCAAGCTCTCACACACATTCTTTTCGACATGCATGACATCTATGCAATGTCGTGTGTCAAGAAATGGCCAGTATTCCAAGTCCCAGAATACAGATTTTGTTTTCCACACGCCTTCCAACGGCTTTACCTTCTTCCGCTTCTTTCCCGCCTTAGGGCATTCGGCCCAAGAGTTCAGAAGTTCCAATATTTCATCCCCACTCCTCTTACATGGTGGTGACCGGGTCTCAACTGTATTGTCAAACATTTCCTTTTCCTGTCTCCATGGGTCATCTTCTAGAAGCCATCTTCGATGTCCCATGTACACGATTTTCTGAGAGCCTATCAGGCGACAACTTGTTGTATCATCCATGCATTGCACACATGCATTGTATCCATGGACACACATGCCGGAATTATATCCCAAGGCTGGATAGTCTTGTACTGTTGTGAGCAGCAGACCTTTCATAGTAAAGGTATCTTCTCCATAAGCGTCCCATACCAGCTCGACCCCTTTCCATAGTGTCTCCAACTCCTCATATAGTAGTTTTTGGTACATGTTGATATCATTCCCAGGTTGCTTCGGGCCTTGAATGAGCAAAGATAGGTGTATGTACTTCCGCTTCAGACATAGCCATGGAGGGAGGTTGTACATCCACATAACAACGGGCCAGGTGTTGTGCCTGCTACTCATGTTGCCAAAAGGGTTTATTCCGTCCGTACTCATACCAAATCTGATGTTCCTCGGGTCTCCTCCGAACGAGGGGAATTCGTCGTCGATTGCTTTCCACTGGCAAGCATCTGCAGGGTGTCTCATCACGCCTACCTCATTTTTACGTCCCTCCTCATGCCAACGCAACAACTTTGCCTCATTCTTGTTTGCGAATAGACGCTTCAAACGGGGAATGATTGGAAGGTACCATACAACCTTTGCAGGAGCACCGCTCATCAATTTTTCCACGGTATCCGCTTGTGGGCTCTTTCCCCGCTTGAACCGGGATGCATTGCACTCTGGACACTTTTTAGCTTCTCGTGCTCCCCACGATAAATGATGCAATCATTCGGACAAGCATGGTATCTGACCACCTCCAATCCAAGAGGGCACACAATTTTCTTGGCCTCATCGCAACTCCTAGGCAGCACGTTCCCCTTCGGCAAGACCTTTCTAAGATACTCCAATTTATTATCGAGGCTTCCGTCTGTGTCGTTGTGGACCGCCTTCTGCCTTAAAAGTTCGAGTGTCACCGATAGGCGGGTGTACTCGGGGTCGCAGCCGGGATACAAGGGAGTTTCCGAGTCTTTTACCAGCGTCTGCAACTTGGCCCGCTCTCTGTCAGCCGCTCTGTCGTTATCCGTGTCTTTCAGAATCTGCTCTTGCACACGAGGGTCGTTGACCATTTTGGTCAAATCATGTGAATCCGCTACGGTCTCCTCTGCATCATGTTCAAAATCTCCGGGTTCTGTCATATTTTCTTGGGCCGACTCTTCATGATGCGCCTCGTCATCGAACCCTTCGCCATCGGTAACCACCTCAGCCTCCTCCCCATGACTTGTCCACCTTGTATAACCTTTCATGAAACCCCAACGCATCAAGTGCATGTGCAAGGATCCAGATTTCCTTTCATACAACGTTAAGTTCTCACAAGAACTGCATGGACAACATATCTTCGTGCCACCCTTTCGCAACATATCTCGCTCCGCGGCATCAAGAAACTCGTTCACATGATCATGGAAAATTTTGTGTCTGACGGTCCTCCGTGTACATCCAACTTCGATCCATTCCTAAAATAAATGTAAATTCAAGTTAATTGGCAAGAACAACTCAAGAAAAACGGAAAATAGGACAAGTCTATAACCATCCACTCTGCCACGTGCACATATTTTCCTATTTTCGCTACATCTCGTGACTGACGCAAAAATGCAAAAAGGAAAACGCCCAACGGGGCTCGAACGGAGGACCTCTGGGTCAAGAATGAAGGCTTTGAATTGGTAACCAGTGAGACGCGTGAATGATTTTGTCTCTGTACGTAGAACAAAATTATATGATATATTGCTAAAACGATCGTACCTTCGACTTCCAGTTCGTTCTCAACGGCGTCTCGCCCAACTGCCTTCTACTCGTCTCCAATCTCCTTTCAATTCGCCGCCGAACTCGATCGTGTGCTAGGCTAAATTAGGCGTCGCCCAAGTCGATGGAGTTCTAGATCGAGCTCGCTATTTCGTACTCTGCAAACACCAGGGGGTCGATCGACCTTTATGGCAAAAGAAATCGCATCAGCTGGTCCGACGCGGTTTGCAACAATTTTTACGTCGACAGGGACTCCGAGGAGGGAAACGCACACGGCATTGCGCAGAAAACGATATCCATCCGTAATATTTTTTCCCTTTGAACGGGAACGTGACCGACTCGATCTCGTCGTGTTTGACGATTTGACGTCTGCCGATCCGCTTTTTATACTTTCTTCATTTAATAACATACGCACAAGGTTCACGTAGGGTGACGTACGAGACGAAATCGATCGATCCACGAGTACTGCGGTTGGGCTAGCTTTTCCTACTATTAAATTCCAAGCTATCGATTAACTCAACTCCTTTCCTTCTTCTGTTTTTTTTTTAGAAAAAACAAACACATCAGGTACGTTCAGTACCAGCGACGGTTATACAAACTGGCCGGTCACTGATAATAGTAACACCAGCGACGGTCAATCCTATGGACCTGTCACTAGTAGTACCAGTGACGAGCCAGGCTACTCAACTGTCACTAGTATGTCCTACATGCGCCTGCCGAGCTTTAGCAGTGACGGGTATTATGTTGCCTGTCACTGATAACTGTTACTAGTGACGAGCATATTTTTGCCCGTCACTAATGTGCGGGCGGCTATAATCTATTCTGCAGTAGTGACGCATCGCTGTTTATTTGGACAGCAAGCTACGTATATGCATCTCGCGGGTTGCTAAGACATGTGAATCATGTGTTCCTTTCTCTTTATTTTTGAAATGCATGTGTTCCAGAATCAAATAAAATGCGACGACCTCATCTATTTATTTATTTTCAATTTTGAAAATTGAGTTGCCTACTGATTTGGAAGAAATAATATGGATGCTTTGCTTAGACTTCGTGTGGTTCTGGCCTTCTGGGTGGAGGTAGTTGCTCCAAATTACGCATATTTTCTGCTTCAAAGGCGGCGGAAGCACCGAACAGCAACAAGCTGAAACGGGTTCCAGATAAAAAACAAGCTGAAACGGGTTCAATATTTTTATGTCATGGCATGCTCGCATGGTCAACTGTTGTAATAGCCTTTGTGTGATCTCAGTGTGTTTGTCAGAAATTTGATGTTTATATTTTGCTTCTTTGTAAACGTGGAACCCTATATTTCGCATTGGCCAATCTGACGAAATTCATGGTATGTTTCGCATCGGCCACTAGCAAGATCGACCCCGCATTGCGGCATTGGGCTCGGGTCAGTCACTCAGGCCGAGGCCCCAACCACAGTCACCACCCTATATGAAGAGACATGGCAGTTGGTGCCCACGGGCGTAAGACCTGGTCCCTGCACCATTCATGTAACCGGGTAGGATCAAGACACAAAAGTCCAGAGTCATCTAGCTGGTTTAACCTAACCCTCTTATTCCTCGTCGTCGTCACGACCGAGAGCTTCTAACGCAAGAAATATATGTATCTCTTTGGCGATCCTCCCCATCGCGTGCGATACTCGAGCAATACAATCATCGTAGGCAGGAGTAGGGTGTTAACTCTCCGAGAGGGGCCAAATATGGGTAAAGTGCTTGCGTCCAAACAAAATACGCGGTCTCTCGAAGGTATTTCCGGTCTCATAACACAACATGCTAGAAAACGTGCATCATCCATGGGACAGACAAGTGGGACCCCAACGGCATCCACTGGTCCTCGTTGGGCTGCAGAATATCTATGCATGTGTTCTGCTGCTGATATATAATGATTCTACCGTTACCATATCCTATATCATTTATTTTTCATCGGATTGGGAGCAGGAACGGATAATGACCCATTATTGATTCAAATGTGGATATCTCATACCTTAGATTTGGAATGGAAACAGAGCGGATGCGAGACAACTATAAAATTAATCGGATAGGGACCGCTTGAGTAGCTCGACAACCCATACAACCAAAAATAATTGATAAAACGAGAAAAACACTCACGGAATAAATAATGGTATTCATATTACCACAATAACGCAATAAGAAGGGCTAAGGTATCATCCAAATGATTTAATAACCCGATCGCCTAACAAAGTTGTGCTACATAGTCATTACAACAACGATGTAAATGAATCCATGTTTAACAGAAGAATCTCGGTAACTCATTAACATCTACCTTTGCTACTCCCTCTAGTCCCAAAAAACTGTCGTACGTTATGCAAACGGTTTGTACGTCGTACGCAGTTTCCTCCCGACACATATTTCGGATCGGAGGGAGTATATTAGAATTAGTCATTTGGGTTAAAATTCGGATTATTCTGTTTAAAACTACTGAATTAACCTAATAACCTATATATCTCTGGATGTAGTTTGAAATACGATATCCGGAGCGTCTCCTTATCCTTCGCATTCCAAAATACGCATTTTTCAAACAGATTCGGAAGTGGATTTAGCAGGACCCGAAAGCTCGTCAATTGTCTCTAACGCGGCAGCAAATCACTGGCAATGGCCCCTTCCGTCGTGCGGCGCCGCGGTCGTGCTCCTCCGGCACATCCTCCGGATCCCTCTCCGGCGCGTCGACGTAGACGAAAGATGGTTCCCGGTAGCGCCGGGGAGCTAGCCGCCAGTGTAGGTGAGCCGCCAGTCCGCCGCCATCATCCCTATCTGGCTATCTCAGTCTCGCCCAATTTATCATGAAAAAGGAAAACGTGGGGAGGAACTTTCGCCTTCAGAAACGAATATAGAATTATAGATTCGATCTGAGAAATCTGCATACTGCTCCTTACCCTCCATCGGCGTGTTAGGGTTCGGGGAGGGTAGAGTGTGATTACGGGTACGCATTGCCGAGGTGGATTAGGCGGAGGGGAGGGCCTTTTGCCTCGGATCAATGCTTCACGCTTTTCCTTGGTATAATCCAGTTTTGATTAATTTTGGTTGACTTCTGCGTTTGTAGGTGATGACTTTCTGAATAATAATTGTGTGGTCTCGGTGCTGTTAGAGACGCCATCTGGCTTCGCAGTTTTCTATTTTTGTGGGCTCTTCCTCTACACACCAGATGCGACACAGGTAATGTGCTCTTCCTTTCTCTGGTTAATAATGTGCTTGCTTCCTCTTGTCTTTTTTCTTTTTTGACAACATTGCTTCCTCTTGTCATTCACCTATAGTTCATCCTTGTCTCCAGCGTATGTGGGTAAACTTCGCTACATATAGTACAGCAAGAAAGGTGAGTGGTCCCCTTTTTCTTTCCCTACCTTCTCATTATTACAGCTTATTTCATTCTTCATATGCTTATTGCCAAATTGATCCAAGTCGGCCTTGCATCGTTTATGATTCACTTTTTTATTAATTTTATTTTATTTCCAATTGGTGTTGTTGGAGGCATGCAAACAAAATTTTGATGTTCATTGGTGTTCACTAATTAAAAGTCTCAGCCCCGCCGTCCCCGGCAAGTTTGGTAATCCTTGTAGCTGGATGCAGCTACGGCCAAAAATTAGTTCTGCTAATGCTAAATAGTCATGATGGGTGCAAGGTAATTTTTAAAGAATCGATGTGCGATCTGCAACTTGGTGGGTTGAGTGTCTTGGCACCAATTAATTGCTAGCTAGGAACAATTGAACCTTGATGTGGTGCTATTACTGAAGAAGTGTAGAAAGCCACTGAGTTCAGTTCTACTATAGTAACTGTGTGTGCGAAGCACGTTTATCATGTGAAATTTTTGAAGTAGTGCAGTGAATTCAATATCCTTGTAGCCGTAGCATCTTTATTTTTATTCGTCTAAGAAAACCGGTTGGCGTAGGATCGATCTATTCACTACCAACGTTTGAGATTAAAATGGTGTTCACCACACATTAAATCTGTTTTGGACGAAAACCTAATCTATCATGAAATTGTGGTTATTTCAAGCAACCTCAATCCGGTACAATAATTATATATTGCTGCGAATATTTAGCGAGACAAGTGATTTGCTAGTAATGCTAAAATAACATTAATTTGAGATGGAATATCGCAGGACACCATGTGAATAAAATAACGTTTATTCATGATGTAATAAAGATAGTTGTCTACTCTGACATGACACTTCAACCGTACATTTCCAATGAAATAACACAAAAACATAATATATAAGCACAAGAAACTGCATGAAGTGTGCATAGAAAAACAAGAGAGCCAATAAACCTTTCAAATGTGAATCTGTACATGTGTTTCTTTTTTCTGTTCTTAACTTCTTATTTCTATCTCACCACCCAAAGGCTTCAATTTTCAGGGGTTAAATGCAATATACGATGCAAATACGTATACAACTACACCAAGCTAGGTCATTTAATATATAAACACGACCATGTTCATACATTTTAACATTTAAAAGAAACTTGTTAAATGTATTTATACACATTAAACTGTATTTTTGTGTTCCCTCGAGAAAATTTTCGGCGCTCAGACGTTCAAACTATTTGCAATGTATGATTTTCCTAGAAAAAATCCTCAATTCACTCCATGTTAGAAGGAAAATGCAAATAAAATACAAAAGGGTGAAACAGCCTCACAAAAAAATATTCAATGCTGACCTCAGATTTGCGTCCAGTGGGGCATCGCACGTGGGGGAGGAGGTAGGATCCACGTCCGAGACGCGGCAGGGCATGGCGCTTGGGAGAGGAGGAAATATGTGTCGAATTCCTTTAGAGGCGTCCCGTCTTGGACGCTTAGGCGATACTTAGGCAGCAAGGTGCCCTTGCAGTGCCTTGCAATTATGCCCGCTTTAGATGCTTAGGTATCCGCCTTAGACGATTAGGCATCAGGGTGGTGGGTGCTCACCTTAGGTCACCTTACCGCTTTAAAAACATTGTGTCGGCACATGGGGCGTTGGGCATAGGGAGAGGGGGTCGAGGTTGAGGTCGACGTCACATTCAAGGGAGGAGGTCAGGGCTACATAGGCTCACAATAGGTGTTAACTACTCTGTTGGGTCGAGTATTACTGGAGTAATTAGGAGATGATTATTACTGGGAAGGGTGCTGACAATAGGCCGTCTGAAATGTGCATTGACTTGGCGAGTAATTAGGAGATGATTATTACTGGAACAACTAGAGGAACTAATCTTTGTCCACTGCGGTCAGATCAAAAATTAGAAAATCATCTTCACTATTTTGGATGGTCTAGATGAATAGTATCCCACTTTAGTGGTAACTTTATAGAGGTATAGATTTCCAAACACTTCTTCACCTTAGCACATGAAACTTTTCTGAATTACAGTGCAACCTATTGAGAAACGAAGGCTTGAAGAAGGGTTCATATTTACAATTGAGATGCACCTACTGCATTTAGAATACGTTAGGTTCCCCTGATTGAAACATTACATGATTAATAGTGTCTTCTTTCCCCTTACGTGCCCATCTTTATTTATTTATTTTATCAGGTTGCTTGGCTGAAGGAGTTCCAAACTTTTGACAAGTCCAGCGCCATTAATGCTGATATCGGTGTTAACGCACAGCTTACTGAGATGATCATGAAATCGCGCCGCCCTGGGGAGTTACTAGTTGTTGGAAAACCGGAATATAAATCAATAATTGAAGCATGCTTGGTGAGAATAAGCCCCTTGTTTTCCTATATTTGTGAATAACTTTGAGCGCCATTTTTTTATGTTACTTCTTATCAGGGAATACCCTGCCTGCATAATGAAATTGTGATGGAGCTAATGTGGGGGATGAAGCGTCTCATGCGTAGTCTGGTGCGCAGAGAAAAACAGATTTTCTTAAAGAGGATCACCTCCCTATGAGTCAAGGACTACAAATGCTATTGAGTCGTTATGGCTTTGATGTCGAACCAGCGATGTTGAGTTTACCACCTGCCATGATTTTGCTTTATACCCTGTCATCTGGTGTCACATTTTTCAATAGCTTGTGCGCGCAGAATTTGGAATCCCTCATTCCACAAAGGGAAGCTTTGGATGCAATTTTTGATGTAGAATAAATTGCCATTGCATTTTTATTTTAGTGATCAAGCAACCTCTTTGTATCCAGGTCAATGAGCCGATTGTTGTGACCGCAACTGTCTTGTTTCATTGTGATGCTTTTGAGAAGAACGTTACCCAGGCTTTCACGCTATTGGTCGTCACCTTAAGAAATTTCTGGCATTGATTGTGAGAATTGGGACGTTCTGAAACTCGCAACAGCTTTTAATATCATATGCAGCCGTGAAATAGGTGATTCTGATGAGGTAAACCATATTATGCAAATGGTTTGTCAGCTGTTCCGCTGTTCATTTTATGCTACAGTTTTCACGACCTATGTAATGGGCTGACCGAGCCTTGTCACTTGCAGATGTTTTCGGAAGACGTGCGAACAAAGTTGCTGGATGAAGCAGATAAATACGAATATAAGGTGGATAAGTCAGTGTGCATGCTGCACTACGCGCAGCTAGTAGACAACTATCGAATCAAGACTCGTCGCAAACATATGTTGGCCGTGTTGGTAAAGAAAGCTAAAGAAGCGCATGAAGCTGAGCTCACTAGTAGAAAAGGGGGCAACGGTGCGCCCCCTTTAGTACCGGTTGTACAAAAACCGGAACTAAAGGGGGCATTAGCATCGGTTGCGTTCGTGTGCCAGCAGGGGTGTACTAAAGGATAACTTTAGTAAGTTGGAGGCCCCGCGGTACATGCGGCCGTGGTTGGTGGCCCCACGGCGAGATCTTTAGTACCGATTGGTAATAACAACTGGTACTAAAGATTTCGGGCACTATAACCCTTCTTCCACCCCGAGCCAGATTCATTTTGAGCTCGAATTCAACTCCATTTTTCCTCCTCTTTGCTCTCCCAAGTTTAAATTCACCACTTTTTTCTCCAACAACTTTCAAAATTGGTGGCACCTACATATATAAGGGTTAGCAACTTCATCTTCTCTTCCGGCATTTCAAGTTTAGCTCATTTTCGTGCAAGTTTAGCAAGTTTAATTTTTGTGGTGCTTGCAAGATGTTTGATGAAATGCCTAAGTTAGGGATTTCATTTGTTTTATATGCATTTTGAGCTCAAATTAAAGTATAATTTGTGGTTTTATATAGTGTCGTCCCGTCCCCTTCCTCACCGCCGTCGATCGCCCGCGCCGCTCCGTCACCGACACCACCTCGGTGAGCCTCTTTTTTATCTTTTATTTTAAAAATGTTAGTTATATGATTTAAATGCATAATTATTTCTTGTATAATTTTCTTATGTTTTTTTATATGTATAGTGTCATGGTTTTGATATCCGTCCCCGTCGGCCCTCGTCCGGTCTATGATTCGGATGTGGTATATTTTTATAACTATTTATTTTGTTTCGTGTTTATAACAATCATGACGACCAACTTGACATAGATATATTTTTATTTAGGAGGTAGTTGAACCGGAAATTCCAGCCGACCCTATTGTCGAGTTAAAAAAAAGAAAACAACGATTTGAAAGCAAAATTGAAGATAAGTGAAGATCTTCGTCTCCAATGCCTGGAAGAGAAGATGGTATTGGACTTGAAGATTGCCGACATCGTTGATGCTCACGGGGTCGAGCTTGCCGACGTCGTCGCTGCTCACGAGATGAAGATGGATGCAATGTGCGTCAAGCTTAAAAAGATTAGAAAATATGTCATTAGTCAAGAGGCTTGGTATCATTATGTTGTTGGTTCAATAGTTACCTTGGTTGCGATTCTGATCGCATTTGTTGTTGGATTTAAATTCTTTAGATAGTTGTATGTTAGTTTCGATTGATGTATGTTTCGTGAGAACTATGTATTACATTTGGGCACTACTCTACTTTGGTTTTAATGTGATGAACTTGTATTAATTAATTTGGTCACGTATCTCTATTCATTATTTAGCTGGTGTAATGGTTTTTGATGTATTTATGTAATGCAGATGAGCCGAGAATGGATGTACGGTGATCGACGCTGTCCCGAGTTCATTGATGGCATGCATCGTTTTCTCGATGTGGTTAAGTTAAACAAGCTGAAGAATGGTTTTATGATTTGTCCATGTGATGAATGTCGGAATACAGGAATTACCCGAGCGTAAGAACCATACACTCCCACTTGTTGCGACAAGGCTTCATGCCCAATTATTTTTGTTGGACCAAGCATGGAGAAAGAGGGGTATAATGGAAGACCCTGAAGAAGAGGATGATGACAACTATCCTGTGTTCTCTGAACACGGTGATACTACAATGGGGGAAGACGAAGTTGAGCTCGAGGTCATTGTTGATCAGTCCGATGATGATGATCTTCGTCGGGTCATTCTTGATGAACAGATGAAGTGCGGAAGTGAAAACGAGTGGTCGAAGTTGGAGCGCATGTTAGAGGATCACAAAAAATTGTTGTACCCAAATTGTGAAGATGGCCAGAAAAAGCTGGGTACCACCCTGGAATTGCTGCAGTGGAAGGCAAAGAATGGAATATCTGACAAGGCATTTCAGGAGTTGCTACAAATATTTAAGAAGAGTCTTCCAAGGAATAATGAATTGCCGCACAATACATACGAAGCAAAGAAGATTGTCTGCCCTCTAGGATTAGAGGTGGAGAAGATACATGCATGCATCAATGACTGCATCCTCTACCGCGGTGAGAAGTACGAGAATTTGAATGCATGCCCGATATGCGGTGCATTGCGGTATAAGATCGGCGAGATGACCCAGGTGATGTTGAGGGCGAGCCGAGCCCCAGGAAGAGGGTTCCCGCGAAGGTGATGTGGTATGCTCCTATAATACCACGGTTGAAACGTTTGTTCCGAAACAAAGAGCATGCCAAGTTGTTGCGATGGCACAAAGAAGACCGTAAGGAAGACGAGATGCTGAGACACCCCGCTGATGGGTCTCAGTGGAAAACATCGACAGTGCGTTTGGGGAATTTGCAGCTGACGCAAGGAACTTAAGGTTTGGTCTAAGTACAGATGGCTTGAATCCGTTTGGGGAGCAGAGCAGCAGTCATAGCACCTGGCCCGTGACTCTATGTATCTATAACCTTCCTCCTTGGTTGTGCATGAAGCAAAAGTATATTATGATGCCAGTGCTTATCCAAGGCCCGAAGCAACCCGGCAACGACATTGATGTGTATCTGAGGCCATTAGTTGACGAACTTTTACAGTTGTGGTCTGACGAAGGCGTACGTGTGTGGGATGAGTACAAACAGGAGGAATTTGGCCTACGAGCGTTGCTGTTTGTAACCATCAATGATTGGCCTGCTCTTAGTAACATTTCAGGACAGTCAAACAAGGGATACAATGCATGCACGCACTGTTTAGATAAGACTGACAGTATATATTTAGGTAACAAGAATGTGTACCTTGGTCATCGTCGATTTCTTCCAAACAGGCATCCGTAAGAAAGCCAGGCAAGCATTTCAAAGGTGAGGCAGATAACCGAACGAAGCCTACACGCCCTGATGGTGATGTTATATATGGCATGGTCAAGGATTTGGAAGTAATATTTGGAAAGGGTCCTGGCAGTCTAAATGTTCCGAAAGACGCTAACAAGCGCGTACCCTTGTGGAAAAAGAAATCTATATTTTGGGATTTACCCTATTGGAAAATCCTAGAGGTTCGCTCTGCAATCGACGTGATGCACGTGACGAAAAATCTTTGCGTGAACCTGCTAAACTTCTTAGGCGTGTATGGGAAGACGAAAGATACATCGGATGCACGGCAGGACCAGCAAAGTACGCACGAACGAGACAACCTGAATCCAGAGAAGTACCAAGGTACTGCCAGCTACGCTCTTACCAAAGAAGAGAAGGAGATCTTTTTTCAAGTCCTGAGCAGTATCAAGGTCCCGTCTGGCTACTCGTCGAATATAAAGGGAATAATAAACATGGCAGAGAAAAAGTTCCAAAACCTGAAGTCTCATGACTGCCACGTGATTATGACACAATTACTTCCGGTTGCATTGAGGGGGCTTCTACCGGAAAACGTTCGAGTACCCATTGTGAAGCTATGTGCATTCCTGAATGCAATTTCTCAGAAGGTAATCGATCCAGCAACTCTACCAAGTTTACAGACGGGTGTGGTCCAATGTCTTGTCAGCTTCGAGTTGGTGTTTCCACCGTCCTTCTTCAATATTATGACGCACCTCATAGTTCACCTCGTCGAAGAGATTTCCATTCTCGGTCCTGTATTTCTACACAACATGTTCCCCTTTGAGAGGTTCATGGGAGTCTTAAAGAAATACGTTCATAACCGTGCTAGGCCAGAAGGAAGCATGTCCAAGGGCTATGGAACAGAGGAGGTCATTGAGTTTTGTGTTGACTTTATTCCTGATCTTAAGCCGATCGGTGTTCCTCAATCGCGCCATGAGGGGAGACTGCGTGGAAAAGGCACGCTAGGAAAGAAAGCAACAACATGTATGGACGGGCATTCTTTCACTCAAGCACACTACACAGTTCTACAAAATTCCAGATTGGTGGCTCCGTATATCGTGAAACACATGGATATTTTACGCTCCCAATACCCGGAGGAAAATAACTTCTGGATTAAAGGGAAACACGTGGATACTTTCGGCAGTTGGTTGCGTACACATCTCATTAATAACAGCACTGTTGGACAAGAGCTATACTTGTTGGCCAAGTCACCATCTTCGACTATATTGACTTTCCAAGGGTACGAGATAAATGGGAATACATTTTACACGGAAACCCAAGACAAAAAGAGCACTAACCAAAACAGTGGTGTCCGCTTTGATGCAACAAACGACGATGGACAAAGGACACATATTATGGTTGCATACAGCAGATATGGGAACTTGACTATGGACCTTCTTTTAAGATCCCTTTGTTTCAGTGCAAATGGGTCAACCTGTCAAGCGGGGTAGAGATAGACCGGCGGTACGGAATGACTACAGTGGATCTCAAGAATCTTGCCGAGCCATTCGTCCTAGCCAATGATGTGGCTCAGGTTTTCTATGTGAAGGACATGTCTTCCAGACCGAAAAAAAGAAAAGATAAGCAAGCCGGTACATCATACGATGAGCCAAAGCGTCACATAGTTCTTTCAGGAAAAAGAAACATCGTGGGAGTGGAGGACAAGACAGACATGTCAGAAGATTACAATAAGTTTGATGAAATTCCGCCCTTCAAAGTGAAAACTGACTCAATAATTTGTGAGAAAGCAAGAGATATCTGGATGATTGTAGAGGAGCATTAAGTAGAAGTTTTCCTAACTGGCTATTCCCATATGTTGTGGCGTCTATACAGACCTACGTATTCTAGAAATGTACTACTGATTTGCTGAACCTCACATATGGGCAGCATCACCATAGTCTGTTAACTTCCGTCGATGACAGCTATCGTTCCTATAATTATCATAGACAGAATAGATCAGCATATCTCAAGTATCTTGCCGATGCTTGGACGAAGATAGCATGCAGGGCACCTTTTCCATAGCCGACGAATGACACATTGTTGACCCTCTGACGGATACCTAAATGAACTTGACGGCGGGGAGGCGCAATATTTGGCTATCGCTGCTCATAGGATCCCTGAAAACAGATCATGAGGAAGCTGGAGATGTAAATATCATGAGATAATATCATACATACTTAATGCATGGTTGCAAGCAAGCTTAGACCAGATATCACGATGAATAGAAGCAGGCAATCTGTTTGGGGACTGCTAGCTATTAATCAATCAATCCCGTGTGACCGCAGACTATACCTAACAAATCCTTCATATCAGGATGTGGGGCTGCACATAGATGGGTGGCTGCATAGTATCGTGCACCATAAACCACGACAATCGATGAAAAATAGGCAGGAAAATCTCAACAATAAAGATAAACTGATGGTGCAATGCAAGATACGGGCTCAAACATTTATGAAAAATATGGCACTGAAATATAGGGAGCAAAAGTTGTTAGTTATGTGATGGATGATGGAAATATTTAACAATATGAATGGGCAATAATTCTAGAAATGAATACATGGAATTTGACCTCACGACAATGTTGGTGAAATTATTGAGAGGCCGATCCCAACATCTGAAGTTTGTTACTCGGGTCGAATGAGGGAGAAGTCTGAACCCACATATAAGTTGGTAAACGTACATCACGGATATCAGATAAAGAGCATACTGGGAGAATTGCCTGTTATACACATAAGGTGTCTATATGTGCTACTTTTTGGAACATCCATGTTGGAGTGCCTTCTACCTTTCATAAACTTCTATGAGTGATAGAATTATGTGGCTTATATACCTGAAAAAATGCAAAAATAAATACATGATCAAGCTAAGTACGACATGAAAAATAGGTGTGGGGACTCAAATAAATATCAGTCTTCGTCTAACATATCTATGTTTAGAACAATTTCAGGAGAAAAATAAACATTTCCTCTTCTTGGTTTTATACAATAGACCCGACAATATTCCATAAATGAGCTGAGTTAATCTCTTTTTATCATGTTCTTACTCTAACCAATAAATTATAAGTATCAATCACAGGAATACTGGTTTGCACGTATATATCATCATACTGTAGAAACTGAGAGGAAAGAACACCACCTCAATCCTTAACTTTGCATTCTTCAAATATATATTTTGCACCAGCCTCTCATGCAGGAATTGAATTCATGTCTAGCAGCTCCTGAAATCTAAAGTACATAGTAACAAAATTCTTCTCGAGTACCTCGCGTTGCTGCTCGTGGCGGCACGACCGCTTGATGTGTCAATGGCGCGCTGTTATGGTCTGCTAGTGGTCTCGACATCAAGGAACGGCAGCGATGCAGTGCATCATCCAGCGGGGCCTTGATGCTCATGCACTGGCTGTGTTTCACAGTCTTGCTCTTCAATGGGCTGCATTATATTTTCTCTCGACGGTCGCCTACATGAATGAATGCACAAAAATACACATCACGTAGTACTACTGTTATCATCCCTCAACTTGATGTTGCATGTTATTACTTCTCATTGCACAAAGTTCTCTCCCTCAAATAAATACATCTTCTGAATTAGTGGGCTCTAGATAATTTGTTCAACGTCATAGATTCAAGGCAGGTGCATAAAATTCTCATCTAAATCCACCTTGCACCTCTGGTACAACCGAAAGAAATAGCTTTTGTGGAAATTTCATTATTCACGTAGCAAAGAAAATAAGAGTATAACTTGAGAACAGAAAGCCATGCAATCAACTCCTGCAAATGTCGGGACTCAAATTTACGTCATGAATGCATTCATGGTTATATTGATTTTGTAGTTTTCTACAGTGGAGTCATTTGATGCCAAGAAGAGATCAGTGAGCAAGCTTGCAATATGACACACAACAAAGTTCCACCAGTACAAATCTCTGTATTATTACTCCATACTTCATGTAAAGTAAAAAACATCAGTGACCAATTCGATCAAACTTGTACAGGAAAAGGGAAACTATAGAAAATGAATGCACTAAAGCACAATTATAAAATATGCAAGGAGGCCACATGCTATAAGCTGAAAGCTAACATGTTCAAATATAAAGATAAATAATTTGGAACACTGTAGTATGACTTGGAAATACGGCTATTGTCATACCTGAGAATTATTGCTTTCTCTAACTGTTCTTGTAGATCATTTATCCTTAACAAATTCATTATAGAAACTATATGATGATCTTTTCAACTTCTGTGCCCTTGAACCATATACACAGTAATTCTAATTTCAACGCTTGCCAAGCGATACTTTTAGAGCGTATACCTTTAGAATTGTGAACTCTCTTTAATCTTCATCTGTAGTAGCATGAACTGTATAGACCTTCAGAGCTAGAAAAAAACTTAGTAGATTAAGAATGGACGAATTGATCAAATCGAACATCCTCGCTGCATTCACTTAAATGTTGCATGGTTATCATCTTATGGTCAGCTCGCTCAGTTTCTTCATGGTCATGGTGTTGTTTCCTGAAACGGCAATTTAGGCGATGCATCTAGTGCTTCTTGCATGTGTTGGCTCGCCTTGATGAATTGAGGATCTGTAAGAACATTATTTTCTAGATTATGGATTGGACCACAAAGGTATAATCAAAAAATAATCAGAGCCCGATTAATGGATACCGTGATAGTGTCGCGGGTCTCCAAATGTAATGTCGTACTGCTACATTTGTCGTCGTAGTCTGGCTTGTCATCATCATCATCGTCTCCCTGTCCGCTGCGCGGTGACTTCTCACCAGATCAATATCAAGCTTGCCGTAGACCTTGCTACCAAGGGGTTGCGGCAAAATAAATGGCTAGATGAATGGATGCCGTCTGTATAAGGATGTGGGGTGTCGGCGTCTATTCTCCTGCCCTCGTGGTCGCTGGCCGCCGGCAAAGGGCGAAATGCCCTACATCTAGGACAGAGGGAGTATATATCATTCAAAAGTAATTTCTAAACATGCATGCCAATGTTGTTTTGTCGTGATTATTGTTTATAGGAAAAAATTGGCTTACTATTTAGCTAAAAATATATTGTTATATTTTCATGAAAGAAAATCTAATATATTTATTTATAACTTATAATTTTTTTTTAAATAGTGACTAAAACTTAAGGTGTAGATCTAGTCATAGTCTGGTTCCATGCTCGATTAAAGCGATAAAACAATAACTCTAATTTAACAGCCAATTAGCTCATACCTGAATCTGCAGTTTCTCAGGCTTGGCTCTAGTGCTCCAGACGTGAAACTCCTATCCCATACTGCTACGGAGTTGTGGCCCTGTTGTGTTCTTCTGATTAAACATCCGATCATAGCTTTCCACAGATGCAACATACAGGCAGCAAAGCAAGTTTGATGATTCCTTCGCTGTCGTGGATGCAAGCACACGCTCCACGAACTAAGACATGGTGCTGGAGTGATCAGCTTCAGATTGCATGCCTGGCATGCCCTCACGCAATCTGGGATGTTCTGCAGTGATGCGCCTGCATCCGACGTCCAGCCACTTGAAGGTCGTGTTGCCCACGTTTTGTGTCTGCCGCTTGGAGTCGCCAACTCGCCATCGATCCCAAGTTCCCAAGCACCATATGCCTTCAGGGATCGCCGATCTCCATCTCATTGGCCGGGCTGATCTCTTGGTAGCGTGGAGAGAGCAGATCGAACATGGATATGGTCTTCCTTTGGGAGAGCATATCGTGTACGCTTCCCAGATCCGTATCTTGGCATTGTTTCGATAAATCTCCATCGTGCTATGAGTATGTTTCCAATACGTGACCATGTAGCAAACCAACGTGTGCCAGCTCTTTCCAAAACTGATCGGAGGCAATTTCTCCAATAATAGTTGTTTAAATCTGAGCCGTTTACTTTCAAGTGTTTAATCTGAGCCATTAATTGTCTTGTGTTTTAATTATATAATAGATGTCCATGGCTACGGCGCAATCAGAAGAAAGGGACACACAAGAAGAAAAAGTGAACACTAGATAGGGATGTTGTTGCTGATGTGTAATAATGTATTAAACCTTTTATGTAACTATGTCCTGAAAACTCAGAAGAGAGATCTAAACACTAATTTTTTGTTCTAAAAACTCCAACGGCTTACAAGCGCTCGAAAAAGTTGGATCAAAAACACACGGCATCCCCTTCAGCCTCCGCTCTAGGAACTCCCTGATCCAACGGCTCACAAGTTCAGGCTTTGATGCAACAGACATGTCAGAAGATTATAATAAGTTTCATGAAATTCCGCCCTTCACAGTAATAATGTATTAAACCTTTTATGTAATGCATTCTATGGAATGTATTAAACATACGGTTTCCCCTGCCTACCTTCTCCAGCGGCCACTCTGACCGGCAAATCGGCAAATCATCGCGTGGTCATGAGACGGCAAATCGGCCTTCGATCCAAACAGCGGCAAGACGTCTCTGATGATTTGCAACCATCCGAAGAAGTGTTTGGGATGTTGCTAATCATCAGAGATCCTTGCCGCTGCTTGGATCCGACCGAGGGGAGGGTTCACCTTCAGCGTCCGCTCTAGGAACTCCTGCCTCTCAGAAATCTTGCTCTCTGCTACTCGTGTACTGCCAAAATTAACTACAATGAGTAGACACTGAGTGTTGAACATGTCCGGGAGGGGGGCTATATATAGGGTACGTGTGCTTCTTTAGTCCGGTTGGTAACACCAACCGGGTCATGTGGCTCACGAAGTGGTCGTGATACTGCTGATCCAACATCTCACAATCCCTCAAAAGAAACACACCCCTGATCCAATGTCTCACAAGCGCTTGAAAGAAACACACGATCCGTGTGCTTCTTTAGTCCCGGTTGGTAACACCAACCGTGACGAGGTGTACCCTCATCAAATCCCATGGTTAAGGACCTAGGGTTGAGATTATGGGGAGAGAACATGGTAGTACTGGTAGTTTCGTCGGCTGACAAGTAGAGGCAAAGATTTACCCAGGTTCAGGCCCCTCGGGTGGAGGTAAAGACCCTACTTCCTGCTTGTCTGGTATTGATTGTGGATTATGCGATTACAGGAGAGCTCCGGCGAGATGACGATCTCGCAAGAGCTTTGGTGGTTCGAGTATGGCTTGGTCCCAGATCGGTACCCCTCCCAGCCTTTAAATAGGCTGGGTCTCGGGAGTTTGTAACCGACCTAGTTTACACGTAAGGAAAGTCTAAACCGACTATGCCTATGTCTAATCTTGGTAGGTACTCCATCCTCTTGGGCCTCTTGTCTTGGGCTTCGAATAGGCTCTTCGATATTGGGCCTTAGTCGTTACGTGCACTAGGTACCCTCACGATAGGGTACCCGAGATGTATACCCATGTCAGTAGCCCCGAGTACTTGGCTGACATGAAGAATCGGGCATGGACTCTTTTGTAAGTGCACGTCATATGCTTTGTATTATGTATATAATTTGGAATTCCTGTATGAATAGCACATGTCGGCTATGTCGAGTATTTCATCGACTGTGTTTTATGATCAAGGGATAATAGCTTAGCAGGCCCAGTACACTCGACGGATCGGGACTGGTTAACTACACATTCGGGTAAAACCTTACTAGCTTTCAATCAAACTCGAGTCCCCGGACTCGAATCTGGAACAAACTGGTCAGATTCGACTAGGCCGCTGAGGTCTTACTGAGTCGATCTGCAGTATAACTTTGAATTTTACCCAACGCGTCCGTCGGGATTTTTCATCATGTCTGTTGACACGGAAAGTTTAAGGATTGACGTTGCTGGAACGGTCCTTAGCCCAGCTCGAAAGTTCGGCGGGTCTTACCTTTGCACTATGCGTGCAGCATCCGAGGTATTTGCGACGGACGCAACTCGGGAATGTTTCGAGTATGATTTCTGAACTTTGTTGGACGAGTCATGCCCTTTGTCGACTGATATTTGCTGTTATGCTATCGGGTGCGCGACAGCGCTCCCGATGGGAGTAACCCCTGAGATTGTGCTTTATTGCTTTGCAATGGAGGATAATCTCAAAATCCCCTTACTCTGCATATGTTAATCGAAGAAATTTGTGCCATAATTCTATCGGGTGCACGACAGTGCTCCCGATGGGAGTAGCCCCCGAGATTATGCTGTATTGCTTATAAATGGAGGATAATCTCAATCATTGTTTTAAGCATCTTCAGTCGAAGAATTTTTTGAATACAGTAATATGACTTAGTCGAAGGAACGGTCGAGTGACCAATTTTGCCTTAAGAAAGTTTTGTCACACCCGAACTAATCGAGGCAATCGAGTGATCCATATGCGTTGGGCATACTCGAACGTATTTTCTGAACAGATGCTTCAATGACGTCAGGGATGACGTTTATTTCGACTGCGATTTCTGACACGCGTGGCATGCGTTATGCTGCGATTGATGGGACGTGACACGTAGGTGGGCCCATTTGTGCAGAGCTGACCGAAGACGGTGCCGTTTGGACTTGATTTGACTACACGGGCCCACTTTTTCCGCAAGCGTGATGATGGCTCCTCTTTTTACGTGCGTAGTGGGCGGAGTGGCCGGCGACGGTTGCCCTCCGCGTTTGCCATGTGTACGGTCAGATTGCGTGCGTAACGCACGGTTTAGATCTGAATGGCTGTGATTGCTTTTGACCTGTGGTAAATAGGGGAACGGCGCTGGCATTTGTTTTTTATCTGCCATTTGCTCTGCGCGCCGCCCCTGTTCCATCGTCTTCCTTGCGCTCTGCCTCCATTGCTTTTGTGCTAAAGCTTTGCGCGCTCCTCCACCTGCTCGTTGGCAATGAAGAAAGCGGCGGGCAACAAGCGCTCTGCCTCGACTGCTGCCGCCGCGCCCGATGCGGCGGCGATGAAGGGGAAGAAGACTGCGGCTAGCGCATCTGCGGCCGCCATCGACCTCAAGAAGACCAATGGCGATTGGACGAAATCCACCATGAAGGAGGCACAGCTGGACAAGCTGCGCGAGGAGGGGTTGCTGCCACCTTCGGACCAGCTCTTCGTCCGCGCACCTTCACCCAAGGAGGTACTTCCCGAGCCCCACGCTAACAAGCGCGTCTGTTTCGCGGAGTTTTTGCCTAGGGGTTTCTCGCTCCCTCTCCATGATTTTGTGCGAGGTTTGCTTTTTGCCTACGGGGTGCAGATCCATGATCTCACCCCGAACGGTATTCTGCACATTGCGTGTTTCATCACGCTGTGCGAGTGTTTTTTGAGAGTTGCTCCAAGCTGGGCATTATGGAAGTCTATCTTCATGGTGCGGCCCAACAACCGAGGCGGCCGAACCTATCCAGTCGGAGGCCTGCAGATCCAAGTGCGCAGCGACACCCGGTACTTCGCCCTGAAGCCAGTCGACTCGGCGTAGGGGTGGAGGAAGAGGTGGTTCTATGTGCAAGTCGACCAGGATGTGGCCTCAGCATTTTCGACTGCGCGAGGAGGGGTTGCTGCCACCTTCGGACCAGCTCTTCGTCCGCGCACCTTCACCCAAGGAGGTACTTCCCGAGCCCCGCGCTAACGAGCGTGTCTGTTTCGCGGAGTTTTTGCCTAGGGATTTCTCGCTCCCCCTCCATGATTTTGTGCGAGGTTTGCTTTTTGCCTACGGGGTGCAGATCCATGATCTCACCCCGAACAGTATTCTGCACATTGCGTGTTTCATCACGCTGTGCGAGTGTTTTTTGAGAGTTGCTCCAAGCTGGGCTTTATGGAAGTCTATCTTCATGGTGCGGCCCAACAACCAAGGCGGCCGAACCTATCCAGTCGGAGGCCTGCAGATCCAAGTGCGCAGCGACACCCGGTACTTCGCCCTGAAGCTAGTCGACTCGGCGTAGGGGTGGAGGAAGAGGTGGTTCTATGTGCAAATCGACCAGGATGTGGCCCCAGCATTTTCGACTGCTGGTATAGCCGCTAGGACGAAAGCCTGGGACCATGAGCTTTCGACTGCTGATATAGCCGCTAGGACGAAAGCCTGAGACCATGAGCTTTCGACTGAAGAAGTGGCGGAAGCAGCGCCTATGCTGGAGACAATTGGGGGGCTCCTTAACAGCGTCACGGGTGTGCATCTTATTGCCACCTTTGTGAAGATGCGGGTATGGCCGCTCCGCGCTCGTGCCCACCCAATGTGGGAGTACGAAGGCCCCCTCGACTCCAGTCGAATGAGCAAGGAGGAGCTGTCTAGGAGCGAACTGGTGGCACATGTGCGATCCATCACCAGTACAAAACAAAGCGAGCCCTGCAACGTCGACTGCCCAGTCGATCCTTATGGGGCTGAAAAGCCTTTGCCAGAGGTTAGTGAATCTTTCGAGTCTATGATCTCCTGTTTTTGTTATCCGTCTGTGCATCTTTTTGACTTTCGACTACTATATCTTGTATGCAGGGCCACTCGACTACCTCAACTCTTCCTCCTCTTCCTGAAGATGGCCCAACTTATGAAACAGAGGTGATAGTAGAAGCGAAGGGAGGGGATGAATCGCCTTTACCTTCGGCTACCACTTCACCCACAGAAGAGGTTGAAGAGGAAGGGGTAGAGGAAACACAGGGCAAGGAGCCTGCTGCGACTGAGGATGTTAGCGAGGTTCCTGCTCGCAAGCGCCGTCGGGCAGCCCAAGTTATGTCTTCTTCCACGAGCTCACCCGCGAGGGAATCGGATGTGAGGGATGATGGAAACTCAGGTCCGTCTCCTACGACCATAACTGCTCCCTTGGACGTGAGTCCTTTGAGCTCGGCTCCTCCTCCTCCTCAGTGGGTGGGCAGCTACCTTTTGGAGGCCCAAACTTTGACGAGCTCGACACTGAGGATGAAGAAGAGCACAGGTTTGCTCCTTTTTGTACTAATAATATTTTTTGTGAGTTAGTACTTTTGCTTATGTTGTATGCCTTTCGGTCACTTGTAGTGCCGAGACTGTGCGACCTCCAACTCCTCCAACCGTGAGAGCCTCGACTCCAGATCAGCCTGAAGCCTCTCCTGTTGCGGCTGAGGTTGTGAAAACAATAGCCACGACCACTTCCATTGAGGCTGCCAATATTGCGAGTACATCGACTCCGCAAATTGGAACTTCTGCTGCCAAGCCTGCGCCTTGGATTGAACACGTAAGTGTCTTTTTGTCGAGTCTTCCTTCTGGACCTATTTGTGTATAGCTTATGTTGGTTTCGTGTGCGTGCAGCCCTTCTACCTCAACCTGGTGGAATCAGGTAAAGCATTTGTCCAGGTTGAACAGGAGAGGGATAATCTGCGCGCTGTTATGGAGCAGCTCACCCGTAAGTATCTTGGGTTTCTGTAAGTCTTTGCCTTGTCGATTGTGAATGACATCTGTCCATCTATCTCAGGTGACAAGGCAACCGCTGAATCTCGGGTTAAAGAGCTAGAAGAGCACTCGCCAAGGAGCGCGCGGAGTCGAAGAAGGCCTTGGATGATGCCAAGGACTCCGCCGCTTTGCGCGAGAAGAATTATGCTGAGCGCCTGGCGAGCCTCACCCGAGACGTAGGCGGTGAGTTGACCTTTCACTTTTTGCCTACTTCTTTTTGCCACTGAATAGTATGTAACATTTTTGTTACTTCTGCTTTTTTGAAGGAGCTGTTGGGCATCGGCACCTGTAGATCAACCGAGTGTCGATTTGTCCCTTGACCGCGCAATCGGCGACCTGGATGTCGTCTCTACCCAAGCCAAGGACGCACTCGCCAAATCTACGAGCACGCTCGGCGCCGTGTTCAAGGATGTGTTCCCCTCCAGCCAACCTCCTTCGACTGTGGATGGCTTCGCAGACGTCCTGGGCCCGGGAACTTCGACTATGAACTTTGCTCGCACTTTGACGGTACGCGGCTCAGAGACCACCCTCAAACTCCTTTTAGGTCATGGGATAGAGGGTGACTTCGAAGCCGCTCTGTCTGCTTTCCCTCGTAAGCCTGGCGGGAAATTGGTGTCCCTAAAGCATTTGAACGAGCCAGCCGCAAAGTTGGCTGAAACTTTTATGGCCACCATGGAGCGCCGGGCAGCAGAGGTCGCCGCTCGTGCGAGTAGGGCTAGGTCAGAGTCAATGTCTGAGAAGTAGGGCAGCGCGCCTTTATGTCTTGTAATTAAACTTATGACCATGCGAGTATGCATGTGCTTTTGCTACCTTTGTATGAATTTATTTCCTCGTTATGATTCTGTTTGTAAAGCTGTATGTTGTTGCTCGTCTGAGCTTTGTGACTAGTTTCTCATGAAACTTTTATGATGCTTGGAACAGAAACGGCCAGCCGCCACTTCATCCAGTTCGTCGCGGCATCATGCCCCTCTCGATCTCGAGCTCAGGCGGCAAACGATGCGGTAATACGTTATATGAAGGCTCGACTTGCGAAACAGGAGCAGAACTGGCGAGTGCCCGAAGCGAGCTGGAAAGGATGAGGGCAAGGCCTGCTTTACCCACCCAACGGGAGGAGTATGTGCTTGGCGAGATGGAGATCGTGAACAGACAGCTCGAGTGTAAGCATGACTGCCTTGATCTTATGAGTTCACAGCCTGTTCTTTTTTGTTCACCCAACTTGTGTTGTTGCAGGTTTTGTTCAAGATTTCCAGGCGGAGCAGGCTCGCGTGGATGAGCAGTTGAACATGGCAACTGACGAACCCACGACTGGCCGCCAGCACTTTCGATTGGACAAGCACCGAGCACGCATACTCGCGACTCTGCAGGATCGGGTGTGGCGGAGCACTATGCTTCTTGAATTGTGCAGGTCGGCCTTCAGTCGAATCAACCAGATGGTTTTTCCGACTGGGCCACAACCTCAAGGAATCCACGCGTTGCTCGATCTCTTCCGGTCAACAGGTTCCATTCGAGGCTTCATCACCCAGAAGCTTGTGGACGGCGCCAACGCAACCATGGCATATCTCCGAAGTCAACGTCCAAATTTGCAGCTACGTCCACCCGCCTGGATCGTCTTGTCCCAGTCGAATCTTGACGAAACATTCGATCATGCGAGGACATTGGTTGATTGCTATCAAGCGCAACTTATGGGCCCTGTTCTTCCAGCAAAGGATGAACCAGAAGATTAGGGTATTTATGTATAGGGAACAGCCCCCGAGTGTAAATTTGCCACTTAGTACATATTTGTTCACTTGTATGTATGCAGCCCCCGAGTGTATCGAGTGGGGTTTATGAAAAACACTTTACATAGATCATGAATTACAGCCCCCGAGTGCTCGAGTGAGGCTATGAATTTTATGAGAGTTGAAGCTTCAACTTATGCCTGCAGGCTCAGCCCCCGAGTGATTGATTGGGGTTGAGCAACTTTTTCCTTTGTGTTTAGTGTTATGATCCAGCCCCCGAGTATTCGAGTGTGGCTGGAGTATTATGTTTGAAGGAGCGAAAGCTTTTATGTTTGAGGTAGCTCAGCCCCCGAGCATACGGGTGAGGCTAAGTTTGTGCTGATAAGCTATGCGAGTAGTAAGCAGGAAAAGTATGAGGAATTTATTGACTATATTCCATTTATGAATGTTAGGCTGCAGGCCGCCTCATTAAAAACCTTCCAGTCCCCTTAGGTACCCTGGTAAGGAAAAGAGCGCGTCTGAAACCTGCAGCCATCCGACATATGAGCCTATTACATTATGCGACTGAGCAATCTAAGCATAGAAACGGCGCAGCTGCGCAACGTTCCAAGGATTGTGGGAGAGTTCGCCGGTCTTCGCATGCTTCAGTCTGTATGCTCCACCACCTATGACCTCGGTGATGATGAAGGGTCCTTCCCATGGAGAAGCAAGTTTATGCACCTTCTTTTGCTTCAGTCGAAGTACCAAGTCACCCACCTCGAAGGACCTGGTACGCAGTCGACGGCTGTGATAGTTGCGTAGATCTTGCTGGTAGACAGCTGTGCGTGCTAGCGCTGTGTTGCGTGCTTCTTCGAGCAAGTCGACTGCATCTTCGAGTGCTTCATCTGCATCTTCTTCATTGTATGCTTCGACCCTTGGTGCGTTGAACCTTACGTCTGATGGCAGGATTGCCTCTGCGCCGTAGACCATGAAGAATGGAGTGAATTGGTTGAGGCGTTGGGTGTTGTGCGTAGGCTCCATAGCACAGACGGGAGCTCTTCTACCCAAGCACCCGCAGCCCTTTTGAGTGGCACCAGGAGGCGCTTCTTGATTCCACTGTCACAAGCCCATTGGCCTTTTCGACTTGGCCGTTTGATTGCGGGTGCGCCACAGATGCATAATTGAGCGTGATATCTTGCTCTTTGCAGAAGGATTTGAATTCCTCAGCCGTGAAGTTTGTACCGTTGTCAGTGATGATGCTTTGGCACACCAAAGCGGTATATGATGGATTTTATGAAATTGACTGCTGTAGTGGCAGTCGAACTTGTGATGGGTACTGCTTCAATCCACTTGGTGAACTTGTCGACCGCCACCAGAAGGTGAGTATGCCCTCCATGGGAGGATTTTTTGAGTGGCCCAACCATATCGAGCCCCCACTGGGCGAAGGCCAGGCCAATGGTATTGTCTTCAACGCCGATGCGGGTGCGTGCGGCTTTGTGGCGAATTTTTGGCAGCCGATGCACCTTTTGACTATGTCCTCCGCGTCTTTGAGTGCTGTGGGCCAGTAGAAGCCTGCGCGAAAGGCTTTGGCTACGAGTGATCGACTGCTGGCGTGATGCCCGCAAGTACCTGCATGAATATCACGAAGGATGGCTTGGCCATCTTCAAATGCTATGCAACGCTGGAACATACCTGATATGCTGCGTTTGTAAAGTTCACCGTTGATGACAGTGTATGCTTTAGATCGTCGAGTGACGCGTCTTGACTCTGTGAAGTCTTCGGGTACCTCGCCGCGGAGTATGTATGCGAGGAAGGGTTGAGTCCAAGTTGGCTCGATGAGGAGTACCTCGACTGGTGGGTCCTCTGTGCTAGGTGTTTTGCTCTTGGCTGGTGCGGCTGATGCAGGAGTTGCCGCTTCTTTTTGATTGATCTGTGCTCGATGCGCTCGAAGAAGACACCAGGTGGCACTGGTGCTTTGGTCGCACCAATGTTGGCTAACTTATCTGCTTCTTCATTGCTTCACGCCCTATGTGCCGCAACTCGCAGCCTTCGAAGCTGCCCTCCATGATGTTGTAAGTCACGGTAGGCGATCATGTTATCTGCGATTGCGTCACAAGCCTTCATTGTTTGCTGCACCACCAATTCGAGTCGCCGTAGATCATCAGTCGAGTGCACCCGAGTGCTTTAGCCATCCTCATGCCATGGATCAGAGCCTCGTATTCTGCTTCGTTATTGGATGGGAACTCGAATCCCATTTGCAGGATGTAGCGGAGCTTGTCGCCTTTTGGTGATATGAGGATGACACCTGCGCCTTCGTTTTTCTTCGAGCCATCAAAGTACATAGTCCAGGAATTGGACACATCTGGTGCTCCTGGGAGCTGAGCTTCAATCCACTCGGTGTGGAAGTCGGGTAAAACTTGTGCTTTGATGGCCTTCGGGTAATCATACTTGATGTCTCTTGGTGCTAGCTCGATGAGCCATTTTGCTACTCGCCCAGTTGCATTGGGGTTTGTGAGGATGTCCCCGATCCCTGAAGTGCTGATTACAGTGATCGGGTGCTCGGAGAAGTAATGCGTCAGCTTCCTTGAGGACATGAACACGGCGTATGCCAGCTTCTGATAGTGCGGGTACCGCTGCTTTGATGTGGAGAGCACTTCACTCAAGTAATAGACTGGACGTTGTATGCTTTGGGCGTGTCCCTCCTCTCTGCGTTCGACCACAGAACAGTGCTCACCACCCTGTTAGTTGCAGAGACATATAGGTATAGTGGCTCGCGTTCCCTTGGTGCTACGAGGATTGGAGGGCTTGTGAGGACTCGCTTGAGGTCCGTGAAGGCTGCTTCGGCTTCTGGCGTCCACTCGAACTTATCTGCCTTCTTCATCAGTCGATAGAACGGGAGTGCTTTTTCGCCTAGCTTGCTGATGAATCGACTGAGTGCTGCTACTCTACCCGCCAACTTTTGCACGTCGTGGAGCTTTGAAGGCCTTTGCATCGTCAAGATGGCCTGTATTTTCTCCGGGTCCGCCTCGATTCCTCGAGCTGAGACTAGATACCCGAGGAGTTGCCCGGCTGGCACGCCGAACGTGCACTTCTTCGGGTTGAGCTTGATGTGGAAGCGTTTGAGGTTTGCGAATGTCTCTCGCAAGTCATCGAGTAGTGTGTTTTCTCTCTTGTGGTGATGACGATGTCATCTACATAGACCTGGACGTTTCGCCCAATCTGCTTCTTGAGGCAATCTTGCATCATGCGCTGATAGGTTGCGCCTGCGTTCTTGAGCCCGAAAGGCATTGTGGTGTAGCAGTAGACCCCGAGTGGGGTTATGAACGCCGTTTTCTTCATCCTCTTCCTTCATCCTTATCTGGTGGTAACCCGAGTAAGCATCCAGGAAGGACAAGCGAGCGCACCCGGCGGTGGAGTCGACGATCTGGTCGATTCGAGGTAGTGGAAAGTGATCCTTTGGACACACTTATTGAGTGCTGTAAAATCTACACACATCCGCAGGATGTCTGTGTGCTTCTTCTCTACAAGTACGGGGTTGGCCACCCATTGTGATTTCTTGATCTCTCTGATGAATCCTGCTGCGAGTAGCCTGTCGACTTCGGCTTCGACTGCAGTTCTTTTTGGGCCGGATATGCGGCGCATTGTTTGTTTGACTGGTTTAGCACCTGGAAGTAGCTGGAGAGAGTGCTCGGCGAATTCCCTGGGAATACCTGGCATGTCTGCTGGACACCATGCAAATATATCCCAGTTCTCACGGAGGAATTCGACGAGCGCGCTTTCCTATGCGATAGGCAGACTCGACGAGACATTGACTGTCTTGGTCGGGTCAGTCGGGTGCACCTGATGCGATCTTGTGTCGTTGGTGGCACTGAATGCTCTGTCGACTGCCACCTTTTTGTGCTCTGGCATAAGTGTTCGATCGTTGGAGACCGCTAGATCAGCGAGTGTTGCTTCCATGCCAAACATCTCAGAGATTTTGCTGAATTCTCGGTCGCAAGAGTCAGACTTTTGGAAGTTCCCCTTGACTGTGATTACTCCTTTTGGTCCAGGCATCTTCAGCTGGAGGTATGCGTAATGTGGCACCGCCATGAATCGAGCGAACGTCGGGCGTCCAAGTATAGCATGGTATTGTGACTTCCAGTCGACCACTTCGAACTCAATCGACTCTGTCCTGAAGTGGTGCTTGTCCCCGAACGTACGTCGAGTTGTATGGTGCCCTCTGGGCTTATTGCTTTCCCTGGAACGATACCGTGGAAGGTATTTGAAGATCTTGGCAGGTTTTCGACTGACCTGTTCATTTTGCGGAGCGTATCTGCGAAGATGATGTTTATGCCGCTCCCACCATCCATGAAGACCTTGGACATGGCGTAGCCTCCAATTTGCGCGTCGAGTACCAGAGCAGAGTGCCCTGGCGAACAACCGATGGAGGGTGGTCCTCTTTGCTGAAGCTTATTGTAGTTCGGATCCCTTCAAGTATTCTGTTACCGCAGGAGGTGACATGACCGCCATGTTTACTGTCGAGTGCGAAGTTTTTGCTCCCTGTTGGAAGGTCGACCTTTCTGTATCATGTACATCTGCCCTTGGGGCGGAGGGTACTGTGGTTCGTCCACCCGAGGCACGGGCTGTATGGCACCCGCGAGATTTCCGCCTGGGCAGGCTGGTGGTGGTGGTGGAGTGGTGATCAGAACAGGCACGTTGTTTGGCTGAGGCACGGGTGCAGGTGCTTGTGCGGCTGCTGCCTTTCTGCGATTTACGTAATCAGTCGCCATTTGGTCGAACTCCCTGCAGTTTCTCATCGAGTGTTGGATCGCAGTTTTCCTCGTCCCCCTTGTACAGGTGGAATCTGCAATCAGCGTCCATCTTTTCTTCGAATGATCGCTCAGATTGTGCCCGTGACTTGCGCCATCCTTCCTCTTGTAGCTATCACTGCGTTGGCGGTCTCGCTGTCTCGACGATCATCTCGACTGTCCGTCGATTCTCGACTGTCCGCCGATCTTCGATCGTCGGTCGCTTCTGTCCTGGTCATTGCGGGTGTGAGAACCCAGCCGCCATGAATTCGGGTCTGTCATCGTCGTAATGACGTTTTGAACGTTTGCGCCTTCGTCGTCTCTGTACGAGTCTCTGCGGCTTCGACTGCCGCTTTCATGATTGTCACGGGTGAGGACCCGCGTGTGTGCGCGCCATATCTCTCCATCTGCCCACTCAGTCGCGGTCATCAAGAGGTAGCACAGAGGTTGGCTTTTGCGACCAAGTGCTTCTTTGAGTTCCTGGCGAGCCCATTATGAAAGCATCCATGGCCATGTCTTCTGAAATTACTCCGACTGAGTTGCGTATCTCAGTCCATCGTCTGATGTATGACCTCAGCTTTCGTCTGACGTTGAACGCAGGCCCGCATCCTCGAACGTTTTTGGGCGCTCACATAGAGGCGAAGTTTTTGATGAAGTCTCGCGGAAGTGATCCCACGAGTCGTATTTGATGGAGGTAGGGCCTTGAGCCAGTCGCGGGCTGTGCCTTCGAGCATGAGTCGTATGTACTGCATGGCTGTGGTGTTGTGCCTCGCTGGCACGCGACAGCCAGCCTGTATCTTCCAGCCACCCGGAAGGTTCCTGTCGACCCGTGTACTTGGGCTGTTCAGATGTGAGTTTGAACCCTTTGGGCATCCGTGTCTCGCGGACGCGTCGAGTGAAGCACAGAGCTCCATGTGGCTCAGGCTCTCGATCAGAGTATGAGTCGCTACTGTAAGATCTGCGTGATCTGCTCCTGGACCTGCGCCTACGCGAGCCGCTTCTTTCCTTCGAGTTGGCGGCGACCACTGTGATTATGCTCTTCCTCGACGGCACGGGAATGGATTTGTCTGCTGCGATGCAGTTTTGCCTTGGGGTCATCAGCTGGAGGTTTGATTTCCTCAGGTACGCTGCAGCGGTTTGAAGAGGGCACCCGCAGCTGTTTTGGGACTGGCACTCCTTCTCGTCGTATGTCATGAAAGGAGTTGCCTAAGTTGCGGGTGAGCGCCGCCCTTGCGTCCAGGCGAGAGGTGTGACACCTTGATCTGCATCTGGTCTACTCGCCCAGTGGAGCTCAGGAGAGCTGTCTCTGCACGCACTCGACAAGCTAGCCTTCTTTTTGCGTTCTTCAAGTGTTGCTCTTATCTGCTTCAGTCGAAGTGACTCCTGCCAGTTGAAGTACTGGAAGGTCAACATCTCTTCTTGTGTTGCGTCTGCTGGCATCATTGTGCACTCCTTTGATAATGTATCTACTTTTGCCGCCATCTCACAGTGTTGTGAGAGTTGTGACTCCGTCGGCATAGTTACTGTGCACGGAATTCTGTAGGCCTGCGGCTGGCCGCAGTGTCTGATGTTTCTGCGCGATGGCGATGTAGACTGCTGTGGCATCAGCCGAGGATAGTGTTGTGTGTCTTCGAGTCCTGTCATGGACTCAACATCGTCATCAAGGCTCATGTCTGAGTCGATATGCCCGTTCAGTGGTCCGTCTGACGGATCTCACGTTGATGTCTTCATCGCCATACTCATCTCGGCGTCGGAGTTGTTATGAGATCTGAGTAAGGTTGTGTGTTGGTGCAGATCTCGGAGTCGACGTGGTTGTCGATATGAGTTTCGAGGTAGTCGAAGTCGCTGAGGGAGATCCCGCAGTCGAAACTATCCTCGAGTGGAGATCATCTCGGGATCGTTTGTGCGATATGCTGATTCGCCTCCTCGCCTGGAGTTCTTCAATGAGCTGCGCACATATCTCGTGTGGACATGGTTGTTGCGGACGAACAAGCTTGGAGGGTTGATGATGGTATGGACACAGTTGAGGGATCCGCAGTCGAAGGAGCCGCAACCGATGGAGTCTCG
>CAMZMU010000055.1:40499222-40626327 GCA_947311845.1 Poa pratensis | reverse complement strand
GAGAGCCTCCTCAGGATATACAACTGTGATAATTCATGGAAAATAGTTGAGAAGAAAGCTCATCACATGTGTTTCAGATTAAAAAAATTAAAATCGTGGATGACCTGCTGTTCGAAATCGCCCTTCGCGACTGAACTCTTGGTGATGAAAACCTGCTGAATCGCAGGCTCGGTATCGAGTGCAGATTCACCGAGGTCTGAATTGTCAGTGGGAACCTGACGCCACCCAAGAATTGAATGTCCCAGTGACTCTGCAACCTGCATGAGTAGAAACCACCCAAGACATGAGGTTATGATCAGAGTCTCACACCGTGCACTGTCTAAATTGTTTTTATCCAACAACCCACCAACCTTCTCAAACTCAGCTTTCCCCCGCTCGCGACGCTTCTCGTCAGTTGGCAGAAAGACCATTCCAACAGCATACTCGCCTGGTGGTGGTAACTCAAAGCCGGCATCCTTTGTCACCTGGAGGAATACAAGAGCAACACCAAAAGATTAATAACTGTGCAACTCTGCTTGAAATTTTCACTGAGAAACAACCCGCTCACCTCTCTGAAGAATTTATGTGGCAGAGCTACGAGGATGCCGGCACCATCACCGGTGTTCTTCTCACAGCCGCAGGCGCCGCGGTGAGCCATTCTCTCGAGCATATGAATGGCATCGGTGACCTGGAGAGCAAGAGAAAGCAGAATTAATAAAATTCTCAAACGTGGTGTGTCCTGAAGAGAGAAACTGCGGTGGTGTCCTTAGTGCATATAGAACTCACAGTCTCCCGGTTGTCGTCCCCAGACAGCTCGGCCACGAAGCCCACGCCGCAGGCGTCACGCTCGAACGCGGGGTCGTACAGCCCAATGCTGCTCTCTGGAAGCTTCGACAGCGGCCTGACCGGCTCTGCGTCGCGCGCCACCGCCCGAGGCGGCCGCGGACCGACGCGTTCCTCGGTGCGCTGTGCGCCGGCCACGAAACCGCCTTCCAGAGACATGGCTCCCTGCGCCTGCCTCGTGGACCGGCATGGCGCCGACGCAGAGTGGCCGCGCCGGGCCCTGCGACCACCGCCCGGTGGCGCCGGGTGCTTCAAGCCTATCCCTTGCGCCGTGGACATGGCTGCCTCGCCCTGTTAGTTACCTGTCATGCAACAATCATACGACGACGAGCATTAGATGGTTGTTGTAGTCGACAGGAAGACAACCCAAAATCTACACGGGAACAGAAAAAAATACAAATCCTAAAAGACAGAGAAGAAAATCTTTTTAAAAAACAGCAGAAAGCTCAAAGCTGTCTTCTTTCGCACATGTCACCACCAAACCAAAAGCAAGGAGAAACAACAGCCTGCGCCACGCAGCAATGAAACAGCGCGGTCGAACAGTAGGAGAAATAATCACCAGACCAGAAACGCCGGCCAGCCGGACAGAGAGACGAACAGATCTACCAACCCCCGCACGGATTCCTCCGCCGCCTCTGAAGATTCAGAGACCCAGAGAATCGAAACAGCAGCAGATCGAATAATAAAAATAAGGAAAACGGCAACCGCGCGGGCACCACGGACGGAGCCGCCAAACCCGCCAGGCTGCTCCGTGTCTATCTATCAATCCACGGCCTATGGTATGGAATCCCGTTCGTTGGGGCAAAAGCTGGGAGGAGGCAGGACGGAGGGGGTACCTCTCGCTCTTATAGGCCTCCGCCGCCTGGTGATGCGATGCGACCGAGGCGCGCGCGCCGTAACCGATCTCCCCGCTTCGCAAGTCTCGCCCGATTCGGCCCTCCCACGGGCCCTCGCGGTGTCGCCTCTCCCTCGACGGCCTCGCCGGCGGGTAAGGTAAGGGCGGAAGAGGGCGTGTCGGTGTGGGTCGAGAACGAACAAACGCGCCGCCGCCTCTGTCTCTCGCTTGACCTCTCCTCCTTGTATTGGGGCGTTTAAGGCGCTGGGCGGCCCTGCATTTATAGAACCGAGCCGAGACGGGGGAGGCCAGAGCTCGCCGCTGCCAACCCCCTCTCTCCTCCCACTATGGTTTCGCCCCGGTGTTTCGCTTCAATTTGTTTCTTTTTGTTTTTACCTCTTATTATAAAATTCTAATAAAATATACCCAAACATTGTTCGTTGCCAACTGACGTCCCCGGAGAAAACAACAACTCCGATTCTCCTCCAAAGTTGCGAGCTTTTTTGGTGGTCTTGTAATTCTGTAGATCTCCGGGGACCTCTCCGGCACGGAGAATCTTTTTGACGACGAATTTAAAACCGGAAAAGAGTTCGTTTCTGCTCAGCTCGCTCGCGTCCAAATGCACGGCGATTCGGGCCCACGGCCAGATCAGCAACGACCGCGACAGACATGGCCGCCACGCTCCGCGACGAGCAGAAAGAGAGCCGCCCGTGGCGAGATCGGCCGGCGCGCCGCGGCCGCGCTGGTGCGGTGAGCCACCGCCGCGTTGGCGGTTACTGGGTGTCCTTTTATCATCTACTGTACTTTATTTTTTTATCTTTCGGGATTTAATCGCCTTTTATCTGGTAACTGAATATCTAATTGCTGGATTTGTATTTACCCTACCTCCCATCCAAATCCGGCCGTATTAATTGGTCCGATCTCGTTGAGGGAGGCCGCGCGGGGCGGCCTAGCCAAGCAGGCAGCACGGGCCCACGTGTCGGACGAGGTAGGTGCTTTCTAGGGAAAGCTTCTTCTGCACGTGTGCTCCTTGCCACGATGGATGGATTCCTACTAAATATTCCCTACGTTCCAATATATAAGACGTTTTAACTCTTCAACATGTTGTCTAGGTGTATGCTAAAATGAGAGTGCATACACACTAAAATATGTCTACATACATCTAAATATATGTGAATATGAATAAATGGTAAAACATCTTATATATAGGAACAGAGGGAGTAGTTGTTCTGGATTTTTAGTATGTTCTTACGGTTCCGGTAAAACAAATGCCTTTCACTTATTATGTTGAACTATGTGTAAAAGAACAGGCAAGAAGTTGTCGATTAATTAGTCGGGAGTTGTTAGTCCGTATTTTTTACCAAACCACAACAGAGAGGCAGAGATCAAATTACTTTCGCGCGCATCCAAATAGAGAGAAAAGCTGCACATTGTTTTGTTTATGAGAAAAAACATCCATAGAGTTGTTGTTCAAACAATAAACGTGAAAACCATGACAACAAGAAAATTGTTTACGGCCTATAGACTAGGATTGACGTCCAACTGGTAACTTAGGTAACCCCAGAACACTAACATACTAGACAGCTCACACCGCCAATCCGACATACGAACCTCAACATACAATATGGACACTATTGGTATGAGAACAAAGTTACAAGTAAAAATATTTTTCATAAAAAGTTAAAGCACACATTGTACACGGACAAGTACATGTGTAAAAAAGTAAGATCCTTAATTGAGATTAAGAACATGGTTTGTTTCAACCGAACCATATACATTTTGGTGTCGATTTGAATATCCCGTCTGCACTAGTACATTATTACGCACGTCATAATAAGTATATAAATAAAGATGTGGTCAATATGATTACATGGGAACACAATATCTCATTTGTCAGATAAATATTTAATTAGCGTGTATCTCTGTTTCTAAAACGTGAGGTGAAAGTCAACTAGTCTTAGATAACTTGCAACATGGGGAGGTTCTCCATTGTGTGGTCATTTGTGCTCGCCCAAGTTGGACATTAACGAATAAACTACACTGAACGATTTGGCAAGCACCACTATAAATGTGGTTATAATATGCGGCAACGCGCCATGGCATGGAACCGAGATAAAATCTTGTCCCTAACAAACATTGTTTCTAACATCGTGACAATGGAATACTGAGATTCCAATGGCAAATGGCTTTAGTACTCCTGGCACATCAATAAAGATTTGACACTAGTACGTCAACCATGATAACTACAACTACACCATTGGACTAATTTTCTTTTGGGCAGATTCTGTGAACCAAGGCGATGAGCACTAGGATCTATGGTAGGACAGAAACAATGTGCTAGCGCATACTATGATACTAATAGGTTAAACAAAATAGTTCTTTTTTACTCTCCAATGTAAATATAAGAATGTATGTACAAGAAATTGTCACACATACTATGGCCTCCCCGCTCCAACCCACGACCAGTACGTACCCAACCGGCCTGGAAGATTGAAACTTTATCGGCAAAAAGCACCCGAGCGAGCTCAGATTTTGAAAAAAGTAAAAATGGTAGTTTAATGTTAAAAAATCAAACAAAATTCCGTGAACATGTATATATGTTCTGCATACTTGTGCGAAGTTTCATTAAAAAAAGTCTTCTATTTGTGGCTACAGAAAAATTGAGGTTCTATAAATGAATAAAAACATCCTAATATAATCCAATAATGTCTTTTTTGTGTAGACCAAAATACATCGCATTTTTTAACGAAACTTATGGCGTGAGCACTCTATGTGTATATGTGGTTGTGTTTCTGTAGTACTTTTTAGATATACAAAAAAAATATTTTTCTATTTTTTGAAAAAAAGAGGGCACGGGTCTTAATCGAGGTAAAAAATAGCGTGCTATAAAAAATAGCGGCGGCCACCTCGAGATGCTATACACGCTATAGCATGCTAATAGTGTGCTAAGTTTAAAATAGCGGTATAAAAACATAACATATATAGCTCAGAAATAAAGGAATTTAACAAATAAAGAATATATAGTCCAAATATGGCAGAACAATATATGCATAACCATAATTAAAAATTGTTCACTGATGCATGTAAAATGCATACATGAACTTTGCACATTAATTACTCATATTCCAATCATATTTGCATCATATAGGGGTTATATCAATGTTTTATCATGATTTTGGAAATATCTCAATGATTTCCTATTTCTATGGAATTAACCCTGCACAGGCAGAAAACCCCGTTTTCTTATTTTAATATTTCAGGGACCCAAACGTCAACGAAATCACCTGGAAATTTACGGGCGTCAATATTTGGAAGGAAGAAGACCTGTGGGCGTAGGAAGCGAACAAGCGGAGGCCCGAGGCCCAAACGGGGGTGGCCCACGCGGCCAGGTACTGTGGCTGCGTGGGGCCCACTCGTTTGGCCCTCGTGGCTCCGTTGCCGTCGATCTTTGATACGTCCATTTTGCATCACTATTTTATATCATAATTTACTGCTATTCATCGATATATTTCATATTTAGAAGTGTTACTTATGTTATTTTACCTATTTTGCATGTTTGATGAATAATGGAGAATTGGACACCGGAGTCAGGATTCTGCTGGAAAAAGCACCGTCGAGATGCACTATTTCTGAAGATCAATAAATCGAAGGAGACATATGGAAGTTCCTATTTTACCAGAAGATGGAGGAGGCCAAAAGGGGAGGCTGAGAAGGGCCAAGGTGGGCCCTCCTCACCTGGCGCGGCGGGCCCCCAGCCGCGCCGCAGGTGGTTTGGGGGCCCTGGCCCACCTCAGCCGTTCCCCCTTCGCGTACTTGACCCCCTCGGAACCCTAACACAGAGAGGACCCATCGAAATATTCCGCCGCCTCCACGAGGCGGAAAACACCAGAGAGCGAAAAGCTCCCCTGCAGGAAGAAATCTGCCGGGGGAAATTCCCTCCCGGAGGGGGAAATCGTCGCCATCATCACCGTCATCGAGCTGGACTTCATCGGGATCATCATCATCATCATCTCCACCGCCAACACCATCATCACCGCCGCTGCACCCCGTCTCCGCTATAACATCTAGGGCTGAATCTTGTCTATTTCATAGGGGAAACTCTCCCGGTGTTGATTACTCTTGTTATTGATGCTATTGGGTGAAACCATTGGACTAAGGTTTATGTTCAGATTGTTATTCATCATCATATCACCTCTGATCATGTTCCGTATGATGTCTTGTGAGTAGTTCGTTTAGTTCTTGAGGACATGGGAGAAGTCTTGATGTTAGTAGTGAACTATGTTGAGTAATATTTAATGGTTTGATGCTTAAGTTGTGGTGTTATTCTTCTAGTGGTGTCATGTGAACGTCGACTACATGATACTTCACCTTTATGGGCCTAGGGGAATGCATTGTGTATTCGTTTGCCAATTGTGGGGTTGCCGGAGTGACAGAAACCTGAACACCCGTTGGTATATCGATGCATGAGGGATAGCAGGATCTCAAAGTTTAAGGCTGTGGTTAGTTTATCTTAATTACTTTCTTGTATTTGCGGATGCTTGCAAGGGGTATAATCACAAGTATGTATTAGTCCTAGGAAGGGCGGTGCATTAGCATAGGTTCACCCACACAACACTTATCAAAACAATGAAGATTAATCAACTATATGAAGCGAAAGCACTTGACAATATTCCCGTGTGTCCTCAAGAACGTTTGGTCATTATAAGTACAACAACCGGCTTGTCCTTTGCTGTAGAAAGGATTGGGCCACTCGCTGCAACTATTATACTGCATTTTATTTACTTGTACTTTATTTATCTGTCATATCAAAAACTCCTAAAAACTTGTCTGAGCATTTACAGTGAATCCTTCATCAAAACCGCTTGTCAACACCTTCTGCTCCTCGTTGGGTTCGACACTCTTATTTATCGAAAGTACTACGATACACCCCCTATACTTGTGGGTCATCAAGACTATTTTCTGGCGCCGTTGCCGGGGAGTGTAGCGCTATTGGTAAGTGGAATTGGTAAGGGAAACATTTATTGTACGTGCTGTTTTTATTTTTGCCTGCTGCTATATCTCATTATGGAGGGGTCTTCTCTTGAATTCCTATTTGGGAAAACAACTACCACTGCTAAGGTAGTAGAGGAGGCGCCAGATGAGCAGGTAATACCGTTCAAAATTCCTATGAAAATTGTTGAACGTGTCACAAATAACCGCTATGCAGGAGATGGAACTGTCCATCCTGGAGATCATTTGTTATTTCTGCATGAATTGTGCGAGTTATTTAAGTGTGCAGGTATCTCGATGGGAGAAGTTAAGAAGAAATTATTCTCTCTATCACTGTCTGGTAAAGCTGCACATTGGTATAAACTGCTGAAGAATGGGTATTCTCTTGGATGGGAGGAAATTGTACCTCTCTTTTACTCCAAATTCTATCCTCCAAGTGAGATTCATAAGGATCGGAACCTCATATATAACTTCTGGCCCTATGATGGAGAGAGTATCGCTCAAGCGTGGGGGAGATTGAAGGCATTAATGCTCAAATGTCCCATTCATGAGCTTCCTGGTAATATTGTTATTGATAACTTTTATGCAAGACTCTCCTTTCAAGATAAAACTCTATTGGATACCACTTGTGCTGGATCGTTCACTCGTAATAAAGAAGAGTTTAAGTGGGACCTTCTTGATCGGATTCAGGAGAACACTGAAGGATGGGAGAATGACAAAGGTAGGGAGTCAGGTATAAACTATGACTTTGAGTGTGTTAAAAATTTATGGATACTGATGATTATCGCAAAATTAGCACTACTTATGGTCTTGACTCTCAAATTGTTGCAAACTTTTATAAAGCCTTTGCTTCCTATTTCGGTTTGCCGAAGGAGGGTTTTAAAAATTATCATGAACCATATAAAGATGAATCTGTTTCTCATATATCTAAAGGTGTTGAGGTTAATGTTGTGATCGCATTATTCCAGAACCTTATATTGAAAAAGTTCCTTTTCCTAATAAGATTAAGGAACATACTATCATAACTGGTGTTGTTAGTAAAAGTAATAAGAAAACTACCAAACCTGATGAGCAAATAACTGTTGAACCTGTTGTAGCATTGGTTAAAGATCTTGTCACTGAAAATTTAGAAGATAGACACATTATCTTTTGTGAGGATGCTTCTAATATTGTCTCACATCCTAAAAGTTCTAGGAAGTCTAGTGTTCCTGTGCTTTCTGTTAGGATAGGTGATCATTGCTATTATGGTTTATGTGATATTGGTGCAAGTTCTAGTGCTATTCCTTATGAGCTTTACAGGGAAATTATGCACGAAATTGCTCCTTGTAAACTTGAAGAGATTGATGTGGTTATTCAGCTTGCTAATAGGGAAACTATCTCTCCAATTGGTATCATTAGAGATGTCGAAGTCCTTTGTGGTAAGACTAAATACCCTGCTGATTTTCTTGTACTTGGGTCGGCTGCCAATGATAGTTGTCCTATTATTTTTGGTAGACCTTTTCTGAATACTTGTGGTGCTGTTATAGACTGTAAGAAAGAGAAAATCTTTACTAAATTTGCTGGTGAATCTTATGAATTCAATTTCTCTAAATTTGCTAAAGCACCTTATGAAACTGAATTGCCTAGTGAGGATTTTGAAATTGCTCAACTTGCATCTATTGTTCTTGCTCCTAACAATGCTTTGCAGCAACATATGGAGAATCATGAAAGTGAGAACTTCAGGGAAGAAAGGAATGAGCTTGATGAAGTATTCCTTCGTCAACCTATGCTCAAACACAATTTACCTGTGGAAGATTTGGGTACCACAATGCCACCCAAGGAGGATCCTGTTTTTGATTTGAAACCTCTGCCTGATAATCTTAAATATGCTTATATTGATGATAAGAAAATATATCCTGTTAAGGAGGAAAGGTTATTGGGAGTGTTGAGGAAACACCGCGGAGCTATGGGATATACTCTTGATGACCTGAAGGGAATTTCTCCTACTATATGTCAGCACGCCATCAACATGGAACCTGATGCAAAGCCTGTTGTTGAGCATCAGCGTCGTTTAATACCCAAGATGAAAGAAGTGGTAAGAAATGAGGTATTAAAACTTCTTGAAGCTGGTATTATTTATCCTATTGCTGATAGTAGATGGGTAAGTCCTGTGCATTGTGTTCCTAAGAAAGGAGGAATTACCGTTGTTCCTAATGAAAATGATGAACTAATTCCTCAAAGAGTAGTAGTTGGTTATAGGATGTGCATTGATTTTAGAAAGGTTAACAAAGTAACTAAGAAAGATCATTATCCTTTGCCTTTTATTGATCAAATGCTTGAGAGGTTGTCCAAGAAAACTCACTTTTGTTTCCTTGATGGGTATTCTGGGTTTTCTCAAATTGCTGTGAGAGCGCAAGATCAAGAGAAAACTACTTTTACTTGTCCTTATGGAACTTATGCTTATAGACGTATGCCTTTTGGTTTATGTAATGCTCCTGCTACTTTTCAAAGATGCATGTCTGCTATTTTTCATGGCTTTTGTGAGGAAATTGTGGAAGTCTTCATGGACGATTTCTCCGTCTATGGAACTTCCTTTGATAATTGTTTGCACAACCTTGACAAAGTTTTGCAGAGATGTGAAGAAACTAGCCTTGTTCTTAATTGGGAGAAATGCCACTTTATGGTTAATGAAGGAATTGTTCTTGGACATAAAATTTCTGAAAGAGGTATTGAAGTTGATCGAGCTAAAGTGGAGGCAATTGAAAAGATGCCTTGTCCCAAAGATGTTAAAGGTATTCGTAGTATTCTTGGTCATGCTGGTTTTTATAGGAGGTTTATTAAAGATTTCTCTAAAATTTCCAAGCCTCTTACTAATCTTCTTCAAAAAGATGTACCATTTGTTTTTGATGATTGTAAGGAAGCTTTTGAAACTTTGAAAAAGGCTTTAATCACCGCTCCTGTAGTTGAACCACCTGATTGGAATTTACCTTTTGAAATTATGTGTGATGCTAGTGATTATGCTGTAGGCGCTGTTCTTGGGCAGCGAGTAGATAAAAAGTTAAATGTTATTCATTATGCTAGTAAAACTCTTGATTCTGCTCAAAAGAATTATGCCACTACTGAAAAAGAATTTCTAGCTGTAGTTTTTGCTTGTGACAAATTTCGACCCTACATAGTTGATTCGAAAGTCACTATTCATACTGATCATGCTGCAATTAGATACCTTATGGAAAAGAAAGATGCTAAGCCAAGGCTTATTAGATGGGTACTTCTTTTGCAAGAATTTGATTTGCATATCATAGATAGAAAAGGTGCTGAAAATCCTGTTGCTGATAATTTGTCTAGATTGGAAAGCATTCCTTATGATCCTATTCCTGTTAATGATAGCTTTCCAAATGAACAATTGGCTGCAATAAGTGTAAGTTCGCGAGATAGTCCTTGGTATGCTGATTATGCTAACTTTATTGTTTCCAAGTACTTGCCTCCAACCTTTTCAGCTCAGCAAAGAAGGAAATTCTTTTATGACTTGCGGCATTACTTTTGGGATGACCCACACTTATATAAAGAAGGAGTCGATGGTATTATGCGAAGATGTGTTCCTGAATATGAACAACAGGAAATACTGAGGAAATGCCATGGAAGTGCTTATGGAGGGCATCACGCTGGAGATAGAACTGCGCAGAAAGTTCTACAATCAGGTTTTTATTGGCCTACCCTCTTTAAGGATGCAAGAAAGTTTATTTTATCTTGTGATGAATGTCAAAGGGTTGGTAATATCTCTAGACGCAATGAAATGCCTATGAGTTATTCTCTTGTTATTGAACCATTTGATTGTTGGGGATTCGACTTCATGGGTCCTTTTCCTTCTTCACAAGGTAATACTCATATACTTGTTGCTGTTGATTATGTCACTAAATGGGTAGAAGCTATACCTACTAAAAGTGCTGATGGTGAGACCTCTTTAAAAATGCTTCAAGATGTCATTTTTCCTAGGTTTGGTGTACCTAGATATCTTATGACTGATGGAGGTTCTCATTTTATCCATGGTGGTTTTAGAAAGACTCTTGCTAAATATGGTGTTAATCATAGAATTGCTTCAGCCTATCATCCTCAAACTAGTGGACAAGTAGAATTGTCAAATAGGGAGATTAAATCTATCTTGCAAAAGACTGTTAATAAATCTAGAAAAAATTGGGCTAGTAAGTTAAATGATGCTTTATGGGCTTATAGAACTGCTTATAAGAACCCCATGGGCATGTCTCCTTATAAAATGGTTTATGGTAAAGCTTGTCACTTGCCTTTAGAATTAGAACACAAAGCTTATTGGGCAGTGAGAGAACTTAATAGAGATTTTAAACTTGCCGGTGAGAAAAGGTTGTTGCATTAAGTTCTTTAGATGAATGGAGAAGTGAGGCTTATGAAAATGCTAGACTCTTTAAAGAAAAAGTTAAGAGATGGCATGATAGGAGAATTCTTAAAAGAGAATTTAATGTTGGTGAGAAAGTTCTATTGTATAGGTCTCGTCTCAGATTTTTTGCAGGAAAGTTACTCTCAAAATGGGAAGGACCATTTGTTATTGTGGAGGTGTATCGTTCAGGTGCAATAAAAATTGCTTCATTGAAAGATAACTCTACACAAGTGGTAAATGGTCAAAGACTCAAGCATTATATTTCTGGAGATTCTATTAATGAAGAGGTTGATACAATTAAAGTGGTGACTCCGGAAACTTTCATTGAAGAACATTTTTCTGGGACTGCAGAATTCGATTCGAATAGGTAACAGTTTCGGTAAGAAAAGTTTCGCGAATAACTTTCTAGAAGATATTTTCGTCGTTTTTATTAAATATGGAAAAATAAGAGACCGAACCGGATGGGAGACGGCACCCGTGGTGCCCAAACCATAGGTCGGCGCGGTGGGCCCCCCAGCCGCGCCGCCTGGTGGTTTGAGCACCCCGGAGCTCGTCTCCGATCAGGTTTCCTCCTGTACCTTCCTTATGTTGTAAAACTTTTTGCTATATAACTCACCCGAACCCCCGAGGTTCGTATCTCGCCTTTTCATCGTGTTTCGTTTCGAGCTGTTTCTGTCCAGATATTGTTTTCAGATTTAGAAGCGCCATGGTCTCCAACAACAACAACAAGGGCAAGGAGCCTTTGGAAGACGAGACTCAAGACCCCAAGCTGAAGGAGGAAGTCAAGAGCGAAGATGAAGGAGAAGTGGAGGAAGACCCGCGCGAATACCCGCGCGCTACCGTTGCAAGCATCGGAGTGGTGGCAAATCCATTCAAGCCCAGGCAAGGGCGCGGATGAGCACCGGAGGGAAGGTTCCACGACGCTTCTTGGCTCCCAGGACATCTTCCCCAGGCATAAATAACCCCTTCCATACTCTTATCCATAAGCATCAAATTGAGAGGATCCCGGAGGCTGAATTGCCTAGTGGTTGGAATATAGATCGTTCTAACAATACAGGAAAGAGGGATTCTGCTGCTGAGGAGTGGGGAAACAACTCCAAGAGTTGGGACTCGCAGTCTGACAAGTTTATGAATCGCATCGAACACAACTCTGAGCTGATTCGCGCCCTCACCTACAAGATTGATGAACTGAAGGAGCTGGTTGATAAGCTTATCAAATTCACCACCACCACCGAAGGAGTAATTCATCATAAGTATTGGCATCCCCTTGGTTTGTTCCAAGCTTGGGGGAGTGCCGCGGTATCACATCATTATCTTTACCTTTTACTTTTCCATAAAGTCATATCGTGAGTAGGGAAGTTATCTTATATGATGGTTTGCAATGTGGAAGTATCTCTCTTTTAGTTGGTTATCTATGTATCCCTTGGTGTGAGTTGCCGTTATGAAATATTAATGAGAAGTTTTATCATTTACTTTCTGCATACTTTATTTTAGCTTGCAATTCTCTTTCATATTGATAACCTTGTTGTTAGTATAGGGATCACTTTTTAGAGCACCAAGTTAATCTTTTTGGTTTTGGCAAACTTAGCATTGGTCAGTAGTAGACAATACTTTGAGACTTAAGTAGAGAGAGGGAGTGCATGCAAATATATTATTCCATGATCTTTCTTTCTTTGTAGCTCATAAGCTTAGTATTCTTAAGTTAAACTATTTGTGCTTCTAAGGAAGATTGCATGATTATTCTTATCACTTGTATAATTGTTTGTATCCCTCAACTCTTATGCTTGCTACATAACCTTGCTAGCCAAAGACCTGTATCGAGAGGGAATGCTTCTCATACATCCAAACCTTGAGCCAAACCATTGCCATTCGAGTCCACCATAACTTCCTACTATATGGTATTTTGCGCCATTCCAAGTAAATACTTCATGTGCTACCTTTAAATTATTCAAAACTTATTACTCCTAGTTTTGTGTCACTGTTTATTAGCTCATGAGGGTTCTGTAGAGTTTCTCTAGCACTTTTGTCAAACAGACTTTCACCAATGGACTAGTGGCATATACACCGCTTATCCAACAATTTGCAAAAAGAGCTGGCAAATGGGGTGCCCAGTCCCAATTAACTACAACTTTCATTAATAATTCTCTTCACATGTTTTGCCCTGATTTATCAGTAAGCAACTTAATTTGCAAATAGACACTCCTCCATGGTATGTGAATGTTGGAAGGCACCCGAGGATTCGGTTAGCCATGGCTTGTGTAAGCAAAAGGTTGGGAGGAGTGTCAACTATAAAGAAACTAAAATACATGTGTAAACAAAAGAGAAGAGGGATGATCTACCTTGCTGGTAGAGATAACGTCCTTCATGGGAGCCGCTCTTGAAAGTCTGGTTGACAAGGGGTTAGTGTTCACTTTACTACGATTCGTTGACAACGACATACATAGCTCAAACAACTATTTTCATACTCTCTATATGCTTTGCAAAACTTAAAAGCTCTAGCACATGATTTAATCCCTGCTTCCCTCTGCGAAGGGCCTATCTTTTACATTATTGTTGAGTCAGTAAACCCATTCCTCTCTATCTCAAGCAAGCATTTGAGTTGTTGAGATCCAATTAGTTATATGTGTTGATACTTCTAATCATATCTCTCATTTCCTTGTTTCGCACAATAGCTTTTATCCGAATGAATATAACTTTGAAAGTTATCAATGACTGTAAGGAGACTGTTATGATTAAGGCATGTAAGTTCTGCTATATAAGCTCTGATATAAAGACTCTTCTCGAAAGATAAGTATGATCTGTTAATTGTTCTCTGACCAAGAGTTTAAGTTTGCCTTCACCAATCATGGTTCTCTTTATGCACTTCATCGTGGTTCCCTTTACTTATTTCAAGTTAGATTATATGAAGGGAAGTTGCTGTCTAGAATGACTTGTGTATCAATGAATGTGATGCTTCTTGTCCGTATTTTATTTATCGACACTTTGCTCCATAAACTTGTGGTCATGTTTACTGAGCTCAGTTTTCGCTTGGGGACAAGCGAGGTCTAAGCTTGGGGGGGTTGATACGTCCATTTTGCATCACTATTTTATATCATAATTTACTGCTATTCATCGATATATTTCATATTTAGAAGTGTTACTTATGTTATTTTACCTATTTTGCATGTTTGATGAATAATGGAGAATTGGACACCGGAGTCAGGATTCTGCTGGAAAAAGCACCGTCGAGATGCACTATTTCTGAAGATCAATAAATCGAAGGAGACATATGGAAGTTCCTATTTTACCAGAAGATGGAGGAGGCCAAAAGGGGAGCTGAGAAGGGCCAAGGTGGGCCCTCCTCACCCTGGCGCGGGGGCCCCCAGCCGCGCCGCAGGTGGTTTGGGGGCCCTGGCCCACCTCAGCCGTTCCCCCTTCGCGTACTTGACCCCCTCGGAACCCTAACACAGAGAGGACCATCGAAATATTCCGCCGCCTCCACGAGGCGGAAAACACCAGAGAGCGAAAAGCTCCCCTGCAGGAAGAAATCTGCCGGGGGAAATTCCCTCCCGGAGGGGGAAATCGTCGCCATCATCACCGTCATCGAGCTGGACTTCATCGGGATCATCATCATCATCATCTCCACCGCCAACACCATCATCACCGCCGCTGCACCCCGTCTCCGCTATAACATCTAGGGCTGAATCTTGTCTATTTCATAGGGGAAACTCTCCCGGTGTTGATTACTCTTGTTATTGATGCTATTGGGTGAAACCATTGGACTAAGGTTTATGTTCAGATTGTTATTCATCATCATATCACCTCTGATCATGTTCCGTATGATGTCTTGTGAGTAGTTCGTTTAGTTCTTGAGGACATGGGAGAAGTCTTGATGTTAGTAGTGAACTATGTTGAGTAATATTTAATGGTTTGATGCTTAAGTTGTGGTGTTATTCTTCTAGTGGTGTCATGTGAACGTCGACTACATGATACTTCACCTTTATGGGCCTAGGGGAATGCATTGTGTATTCGTTTGCCAATTGTGGGGTTGCCGGAGTGACAGAAACCTGAACACCCGTTGGTATATCGATGCATGAGGGATAGCAGGATCTCAAAGTTTAAGGCTGTGGTTAGTTTATCTTAATTACTTTCTTGTATTTGCGGATGCTTGCAAGGGGTATAATCACAAGTATGTATTAGTCCTAGGAAGGGCGGTGCATTAGCATAGGTTCACCCACACAACACTTATCAAAACAATGAAGATTAATCAACTATATGAAGCGAAAGCACTTGACAATATTCCCGTGTGTCCTCAAGAACGTTTGGTCATTATAAGTACAACAACCGGCTTGTCCTTTGCTGTAGAAAGGATTGGGCCACTCGCTGCAACTATTATTACTGCATTTTATTTACTTGTACTTTATTTATCTGTCATATCAAAAACTCCTAAAAACTTGTCTGAGCATTTACAGTGAATCCTTCATCAAAACCGCTTGTCAACACCTTCTGCTCCTCGTTGGGTTCGACACTCTTATTTATCGAAAGTACTACGATACACCCCCTATACTTGTGGGTCATTAATCTTCGCTCCACCGACAAAGTCTTGACCTAAAAATGCCTATAAAAAAGGTCCCCCGACGTTCTCTGGAAGGAGCACCGCACAAACACAGAAACACCGAAACGGAGATCAGGAGCTGCAGATTGGAGGGGGAAAACTCCGGCGGGGCGCTGCCGGCGTGGTCTCCATCTTCTCCATCGACTTCTCCACCGTCTCCATGATGAAGAGGGAGTAGTCCACCTCTGGACTATGGGTTTGTGGAAGTAACTTATGTATCTCTCCTCTCTTGAGCTTCACTAATTAGCACCGTATGAGCTGCTGAACATGATTACGGTCACCGTTGTAATACCTTTGTGGTGGATCTTTATGAGTTAATATATGTTTGAGACTGCAATGTTTGTTTCAGTTATGAGTATAGATACATATTATGTACCCCGTTCTTGTCTACTTGTTTTGATCAAGCATGTTTATGAGAGCGTGTGTGGGGGAACGTGTGCATTAGTTGGAGTAACGGGGGGTGGCTAGTGCAGTGAACGTGAGAGAAAGTTCTGCGATCCACTTTGGTATTTTTACCTTATTTTGTTACCTCACTAGGGATAAACTAAAATACCATGCTACCGGGGATGTGGGCGTGACCATTGCCACTACTCCATGACTAGATCTAGCATGTTCTTATTTTCACTTCATGTCATGATACTTAATGCTATACTCTGAGTTATCTTAATTACTGAGGTGTTATGATTTAGTTCGCATCTTGGTGGAGTATAAGAGAGGTTAATAACCAAAAGATCTCTATGTTAGGACGTGATGCCCATATATCTAAGTAACTTGTTATCAAACCCTGTGTTGCAATCTCATATGTTAACTGTGTGTGTTCCATTGTCTACCACTTTATAAAGAGAGAGTGCATTAGTGAAATCATGAACCCCAGTCTATTTTTAATCATAAGAAACACCTTTCCAACACCATATACCACTTTTCTATTTTCAGCCGTCATTAAATCCGAAAATACAAAAATACTTTTCATCTTGCATACATCATTCAAAAACCCAAAAATATCATTTACCATTGCATCCACCATCATTGCATATTTATTTCTTGTTTGCATTGCATAACTATCCTGATATCATTCTTATACCTTGTGCTTGACAACTACAGGTGAGGTTGAGGACCAAAACATCTAACCTTGTTTTGTAGGTAACCAAAAGAAGGATAAGAAGATAAATCTACCACTTCAGATTCCCCGAGAGTTCGATATTAAACCCTCGAGTCACCCCTCGTGGGGAAAACTGTCTTCCACTTACTATACACTCTGCACTTGGAGTCTCAACCTAATCCCATTTATTTTTTGCAGGTATCAAAGCCTTACTCTTCGGGACCATCATTCACCGATTTTTTAGAAGCCTAACATCAACGTTCAACGGAGCAACAACATAGTATAAATTATTTATTCAGAATCTGAACATTAGCGATGTCATTTTCACATTTAAAGGATGACCCGACAGATTGTGGTTCATCGCCACTACAAATAGGTAGCAAATTCTTCTTCTTGCTTAGGTGGAAAATTTGGTCCTTTGTGCTGATAGGCCAGAAAATAATATTGTGCTATAATGTTATGATATTTTAGTGCGATATAACGTGCTATTTCGTGAATAGCACCATAACGAGCAAAAGTTCTAAAATATAGCGTGACCTCTCCCGATATGCTATTGTGTGCTATTAACGCCGAAATAGCGTGCTATTTTTTCCATGACTCTCTTAATGTGCAACTATTTCCACAAAATCGTCAGCCAAATAACGCAGATGTGTGTTGCATGAGCAAAGGTTGAGGAAGCAAATTCTAGCAGCACTTTCTTTTGATAGTGTACTAGTGGAATTAGGCGCGTCGGCACGCCGTGCCCTTGGTGAGAAATTTTGCTGTCATTTTGGTTTGTTGATCAATGTTTATATTTATTAGAAGCAACAGTAATATTTTGTTTAGTGAGTTTTAGAGGATTGGATATATGTACGCTATTTTTGGGGAATAGTAAACAAATTGGGAGACGATGTTCGCAGAAGGAAATGTAAGCTTATTTTAGAAGGTTTGCGAATTCGAAAGTCAGTTGTCATCGGGAAAATGTAAGTGAGTTTGAAATAGAGCCGTCGGGATTCGAAATGTTGAAATTCGCCGGAATTTGTTGTGTGGAGTATCCCCAAATACATAGCGAATTGAAATGTTAAAATTTTATTTTTGCATTAATAATTAATTTAAGTATATAATAAGTGGAAATGCACATTTATTGAGTTGAATTTCATAATTAGAGTAAATTTATTTAGATTTCATCCAAATAATTACCAAATTGAAGTGTTTGATTTAAGTCCGTAATTGGAGAAAATGCATTATATGAGCATTTAATAAATTTAACTTCATATAATTAGAGGGAGTGCATTTGGATTTTTCTCGAAATATTTACTAAATTGGAATATTCAATCATGCTTGTTTTGTGTCATAAATAGTTAGTATTTATTTGTCTGATCGTTTGGACGTATTATTCATATTATTCGGTGGATAGATTCGAAGCTATTGATTTTTGAACGTTTTTCATTTTATGGAAATTGTTTAAGTGAGCTGGTCCCACCTGTCAAAAATCTAACATTTTCTAAAAAAAATGTTTTAAAAAAGAATAATCTTCATGTTTATTTGTCTGATGCGGTTAAATATTATCATCCGGAAATTATTGGGGGAGATCGGGATTTTTTTAATTTACAATGGATAATACTATTGGAAAATTTAGTGTGGTGACACAACGTGCCCGTTGTGATCGAAATTTTTGAAATCCGTTTGGAATTTTTTTTCAGCGGGAAGATAGGAAAATTATATGGGAAACTATTCCAACAAATTTTAAACAAAATGGACATTTATTAGGTTACGTGGAAAGTTTGAAATTTTCTGAAATTTTAAAATTTCTTGAAATGTAAAATGTGCACAATGTTTTTTGTTGCAACTTTTGTGTGGAAAGTTTGAGAATTTGGTGAAATTTGATAAAAAATTGATATGTTATTTGCAATATATTGTGCACAATTTATTTTTTGGTTCAACTTTTGTGTGAAAAGTTTGTAAATTTGGTAAATTTGGAGATTTTTGATATATTATATGTATTATTTTGAATTGTAGATTACAAATTTTAAACAAAATGGACATTTATTAGGTTATGTGGAAAGTTTGAAATTTTCTGAAATTTTAAAATTTCTTGAAATGTAAAATGTGCAAAAACTCTTATATTTCTGCAAATTTTGATATATCATTTGTGTTATTATGAATTACGGTTTAAAAGTTATAAATTTAATAAATTTCAACCTTTTTTATGTAATTATTGTTGATGTCCTGACAAATGGGACCCGCGCGTCAGAAATTTAATCATTTAAAAAAAATACGAAAAGAACGGGAGTCTGACTGGTGGGCCCGTGCTGACGTCATCTGATGATGTCAGCAATGGCTGTCGTCTTCCCCGTGCGACCATGTCGACCATGGCGGCGTCGCTGGAGGCCGATAGAGATGGCACGGCCTAGCGTGGTTGATGCGGCGCGTCGCGAGCAACTGATGTGTGGCGGCGCTGGGCAAGGCGAGGTCGGGAGGCGGCGAATCGGGGCACGGCGGCGGTGGACGGTCACGGGGAAGACGACGACGGCGCGGGTGTCTCCGAGCTTACCGGCCCGCGATTTTTGGCGAGGATGGATAGGGAGGCGAGGCTGTCTCACAGGTGGTCTTCGATCTGAACGGAAAGGCGTGCAGCGGCGGCACGACGCGGCGGCGGCGGTGGTGGCAGCTCCGGCCGTGCAGCGGCGGCACGACGCGGCGGCGGCGGCGGTGGCAGCTCCGGCCGTGCGTGGGGAAGGAGAGAGCAGAGAAGGTCGAGATGTGCGGGAGTTTTTACGATAAAGTCCCTAGGTTTTTGCAAAATTACGGATAGGTCCCTCACGCTTACAGCAGCTAGATGGACCGTACAATCGACGATTGACGGCGCGGATTCGTGCGGGTACTGTAGTTACTGTAGGTGAACAGTGCCGCGTGACGTGGCCAGCGCGAGGGGAGGCCGAGAGGGAGAGCTTTTATATATAGATAGATTCCATGCTACTAGTACTATCTTTCAGACTTTTCTTCCTTCTCTTCAAATATAAATATTTTATCTTGGAGGAAAATGTGAACAATACATACATGCATCTTGCTTTGATAAGCAAGCCTGCCCTATTGTTTGCTCGAATTATTGATCCTCGCCGCAGTGTTCAACGATAAAATAAGATTGAACAATTGCCGGTGTACAAGACATAACCGGTCGAAGAAAAGTTTCCTCATGGGACCTTGAACATGAAGGCCTACCTACCTGAGCGTATTCACAGCATGGAGATGTAGTGCTGCTAACAGCGCCATTATGGCTGCATATGTTTCTACAATTCTGACAAAACCGTCCACTGTTGGATTGGCCCTTGAACAATGGGTAGAGCCAGGGGCGTTGGTTCGTCCAAGCTTGTGTCGCCATAGCCGGGGGCCCTGTGCTGTGCAGCAACATACTCCCTCCGTTTTTTAATATAAGATATTTAGATGATATACATGTTGTTTATATACACACTAAAATGAGTGAACATGCACACAAAAATGTGTCTACATACATTTGTGTGCATGTGCATGTAGATAAAAGTTAAAACATTTTATATTAAACAACGGAGGGAGTACAGACGAACATGTGAGCATCCAGCAAGCACTGCCAGGGAAAACTTTACGGAGGGCTCCACAGGTGGGCCCAGTGTCCACATGGCATGCGTGACTACTCTGTGAAGCGGGCAGTACGCTGCGGAGTCGGAAGATGCGCACAGTAGGATCGGGGAATGCGCACACACGTGACTCCCCTTCTGCCTTGCCTGGCCCCATTCCCGTCTTGATTTACTCACCAAGCTTTGTCCTCACGCTCCTCTTGCTTGGACCATGCCGTCCTTTTTTTCCATGGTAATACGATTCTTATTGATAAATAAAAGACGAGATACAAAGTACGTATACACCGATCTTGCAGATCTGGAAAAATAGGATAAACCTATGTGACAAACCAACGCCTATCCATCTTCTTCGGCACCACCGTAGTAGCCACCAAGAAAAAAAATAGACAGATCACCTTTTCACCCGAGCTCGACGCGGCTCCATCGCTGATCATCAGCTTTTCGGACCTCCAATATAGTCTGCCAAAGGACAAACCATTGCCGTTGAAAGAATACCCCCTCTCGTGAAAATGCTAGATGAACCAGCCAAATACCCCCTCTTGTACCAAATATGTTGCGTATAATTTTTTGGTCAAAGTCAAATATTAGAAATACTGACCATATATATTGATAAATTGATCAACATCTAGAATATCAGAACAAATGACGCAAAACCACCACATTTGGGGCATTGGTGTATATTAACCACCACTTTTGGGGAAAACGACGCAGAGCACCGCACCATGGGGTAGGGCTGCGACGCGGAGCACCAATTCGTCGGTTTAAACATGCTAACACGATTTCTAACCAACCTGGCCCACTGCCAGACCCACGTGGCAAGGAGGAACGGCTGTGAGGTAACGGAGGTTAGGTTTGAGGCCTTGGTCGATTAACTGCCATTCAGACAACATCATGCTGATGTCATGCGTCAGCCACCGAGCTTGGGTGAGCACGATTTCGTAGCTCCAGCTCGAAATCGAGAACGAGACGCTAGGAGTTCGAAGGAGGTCGACGAGGGTAGTTGATTGACGGCGGTAGGTGACCAAATGGTAGCCCTAGGAGCTCCGGCGACGCGCTCCCGTGGCGGTGCACGGCGGGCGACATCGGTATGACCAACCAGAGCACAGTGAAGGAGGGGAAGGGGTCCATCCGGACCGGTGGCTCACCCTTCTGACAACTGCATGGTCGGGAACGTCGAAGGAGGTCAGAAACCTCGAGATCGGTCGCAACGGAGCTTCACCGGTCGCGACGAAGACGACAACCGCACGGGCGATTTCGGCTGCCCCGACACGGTCTCTTCAGGCGAGAGGTAGAGTAGCTCGCGGCGGACCTTCTTCGCGGCTCAGATGGCTGCGAGGGTTGATGTAGCGTCTTATAAGTGTACCAGCCAGCTTGGCTTAGCTACAAATAACCGATCATTTATCGAAAAATCACTTTGCCAGTGATCCTTTTATTTAAAATTAAAATATAAAATATATTTATATGTTTTATATTTCAGAAAAAAAGTCTAGATGTACTAAATGATGTATCCTATAAGTCTGCAAAATCACAACGCAAAATTCTAAATATTATGAGCTATACAGAAAATGAAAAGTTCTCATAATTTAAAGGTTTGAAGATGTACATATTCAGATATGTACATTTGTCATTTTTTGCAGATCAAAATACAACACATTTTAAATTAAGTTTCTACACGTTTGTAGGATACATTATTGAGAACCTACATGATTTTTTTCAGATTTCTTAAAATCTCGAAAGTGTGATTTTTGAAATTTCAAAATAAAATGCTCACTCCGAGAGCCGAAAAATATCTCTGCTCACCGTTTTTACAGTTTCATGGATACCAACATCTCGCCCCTCCGCGCTGCTCTCGCGGCAACCAATCGCGTAGGTGCAAATTGTTGCGAAAGTAAAGCTGCCACAGATTGAGCAAACTCAACTGCTTATATAAGTCCATTTGATTATCATGGTTCACGATGCGGTGGAATACAGGTTACCACAGTTTTTTTTAACCGAAGATTCTTTCTCTACCTTCATGGAGTACGTCCTGGACGTGCATGTGGTGTGCCCTTTGCCCCTTTCCCCATTTTCCTACGCGCACCGATGAGTGAGCGCTATTGGCAGCACGTGACACATGGCGGATATTCCAAGGGCACCTCCATGAAAGCATCCACAACGCGCTTCTTGTAAGCCAACGCTATCCTGGTACTTTTTTCTTGACAATCTACCTGGTACATTTGATTCTGGACTAAGAGCATCTCCAGCGGTCGCTCCAAACGGCCAGCGCAGGAAAAACTGCCGTTTTAGCGCGCGGGACGGTTTCGCGCGGACGCGGGAAAATCATGCGCGTCCAGCGCACTGAACAGCCACGCGTCACGCAACTCTCTCTTCCTCTCCCGCGCGCATCCGGAAAACTCCACCGCCCGCCGAGCTTCCGCCACCATGCCTCCGCGACGCCGAAGCAGCTCCGAGTACCGCGGCATTTGCGCGCGCCCAACGGGAGGTTCACCACCGAGATCCGCTCCGGCGACGACGGCGGTGGCGTTGGAGCAACTGGATCAGGCCAACACCTGGGCGAACGACGATCCCAGGTGGGCGGCGCTGGAGGAGGACATCTCCGGCACCTCCGACGACTCCGACTTCACCGACGAGGACGACTACGAGTTTTAGATTAGCTTTCAGTTTAAATAAGAATCGTTTGTAGTCGTTGTTTTAGTGTTTGTGTCTCGAATCAATATAATTTATATTTTTTGTCTATTTTTATTTGTTTTTGATTTTGTTTTCATTTGAAACAATCCAAATACGTGTTTGCGGCGCGCTATTTTAGCGCGTCCGAAAAAACTTCAATCTCGCGCGTTATAGTTTAGCGCATCCAGAAAAGCGATTTCGACCGCGACACGTTATATGTGCTATTTCGACGCCGTAAACAATATTTAGCGCGCCGGACGATAGCACGCCCGTTGAAGATGCTCTAAGGCCATCTCCAACGGGCCACCTAAACTGGATACCAAATATGTCCGTTTTAATCCGTTTGGGTCAGTCCGCACGCAGAAAGGAGGCCTGGATACGCCTCTTATAGTAGAGTTCACCCAACGGCCCATCCTATTATTTTTTCAGGTCCGGGTTTGTCCATTTTTCTCTTGCTAATTTCACTCTAGATCACACACACACACACACACACACACACACACACACACACACACACACACACACACACACACACACACACACACACACACACACACACACACACACACACACACACACACACACACACACACACACATATCAAATAAATTGTCTAGAAATAGAACATAGTGCACATAATAAAATAAATAAACAGAGCTCACACAATGGAATAAATTAGAGAGGACATACTACTGATTTCCTAGGTGAACCCACGTATGCTCAATCAAATCATTCTTGAGATGATCGTGAGATGATCGTGGATATCTCGATCACGTATCTCATGATGAATGTGGAGGTACTGTTGAAACGTCGACGGTCCAGGCGTGGGCTCGACCAATTCCCCCTGAAATTCCCAACCTTGGTCATATTTGTTGTCATCACATCCATTTACAACAAGCATATTGTGCATGATCACACAAGCGACCGTCACTTCCCACATCGTCTCCTTGCTCCATGTTTTGGTAGAGTGCCGAACAATAGGCCAACGAGATTGGAGCACACCAAATACTTGCTCCACATCATTCCTATCAGCCTCTTGTTGCTGAGGAAAAACCCACGACTTTTCTCGACGTCAGGATTACGGATTGTCTTCACAAATGTGAACCATTACTACAACACTTCCGTTGATCTACGACAGATTTCTCGCCACGGATCTCTGTGGCTGATCTCGACTCTTTTTAACGCCTTCAGTATTTCTCGTCACCGATCCATGCGAGACTCGCCGGGCCCCGAATAAATATGACAAAAAGGCCCTAACCGTCACCGATCTCAAGGGGCCTTGCGTCACAGGCTATTTGGCGGGCTGAGCAGCACGAGCCAGGACACAAACCGTCACAGGCCACTTGGTTTAGGCAGCCGATATACATGGACCCCACCTAGTTTGGCGTTCGCGTGCAGATACATCTCTGTACAACTCCTCGCTGTCAAATCTGGACACACAATTTTCCCACACTATCCCAAAATATCTTGCAAACGGACCCACATGTCAGGGAGAGACAACCTCTGTTCCGCACTATAAGTTGGTTGATAGGATAACTTCTAGTAAGTAATGTATGGGAATTATTGTTTGTGATTGAAAAACCCATAGCTTTCTCCTTTATGATAAAAAAATAGATGTTAGAAGAAAATTTACATGGGAATAGGCCTACAAACTCCTATACTTCCCTAGTTTCATGTAGTGCAACATCCCTTTGGTGCAAGTTAAATATTTTATGAACGTGTTGATTCAAATAAGCATAGCATTGAATCTTTTTTATTTTTTCCTTTGTCCTTTTTAGGCTCTCTTTGTCCTTTTGGAATCATTCTGACCAAAGAGTGGCATAATAAATGTATAATAGGCCAGCTTCTCTTCTTTCTCCACAGCACACATATAGAAACCTTTTTTGCCTTTCACATTTCACACCACGATGCACATACGACCATATATATTCAAGTTTTTTCTTTCAAAACTTCACGTGTCCACATGCAGAGTAAACTAATTCTCCTATGTGTAGCATCTTTCCTAGAAAAAAATTCAGATACTGTGTTCATATCTACCAAATCCAGATATCACCACGAAAGTTTGTCCTACTCGTTACTGATCAGTGATTACTCATGTCACTAAATGCATGTTCCCCCTCATTCGCAAAAAAAAAAAAAAAAAAGCATGTTCCCCCAAAATTGGACTACACGTGGTTCATAAAATGCAGAGTAGGATTTCTTTTCATCATTGCAACAACCTGGCTAGTTGCTACCTGGCCGTCTTTGAATCATGTGTTCGGTACTTTACAGCTCACAGGCCGTGCATATTTCCCAAGCCTAATTGGTTATTTGACAAAACTTTGACATTCAAATTGAGTGGAGCCAGGAGAGACTGCAACCGCAAGGTATCCCACCAACCGCGGACAGTTAGAACAATGATACTCATCTTCTTCACGACAATTGGATGGCATAGGCATATCAATACCCGGCCACAAGCTATTACTTATGCATCCCAAACAAAATTACCGTCTCCCAAAACAAAGGTAGGCTCTGTTTGGGGGCTCCATTTGGTTAAAACGACAATATTCAAAAATATAATATTTGAGTTCCAGGCGGATAAATAATTCAGTTTCTTGGAATAGGAGAAAAGAGGTTAAGACCAAAATTTTCAATACGACATTTTTTTTGCTGTTTTGGAGGAATACTTCAGTTTTGAAACCAAATTATTCATTGCATCCAAACACCTCAAAGTATTTAATATTTCAGTTCTGTTTCGAAACCATAGTATTCTCAGAATACTTCAAAAATAGTTTAATGCCAAACGGACCCTTATGCCACTAGCTACTAGTACGTGTACAACTACTATAAGACAGTGTTGCAAAATTATCGAGGTTATATACGTTTTACCATTTAGGCATATTACCAATAAATTAAGAGCTAAAAAAACCCGTAAAAAGAAAGACACACTCTTTATTTCAGAGACATAGGAGTAGTTTTGTAATTTGGCATATAGTAATTTGGTTTGCTACCATGTGGAGGAATGTGCACACCAACTACAACATCAGATCGGTGTGATCGGTGGTTATTTGGTCGCTTTTAAAGTATAGTTTTGTTAAAGTTTTGGCTAAATAATGTCACCTAGCTACCAACAATCACTGAGATGCCACATCATTGTCAAGATTTTCTAGAATCATCACTCCAGTCACAACTTATTGGACCAATTATTTGTGGAAGTTGTTAACACATTTAATAAATATCTTGCCACGTCTGATCACTTAGTTGTAACACATTGATAAATTTTACCGTGCTTCGTTGTTTTGTGAGCAAAATGGTTAAATCCACTTATTCGTACCACATGGAAGTTGATCGGACAACGAGTTAGATGCATGGCATTGCTCCTACCGCATATCAGATAAAATTCTACCAAATGCGGGTCTAACTTGTCCACCTAGTTAGCTACGACGTAATCCTGGCATATGATCATACCATGTTAGTTTGGACAGAGTGGTAAAATACGGCAAAAATCATCACAATGTCACAACTAGGGATAAAGTATGTATATATCATGTCAAAAAAATGTATCCATTTTTCAAGATAAACATTGACACACAGCAACAACGAGAACTCCGAAAGTGATCTCCATGCCTAGAAGATTCACTTGAAACTACACTCATTCTTTGTAAAGGGCATTGCATTAGTCTCAAAATGATATCAGTTACAAGTTACAATCGGCCTCCGCAACATAATATCAACTAGAACGACACCCCGCGCGTTGAAGTGGGTATCTCTTATTTTTTTTAATAAAACACATGAAACCTTTTTTATATGTATGCAAGATTTAGTTAATCATGGCAGTCAATAGGCTAAATTTTTTAGACATTGAATGTATTCATGGTTTATAATTTAAAAGATCGTTATGATATAGGGGTGTAACTGATTGATATAGATAAGACTATATCAACGGGTTGAAGAAACGGATGTTGTGGATGGCTTGCATGAAGAATGACATGCACATTGCCACATTTTTTGGGTGAATACATATAGAAGAGCCCATAATTTTGAATAACAGCTATATGATTTTCATCATTGAAAATAATTGGCAAAAAGTTCACGGGCGAAACTAATTCCGGTGTTCTACTTGCACATGATTTACTTGTGTAATTACATAACGACATGGTGCGATCTTATAATTCAAATATCAAAAAAATTATGTGGACAATTTGATGGGCTAAAATAAGATGATGTGGATGTTTGCATGCAGAGAAAAATAATTAATGAATGTCAACGGGATGACATGGACAATCGATTGGCTAAAAGAGCAAGTGATGTGGATAACTTGTATGTGGAGATAGAAAAAATAGTAATTACACTTAGTGAGGTTTTGCTTTATAAGAAGTATAGATAGGTAGTATAGACATTAAATGCACACAAATTATTCAAAATAGACCCGCCAATGCGTTCAACGGCTCGCAAGTTGCAACCGAGCAAGATACAACGGCCCACTAATGCAACAGACAACGAAAAAAGTTATCCAACAAAGACGCCACAATCAGATGATAGCTTTTCACCCTCCGGAACAAGGTTGGGACACGTAGATCGTGTAAGACCACTATTTTATCCAGGGATGTGCCACCAGGAACTACTGAAGTCATGCACAACGGCAGCCCCGTGTGCCAACGGCGTAGCGAGCGTGCGCGGTGGATGGGACCGTGTGATTTGGTCCACCATACTCATCTTCTCCTCGGCCGCTCCACCTCATTCATATTGATCTATCTCTCCAAATAACTTTGGACGGAAAAGGTGAAAATAAAAAATCGAGAACTCAAAATGTGGACTCATGCAAATACATGGATTGTTCTCACATGAGTTAAAACGAGAAAATGAGTGTTTGGTTTTGGGATGAATTGGAATGGAATGTCATGTTTCCATTCTCTATTCCATTCCACTATAATGGAACCGTTCCATTCTCACGTTTGCTTGGTTCTGAAAAGGTGGAATGGAACAGCAGCACATGTTTTTAAACATTCAATTAATTTGAGCCTAAACATGATTAATTTAGCCTAAACATTCACTTAATTTGGCCCAAAATAGAAATGGACAGAGTCCAAATCGCGGCCGCCTCGGGTGGTTATCCCCGCCGCGCTAGGATGAAAGCGTCGACCTCGCAGGAGGGCAAAATCGGGTTAGGAGGAAGGCGGCGAACTCGGAGGAGGGTAGGACGGCGGGCTAGGAGGAGGATGGGCCGACGCGCTAGGAGGACGGCGGCGACCTCGGAGGAGGGCAGGGCGGCGGCGACCTCGGGGAGGATGAAGACGACGAGCTGTGTGGGGGGGGGGGGGGGGGGGGGCGCCGCCGCCTCCGCCGCGTAGATTTGGCCGCAGCGCATGCTGGCCACCGCCGCCACGCTGCTGGTTCGGCTGGTGAGGGAAAGGGAGAGGCGACCAGAGGAGAGAGATGATGAGTGGTGAGGCCGTGAGGGAGAGGTCGTGGACTGGTGGGCAGTTAGGAAAGGGTAATATTGTCTATCTTCCATCGTTAGCGAGCCGTTCCACTTGGTTCGACCGATTCGGCCGGACCAGTGTATTCCGTATATAAGGGCCTTTTGAGGAATCAGTGAATTCCATTCCTCTTCTCAACCAAACACAAGAATAAGCTGTAGGTGCGGAACGGTTCCATTCTGTTCCACCTTGTTCCAAAACCAAACTGGTTCATTCCGACGCCAGTAGTCCGGTTCGTGTTCGTCAGGGACTCGCTTGTGATCTCCCCGGCTAGACTCGGTGTTGTAATGATTTCTTCTTTGTCTTAATAGAGAAGAGACGCAATCATCTTGCGTGTTTTTAAAAAAAAAATTGGTTCAGCTGTGGATTTCAAAAAAAACTCTCGCCAAACGGGGTTCATGCCAGGTTCCAATTTTCATTTGGAAGGTGCTAGCCAGTAGGTGAGGAAAGCAACACCCCGAGAAAATGCCTCCTCGACCCCATAACCAAAAGAGATGCGTACTTGAGCACTTCGTTGTTTCGAATCCATATATAGGAATCGATGCTTCGGTCTTCGTCTTAATCACATCGTGTTTCAGCCTCAGAACCTGAGCTATTCTCGACACATCACACAAAAACAAGGCGCCCCCAGCTCCCTAGGAAAAAAGAAGAAGAAGAGAGGTGGCACTTAATTAGAGAAAAGAACTTGGATGGCTAACTGAAATTGTGAGATCGTTTTCTCGTTGTGGTAGCACTTTATTCAGTCTTTGGCTTGCAAGTGTAGATCTTGTCCACGGAAAACTTTAGGCTCTACGATGCTCTGATGTTGGAGCATATGATCCCACTTGGCACTTGAAAATAAATCCTGGCATACGTCCCGCCTTCTCGAAGTCATGATTCCCGAATGCACTAGAAAAAAATTAAGGGGCTCGGTTTCTGATGACCCCACTGGTTGGTGTAAAGACCATTCTGGGCACGTTTGATTGGTAGGAATCTTATAGGATTTTCATCCTACGGAATTAGTATTCCTTTAGCAGCTGTTTGATTTGAAGGATTTGATCCCGTAGGATCTTTTCCTGTGGTACTTTCCCTAGTCAGATTTGTAGGAAACTTTCCATTAGCTGGGAGCTCTTGGAAAAATTCCTGCGCCGAAGGAAAACGCTGGCTACTCGCGTTTAGAGGAGAATCACACCTGTCAGCGCTCCCTTTGCCATGCACATGATCTGCTACTGCCCCCTTTTCATTTATTGCCATGCAAATCATGTCCTTGATTTCCATGTTCCCTGTACTAAGCTAATGACTCATTATTTTTTCCTTTCCTCACCCACCTGTGCTTATTCCCATGTTTTTCATTCCCGTAGGATTTAAGTGGAGAGGCCATACCAATCCTCCATATTTCATATTCTTTTAATTTTCCTATCCTATGAATCAAACAAGGCCTCTATGTCTCCAAACCGAATAATTCACAATCACAAGCATATGTCAATTTTGGAATTGTTCAATTGGAATAGCAAGATTCCAAGTGGATACTTAAAGTGAGCTTACTACTTTGCTGGTACTGTGCTGGTTGGTCAAATTGATCTGGTAAGATGGATTTATCAGGTGTTAAGACTTAAGACGTGCACCTCAGCTCAGCTATTTGTTGATAAGTTAGTCGGCCCCGCTACAGTCTAGGTGATAACTGATAAGGGAACTGCACTGCTCGCTGTACCATTTCCTCGGCAACCCCCCCATGGACACCTTTCAGTTTCAGGCCACCGGATCTAGTGTCATGATTGATAGATACGCGCGTCAGCCATTAATTAGCAGGATTGCCAGGATAGCTTAGAGATGCAGAATGCTTCGAGTTGAGATCAACAGCGGCGGCTTTCGGCTACACGGATGCAAACGGAGGAGGCAACAACCTAAACTTGGTGGACAATCTGGGCTGGGGCATCGATCGACACAAAGACGGAACAAGAAAAGAAGAGCTGGACGTTGCTTGTCCCACATGTACTCTATTGCTTTGTTTCTTTGGTTTCCTGCCCAGCTCTCTCCATCGGATTTTAATTACAATGATTACATTTTACAATGGTAAGCACGACTCTCGCCCATGTAGCTTTTTTTTTGCGTTTATATATCTGTCCGCTCAAGCTAGCCAGCGTCAGAAAACGCAAGCTGCAAAGTCGTACCAATGGACGGCCGGCTGGTTGGCATATAGAGTAGTAGTATGATTACTAGGTTAAGGAAAAAGATACCGGTTTCATCAGCGTGTTCAATTTGTTGGCAAAAACAAGGGGGAGAGCATCTGTAAAATTCAGACATCAAAACAGCTGCGTAAAACTTTACTATTGTCTACCTGACGAGTCTTTACTCGAAAGTATATACATCTTCCTTTGCTTTGTCAACTAAATTATTGATTATACAGATGATTTTTTAAAGAAGATCCTATCTTAGATGAGCCTGTAAGATACGAGATTCTCTCGCTCTTGTTTATAGCTCAGACGACCTTTTCGTCCTTTGGAGGCAGCCAAGGTCCAACCAGCTAGCAGAGATACATACCTAAATAACTAATACTACTAGTTCCCAATTGACAAAATATATACAACCATCGGATCTCATGACATCGACCTTAGGCCGTTGCACCCAGAAGGCCAGAACGATTGACTTGGAGAGAAGAAGGCAGCCCATGCATGAGCTCACGACTACCCCATGTCGGTGTCAGTAGTACAATACTAAGCAACGAAAGACAATTCAGAGTTATCATGCAATGCAATAGAGTCCACTTCCTCTCACTCTTCTCTTTTCCTAATGAGCAAGCAAACAAGTCCACATTCTCCTGATGCTCTGCTTTCATTATTCCTTCTTGGTTGGTTGGTTGGTTGGTTCGGACTTGCCTCATGTAGAACTAGAAGATCCGATGATCAACCAACTAACTGAAAACCGCCAATCATGCATGCATATACAACGGATCTTGCAGCTGGGTTTTGAGCTAGCTGGCTGGCCGGACCCACATGTTCAACTTCCATACATACAGTATGTTCGAGAGAAGCTCACATCACATGCTGACATGGGAAATGGGGAAGCAAAGTTGATGTTTCCTTGCCATTTTTCTACCGGTCAAGAGCTGCATGCGCATGCACGATCGAATATCCATCCAGCGTCCACGTCGTCGGCTTGCCTCGTCGCATCAAAATCGGTGCGCGCGGCGTCGTTTATGTCTTGTCAAGCCACGGCACAGAAAGTTTTCCGGGCAGGAAGTCGTTGGGTTTATCTTAAGGAGAGCGAGAAGAAATCATGGCTTCTGCTGCCTTCCCTTGGGGGATCCTGAACCAGATCAGCACACGGAATGTTCGCCGCCCGTGTGCTGCAGCAATCGATTACGGTGTGCTAGCTGAAGCTGAAAGAGGAGGCAGCGCAAGCTGGGCGTGCTTTTTCTGAAGTGTTCAGATGGACACCGAGATTTTTGGTAAGAGAATGCTGATTTGGGCTGTACGAGAGCATTTGTGGGGGATAAAAGGTGGGCCGATGGAGGGTGATTTCGATTTTGACACTGCGAGCGCGACCGTGCGACGAACGGATTTTCCATCATGTGGAGGAGAAGCTTCCCATGGTACCAACCAAAACAAATCAAGCAACTAACCATTTTACCTGCCTACCTCCACATCATTTCCGCATTCAACTTTTATGAGATGTAACGTCACGTCGTTGTGTCTGTGCGTAAATTATTTAACCGGGACAGGCACACGTCGAATTCAGATATATTAAGGTGCAATTTTCGACCAGCGGTCTGATCCTGACGTGCCATAAAGTTGATGTAGGGATTGTTTTGAGGTCAATCAGGTGATCCACCATGGTTTCATGAAAGAGACTCGGTGCCGGAGTTAAAACAGTTTGCTCAAGGTCTCGTCAGAAAAAGCCCAAACTGCAGGTAGCATGAGCTATTGAATACAGCAAGTTGCCACTGCAACTGCTACGGATTTAACATGTTGGATTGCTTTCATCTACTGTACGTCTTCCAAGTTGCAGCACATTGTAGTACCACCACGCAATGTACACGTCTTTAAATTTGTGGGTTTTGCAAATGACGGTTTCGAGATCCCCACGTAGTACTGTATCAAGTGTGCTCCCCTCCCCAGCAGGTCAAAAAGCTCGATCCTCGGGATCGATGGATTGATTCCGCGAGTTGGAAGTGTACCAATTCTTTTTCCTACTGATGATTTCTGTGTGTATACTATTGCCCAAGAGCGCAGCCGCCCACGGGGATGAATATTCGATCTAGTTGCTTCACCATTTCTTGCTTTTGCGACCTGACTTCCTTTCCAGATCAGAGTAAGCAGATCAAGGAGGAGACTGACGGAACCATAGTTTATGGGTTCGCCTACGTACTCGCGCCAAGCAGAGGACGCAGAGGAAAGAACACGCGGCCGCTGCAGCGACTGGAGGGCTGAGCGACCCATGCCAGTGCCAAAGGCCGCTGCTGGGCTGGACTGGGCACCGGCGGCGTTCGGCGTCCTCTCGTCGCGCGCGCCGACCGATGCGTGTGTGCTTTGTTTCTTCCCTACCAAGTACACCAACTCGCCGTCGAGCCTCAAGCCGGCAATTCCGCCCATGGGCACGTCCGCCCACAGGCACCCGACCCTAATGGGCAGGGTATGGGTCGCTATGTTCGCCCATGGGTCTCGCCCGTGGGCAACCCGATTAGTCGTGGGTAGGATATGGACAGACATGTGTACCCATGGGCGACCCGATGGGCAACCCGATTAGCTGATATGTGGGGTCTCATAGTAAAACATGACCACAGCCCATGCTATTTGTTGTTTCCTGGGAACTTGATTTGCTGTTTGTGTGAGCAATCAGTACATCAGTACATCACTATTTGTTGTTTGTGCTTATTTTGCTGTTTGAAATGCTATAATATTATGTATTGATGTGCTGCCTACAGACCCGATGGGTCGCCCATTGGGTCTGGTGACCCGATGGGTACGAGCATGGGTCTGAGATCTGACCCATGGGCAGAATCATAGGCAGAGACCCTCACCTATTTGTTATATGGGCATGGGTCTGGAAAAGGTCGACCCGCCCAATACCCGACCTATTGCCGGCCTTAGTCGAGCCACATTAGAAAACGCACCGCTACTGTAAAAACACAAGCTAGCGCTTAGCAGCGAGCATGGACGGCGGCCATGAGATGAAAGCTGGGTTAGATTTTTTTTTCCACCTAGTAAGTTAGTAGCATGGCTGGGCACACGTTATGGACACCCTTTTTTTTTGCAAGGTAATACGATTTTCATTAATCTCTATCTCTATCTCTTCTCTTCTACTATATAATATGACTTGAGTTGATGGTTGCCGATGGTAGGTCGCGCCGGAAAAAGAAAAAAGGTACGCACCTGAGAAGCCCGCACTAATCCAAATCGAGTCCAGCTTGAACGCGTAGAGTATACGCCCGCACCAATCCTAAATAGAGTCCAACTTGAAGTGCTTAGTGTATACGTATATGATTCGAACCAATCTCTCGTTCATGTACGCAAGCACGATCACGAAAAAGCCAACGTAAACTCGCTGCCAATGTAAACTGGCCCGGCATGTAAGTTTTCGGAATCAGAAATTCAGGCAGCTCGACCCATACCCAGATTAGATGATCTAAATTAGTACCGCCAATGTAATTATGTAAACTGACTCTGTATGTAAATTTTCGAAATCACAAATTCAGGCAGCTCGACCATACCCAGATTAGATGATCTTAATTAGACAAAATACTATATACGTGTAAAATTGAGGAAATTATCCGTTTTCAAATATTAATCCTTCATATGATCAGATCGGTGACACCAGGCGAGATGACAAAACTCATTTACGAGGTTGCGGCGTGTAACTAGGAAAGCCGAAGACCGCATACGCTAATAGTTTTTGTGTCTTGGCGAAACATAATATTACAAATGTTACAAAATTATTTGTTTTCCCGTTGCAACGCACGGGTATTTAGCTAGTATATCTCTACTATATAATATATGTAAACAACCGTGGTGGTACGTAAAAAAACCAGCACGATCGGTAAAAAGACCAACCATCACACCGATCGGTAAAAAAACAGCACGCATGATCGCACGATCGGTAAAAAACCGAAACACCTAGCAGGCCGGGTTCACCGCCGCACGCGACGCTTCCTTCGACCGCTGCCTCGCCGACGCCCAGCGCAGGCCACCGGCCCAAACACCCTCCCGCTCCCTCCTCTCTCGCTCACCCCTCACACTTCCCATGGCAAAGCGCGGCGTCGCCGGCGGCGGGCCGATCCCGCTGTCCCGGTTCGGCGCGCTGGTGGCGCAGCTAGAGTCCGTGGTGGCGTCCGCCAGGCAGAAGCCCCCCGACACGCTCCTCTGCTTCGACCTCCTCACCGAGCTCTCGTCCGTCGCCACCCCCGCGCCGCCCACCTTCCCCTCCGCCTGAAGACCCCAGGCCTCCCCGTATTTCCCTGCTATCGGAAGACCCCGCCGCCGGAAGCCCCCAAATCACCACCGCTAACCCGCCGCCGGCAGGCCCCTACACTTTCCTCGCCCCAATCCCGCATCCCCATAGCTTGGCGAGAGGGAGATCGAGGAGATGGGGCTGGGCGTTCTGCAGTGCCAGGACGTGAGTCGCGCAGGAGTTGACATGGGCGCGTGCCGCCAGGGTTCTCTCGCCGCCGTACTGCAGGTGCATGTCAATCGACATCCTAGGTGCTTGCGGGCAGCTCCTGGCCGGCCTGCTCTTGTTCCCACTCCCGGCCGTCCGCATACACCTCCCCAGTCCCCAGTGCCCGCCACAGGAATCCGTGGCTTCACTGTCGGCGCAACTGCCAAGAGCAGCAAAAATCCCCTTTTGTCAAACGATTGAGAATTTGAGGTATGCTGTGTTCAGTCGAACGCGTGAAGTTATCTGCACACAACCTATATGTGCATGTTCGGACGGATGCCTCATAGCTTGAGACTATGAAGCATCGTCGTCTTGTTTCTGTTCTAGGCTTTTAGCTGATCCTTCTCTTTATTTTAGATGTCAAGTCCACGCGCCTGTGTGTGTATCTTGGTGCATTTTGTATTCCTAATATTTTCTAATTTCCATAGGACATCATTTGTTTCGAGAAGATTCGTTTCAAGAAGTGCAGACTTTCAATGTATGAAGTGCAGACGTTCGACATCAGCAGTGTTTTTTGTTTTGTTTTTTGTACGTGGATGCCTTTAGACACTAGGTGTTTAATTAGATATAGACTAGCGGGATGGGTTCTGTTTTGCAGACTTTTCTCTTGTCCTCCCGGGCTGCTCGCGCGAGCAGCTCCGGAGGCTCCCAACCCTAGAAAAAAGCGACCGCGCGGCAGCTCGCCCCGGCCGCTGCCGCCGCCGGCGCCGGCGGTGGCGGCCGCGCCCGGCCGACAAAGGAGGCAGGCGAGGTGGGCGCGCTTCGTCGAGTTCCCCTTCGCGCGGAGGAGAGGCGACAAGCGGGCGGCGCCGGGGTGCTGGTGACGGCGATGCGCGCGGCTGGGCGGTGCTGAGGAGGTGACGGCGGCATGTCGAGCAAGTGCCACGACGGCTCCGTGGTGGTGGCGGCGCCCTGAGCCGCTGGAGGGATGCGCGGCGGCGCGGGTCCGATCTGGGCAGAGCGGGCTGCCTCGCGCTCCAGTGTGCTTGCTCGACCTCGACTTGGAGTTTCCGGCACGGCGGTGGTGCTCCGGTCCTGGTCTTCGCGTGGAGGTCTCCGGGGTGGCTGTAGGGTGGTGCGGTCTAGTTCACCCGCCTCGACGGCTTGGGGCAGGGGCCCCACCATCGAGCTCTACTGCCCCCGTGCCAGGTCTGTGGCCGCGGGTAGCCAGGGGGCTGCTCGGCGGTGGACATGGTGGTGGAGCCTCCCTCCTTGTTTCAGCCTTTTCAGCAGTGCGCGGAGCTGGGACGCCGGGGCGGCGGCCCTGGACGGTGGGAGTCCTTTGGTTGGCGGGCGAGCCAGGGACTCCGGTGCTGGTCGGTGACCTCGGCCACAGGGGTGGCGGGGTGGCTGGCGTGCGGCGTGCGGTGACAGGGGCTTGAGTGTCGCTTGTCGATGCTTGGTGCCCCGGGTAGAAGGCAGAGAGTTTGCCGGGGGAAACCCTTGCCCGAGGTCTTCTCGGGATGCGATGGCGACGTCCATGGACGCCGTTCCCCTCTTGAGGGCGTCGTAGCGGCTTCTCTTGATCCTTTTACGCTCCGGATGAAAATCCAAGGTCCTCGGACCGGGCGGTGGCGGCGCTCCGGCGTCGTGTGCTTCTTGAAGACACCGTCTTGGAGTTCACGGCAGGTTGCTTTCCGGAGGTGCTGTGGCGTCGTTTCTGCGTCGAGCTCCCTCGGGCAAAGCTTGTACCTTGTTCTGCACCTCGGTGTTTCTTGTGCAGGGCCTGCTGACTGAGCCTGTCTGCCTTTGCGGAGAGTGGCGTTGATGATCCTGCTGGTGGTGCTCCTTGGTTGGTGTAGTTGTCTCGGCGGTGTGCCGTGTGCGTTGGTGTGCCCGTGCTCTGGGTGAGCTCCGGCCCGACACCTCGGCCCGTCCTGCTTGTGCTCTCCATCTTCGGCGTTGCTCGCCTTTGGTGTTTCAACTGTAATCTCGTCGGTAGCTCTGTGTTCATGTGTGAGTGTGCAACACTTTGTTGTAAGCTGGTTTCAGCACCATGTACTCTGTCGCCGTTCTTGGCGTTATTAATTTAACGTTGGGCCTTTTGGCCTTGTATCTAAAAAAAAATGGGTTCTGTTTTCCCTTTCTTGTTAATTTGTGCATGTGCGTTGAAGGTCGATCGGTGCCCGAATGCTTCAAGAATACGGGCGGTTTGGATATTTACTAAGAAAATCTTAGGCAATTTTGATACCTGAATATTGTTTGCAACAATTAGTGTGCGTATAGAATGGAGAGTATTTACAAATAAATAAACCCTTCCCTTATGAATGCCAGACCATTCAGTTTCAAAACATGAGAATTTGGGGTTAGCACTTAGTAGCCTGGAGTGAATCCCTGTAAGAACTGAAAGAATTTCAACAAGACGAAGACTACTTTTAGAAGAGGAAATGCTTGATGCGCCTGTCCATGTTCACACTGTAAGCCCCTCCTCTAATCTTCATTCCCCAATCAGTCTCAATTCTTTGCTGAGCAGCCCAAGGCCCGTTCATGGAGCAGCAACCCCTTCTGCTTCGCCGCTCCAGCACCACGCGGGAGATCCCTCTGTTAGCTAGCCTGATATTTTTTTTATTGCCAAGCTGCCGCTGTTGCAACTGCATTTCCAGGATGAAGGCTCCCACCGTCGGTTGTGATGCATTGCACCTGCACTTGGAAGAGTGCCGCCTGCCATCAGGTACGGCTGATGGTGGCGGCGGGCGCGGCCTGAGAGCCTAGGGCATGGCGTCAAGGTATCGTGTGAAGGGGGACGGATACTTTGGTGGTCAGCTGGCGACGGTGGGCTACGTGGTTTCGCTCACATAGGCCATTTAAGACTTTATAAGTTAAGTCGCAGTCAACCTACGCCATTTGGGCTTATTTTGGCGGGTGGCGTATATGGGCCCATTGGATGCCGCTGCCGTTTACATCCCTACCTTAAACTCTCTAGCCCAATGCAAAGTTGTTGTGCATGACAACATTAAACTTGATTGATGCTTAAAATATCTATAAAAAAGGCGAATAAAAGGATATATTAATCAGGGCAAGGGAGTTCCATCAGACATACAAAAGTTTCTCAAAACATCTCGGCCAGAACGGAGCCAGACTTTTGTACGTTGCTCAGATCCATCGGCCTAGGTAAAAGCTAGGGCGCCTTTTGTGGCCTGCAGGTACCCGGACCAGGCCCGCCAGCTGCAAAATCCTAGCGTTTGGATGGCTGCACGAGCTGCTGGGCCAGGCCAGCGCGCTCGTCAAAGCAGCGTCGGGCCAGGTCCGAGAGGCACGCTCGATGGGCCAGGTCCGAGAGGCACGCTCAGATCGAGCGTGCCCAGCGAGCCAGGTCTGGTGGAATGCAAGGGCGGGACGCGGGCGAGTGCGCGGGAGACGCCGCGTTCCTTCGGGAACACGCGCCATTTATTTCCCTCACCGCTCACTCTCTCTCTATTCATTTCCCCTCACCGCTCGCTCCTCTCCTCTTCTCTCTCTCCGTCGGCGGTTCCTTTTCCGGCAGCACATCTACAGCACCACCGCGAGCATCTTCCACACCACCGCCGCGAGCATCTTCGATAGGACACGCACGCACCTCGACAGCACCGCGTCATTTCTTCCTCCTCAAGGACTTCGACAATGGCGGTAAGATCATCCGTAGCCCTCTCATGCCTCGTATGCGGCATAGATCTGTAGATCCATTAGTGTTTATGAGCTTACATTGACATGCACGGTAGATCTAGGGTTCGATCTGCGTCAAAGCTTCGATCTATTAGGTTCTGGAGTAGGGTTTTTTAGTTTGGGTTTCGTTCTTGTGAAATCATCTTTTGGTACTATCATGTTCCTCCGATTTGGTAAAACCCGAACATATATTGCATTGGATCTGTCGATTTGGTGATATATGTGTCGTTTTGGTGTTTGGTCTGCCGATTTGGTGTTCGATCTGTCAGTTTGTTACTCTGGCCAGTGATGAACACTTCTCATAGCCCTTGGGCAACTATACCGAAGTTGTACACGCCTCATCCCGGAGCTCTCCCATCGGTATAGTTGCTCCAGGTCTACCATGTGCTAAATCTGAGGCAGGCTCCGCTGATTCAAAGGGTGTCTCTTAGTATCATCTATTGTGCACTTAGGATATTCTCTGCGCATGATTGCTGGTACTAAGAGATCATCCATTGAATATTGTATGATTTGTTTGTTCTTTGGCCAATGATTTTCTCTCTGATTTTCATGAACTCTGATTCGTAGCCAATGATTAAACTAGGCCATGCTACTCGCAAGGAGATTGTCTACAGAACCAAGGGTAAATGCAAGGACAATGCTTTTATTTTTTACTTCGTTCTTGTAGGCACTCTTTTTGCCCACTCATGGCTTTGACGTATGAGGCTTGATTTGTGAAATTTTGGTCAATGATGAAGAGTTACAGATGTGGCAGTGTTACCACAAGGCAGCCACCAAAATTAAGTACTATGCACAACTTAACTCGTGTCTAGTACTTGATTTTGTTGGTTGTCATGCGGTTCATACTTTTGAACGACATCAGACTTCGTAATCTGACTGAGGCTTCTGATGAGTTGTTCTAATTTCTGTATGTTTTGCACAAAGCCGATGATTACAATGTGGCATAACATATGTGCAGGGAGACGACTTGCATAGGACCTTGAGCGATATACAAGTACTATTCTTGTGCATACCTCTTGGTCCTGTACAGAGTCGTCTCCCTGATATCTTTGTTTGCTATTTCTTATGAGGCTAACTAATTTCGCGTACATATTTCGGTATGTGATGATTTTGTTGTGTCTGCCTCTTGTGTGTCTACAAGAACTGAGGCCAATGATTTTTGTTGAAGCCGATGATTAAAAAGTGCTACCACTTCTATGCAAGGAGTGATTCCTTACTACCTTTTGCAATGTGCAAGGTAGTACCTTGTGCGTAACTCATGGTAGTGTGGAAACACTTCTTGGATAAACTTGTGTCCTAGCTACTATGAGGCATGTCTATGTGTTCAAACATTGATGTGGAACTCTTTGATCAGGAAGATTTAACTTTAGTTCATTCTCGTAGGCTGAGAACTCCAATGTTGGAGGAACACCCACCAAGATCAGGGCCAACGTTGGATGGATGCAGGAAGAGGTGTCCCCTAACCACTTCTGCAAGGTGATTGTCGCCCTGGTTTAGGGGTGCTTCCTATTCCTGAAGCCTTCAGGTCATACTTGGGTGAGGTGCCTGCGGAGATCACCGTCAGCACGAACACAGGGTGCGTCTGGACAATCACCCTGGCTGATCTGAATGGTAAAGCATGCCTTGATCGGGGGTGGGCAGCATTTACCATTGTTCATGAGCTCAAGATTGGTTACCTTCTCCTGTTCAGGAAGATAGCTGCCAAGGAGTACAAGGTGATCATCTTCAACAAAACTGGCTGTGAGGTGGTGAAGCAATGCCGTGAGCACCCAGAGAACTTGAGGAAGAAGAAGGAGGTCAAGTATAATTGTCGATTGAGAGTCCGTGTGATCATGGTGTTGTCATGGTGGCAACTAGTTTAAGCACTGTTGTCATACTGTTTATGCACTGGATTATGAGTCTATTTAGCACTATGTCCTATAACTACTGATGTTATCGTCGTCATGTCAAATAGTTTGCACTTGTGCTTCCATGCAACGGTTGGTAAGCTCACTGCTCACCTCAATAGAGAAGAGGTTACCGTAGTGGCTATTATGCACCTAACCAAACAAACGCTAGGTCGCATTAGCTCATGCAAAGCATGTAACCAAACAGCTGATTCCATGTTTTCAGTTGGGTCAGAAAATACCCTTGCGACATACCAAACGGACTGCACAACCAGGTCGAGAGGCTGGTTTTTTCAGACCAGGCCCTGGCCGGCCAAGTCCCACAGGGCGCAAAGGGGCCTGCAGGCCACCAAACGTGCCCCTAATGTGTGGCTAGTTGTGTTCACTTCTCTCCTAGCATGCACTATCCCACAATCTCTCCCCTCCCATTCCTATCCTTTTTTGCTTCATTCACCAGGCTCGCCACCTGCGATCGCTACTGATCATAGTTACAGCAAAAAAACAATCACTTTCTAGAATCACCGGACAATAACCCCACTCCATTGCCAGAGCTGAGCCTTCCGTTCATGCTAATAACTCTGCTTTAAGTGGGCTTGCACACGAGTGTGCTGCAAGCCGACAGCACAATATCTCCATTTTCATCGCGGAGTATAATTCATGTACCTCCCTTTCCTTCTCTTTCCAGCCACGAGCCATCGACGTTCATCTTCACCCATCCTCGGGGTGGCTTGGCCCATTTCTGCAGGGTCTCGCTCCTCTTTGGTTATGTCCTTCTCACGCATCGCCGGGGATACATGATCACAAGCAATCACGGCTTTTCCTTTTACCGGGTCTGCCATTGGAGCTCGATTGATCGACGGTAGGGATTCCACATAGCTACAGAGAAATCTTCTAGAGCATTCAATTCGCGGCGCCGGCTTGTGGTGCACAATTTCATTGCGAACATGCCAAATACACCAGAACGTCATCATCATCATTAGTTGTTCCTGCTCCGACGCCTTGCCGAGGTCATGCAACAGCCATTCATGCCCGCTGTTGGTGATGCTTTCGAGAGCTAGTAACGGCCAGACCTCCTTCATACCGAGCTACAAAAAGGTCAACATTAAAACATGTGAACTGGATGAGCTGTGCTTCTTCATACTGAGCCTTTGAAAAAAATTCTGAACCATGCAAAGTGGCAACTGGCAAGGTGTACCTTTTTCTGGGTTCGTGGTTGGAGGCTGACGGTTCTGATTCCTTACTCCGACGTCGTCGTGCGGGGGTGCCAGTGTTGAAATTCGATGGCGTGTCCAGCGACGTCGTCGTGCTACCCCGGTCTGATTCTTTCAACGACAATGGTTTGTCCTATGGCAAACTATTTGGAGATCCGAAAAACTGATGATCAGCGATGGAGCCGCGTCGAGCTCGGGTGAATAAGTGATCCGTCTCTTTTTTCTTTGGTGGGTGTTACGGTGGTGCCGAAGAAGAGGGATAGACGTTGGTTTGTTGTCACATAGGTTTATCCTATCTTTTCAGATCTGTAAGATCGGTGTATAAGCACTTTGTATCTCGTATTTTAATTACTAGCAAACTGCCCGTGCGCTTGCAACGGGTTTTAAAAGTAAATGTAGCTTAGCTCACGAATCTGCGAAAGAACTGATGCACTTTATACTTATGAAAAATCTTGTATTTCAACCTTATTGTAGTTGCGTACATATGTTGATTTTTAACCCAATTTTAGTGTTACTAGCAAATTGTCCGTGCGTTGCAACGGGTGAAAAACTGAAAAAACTTGATACGTGTTGACAAAGCGCCAAGAGATGAGAGGGGCCGTAAGCGGGGTGGCCAGTCGGAGACGGCAAACATGTACGCTGTCCAAAGTAGCGAACTCGTGCAGGTCGAGGGCAGCAGCATCTCATTCTCGTCGCCGGCGCGTGAGGTTCACGACCCAGCTAAGCACGCGCTCGAGGTCCTCCTTGCCACCGGTCGCCATGCACGCCTCGTTTGTGTCCACGCCCGGGCCCCTTCGTCGGCGCTGTCCATCAACAGACTCATACTCCCAAGCTCGCATCCAGCAAGAGGTCATCTCTATCGCGGCGTCAGCACAGTAGCGGCACCGCAACTTAGAGCACAATCTTTTGACAATGAGGTACAAGAACGAGAGCATTTGAAATTTTTCTTTCAAACGGCACAAAATAGATGTACCTTATTACACGAAAAAAGAAGCTGTTATTTTTTTCATTATTAAACTACCTTTATTGTGTAATCATTCATTCATAGTGTAACAAGTTATTCTCGTGCTTTTTGGTGACCTCTAAGAAAAACATCTTAGCTAAATCTGTCCCAATTTGGATGGCAAAATAACGCATCCATGTCTTCATACTAATAGCAATTTATCACATAATGAGAATATGAACTGTATTTTTCAGAATGGCAGGTATTGCAGAGTGCTAGCGACAACCTTTTTTACATGCATGATTGCATAGAATCTCTAAAAAATGTGTGTTAGATACTGACATTTATCATGTCGTAGGCGTAGATACCTTACCCTTTGCATTTTTTGTGTACGGTACTGGTATGAAGACTACTGGATCACTGGATCATCCATTAATCAAACTATTGTGCATGATTGCATAGAATCTCTAAAAAATGTGTGTTAGATACTGACATTTTTTTTTTCCGAAACCGAGATACTGACATTTATCATGTCGTAGGCGTAGATACCTTACCCTTTGCCTTTTTTGTGTACGGTACTGGTATGAAGAATACTGGATCCTGGATCATCCATTAATCAAACTATTGTGCAATGCCCAATATAGCATCGAGGAGGCAAGCTAGTCAGGTCGGAGAATCAGGACGGCGGAGGCGTCAGGGACTTGGGTCGGCCGCGGCACATATTTTGTTCCCAACCTCACGCCCCGGGCACGTCCCCTACGTCTCCTCCTTGCGCCCCACGGCTGCACTTCGCCAGAACGCCCCCATGGCCTCTGCACGACTGCACCCCATCTTCTTCATGGCTCCACACCAAGACTCGGCCGCATCCCTCCAATAACTCAACGTAGGCAGCAGGGTCCAGCCTCCAAGGTAGAGCCATTATTCAGATCGGCCGCCATCCGAGTACGGAGGATCACAGAGACGCTGTAGATTCCGAGTCGCGGCCGTGCCGGAGCATGGGGCGATGTGACGGGACCGGTCGGGCGGGGGAACGGGCGGCACGGCGAGGGGGCCGAACGGGCGGCGAGGAATCAGCGCCAGGGCGAGGGGACCGGAGAGAGCTCCACCTCGGCACTCATGGCAGGAGGGAGCCGATACCCGCGGGAGGATGGAGGACCCCCGAGCAGGAGACCTCGGCGGCGGCAGGAGATCGAACGGATAGACTCGGGAATAGCTGGGAAGGAGAAAGAAGATGTCCGGGCGGCCGGGCCTCATATGACCAGGGAAAGCTTGCTCGATGGGCTACCCTCGTTATTTTTTAACTGGGCCGTGCGTGCGACCGTCACGCGACGTACGAAGCAAGACTTACGACCGGCACGGTTACTTGTATTATATATAACTAGCTGAATGCCTGTGCGTTGCTACGAGATAATGAGAAATGGACACGAACATGAAACAATTTTTATTTTAATATTAATTTTAATCGGTCGATACGTCGGTTGGTCAGCAATCAACATTATCCTCATTTGCTCAATAAGTGCTGCCAGTGCAGAAACAACTAAAAAACCCAGTCTTGACCATGTATAGAAGCATACCATATTAGGCCACCCACATTAAATTTCTTCCCACAATCACCAAATATTTTATACCTTGTGCCTCCTAGGCTCCTCTCATATTGCAGCCCATTGTTATCAGGTTGTTCCTCATTACTCGGCTGATGAGCAACCATAGATAGGGAATGAGCAGGGTTGTAGAGGGGAGAGAGAGAGATAACCCCGATGCCGTACCTCAGGATGTAAGTGGACACCTCGTTGGACTTTGTGGTCGGGGTCCTTGGAGGCGGGGATTGGAAGGGAAGGTTGGAACCATCGCCGGCGTCGAGGAAGGTGTTGCCGCCGACCCTAGCTCTGTTGTCCTTGGAGGCGGGATTAGAAGGGAAGGTACACGGGGTGGCTGTTCTTTGCTGGTATGGTTGCTGTTGGCGGCGGCGCGCCGCTGGTAGTTAAGGCCCGAACCTGGGCTGGGCTAGACTAGGAAGAAACCGTCATACAGAAGCCGACTCCGAGCCTCTCTTTCTTTCCCCGGCCCATAGACGCATCTTTCTTCCCCCATCGAAAAGGATACGCGTCCGCGACCTCAACCCAGCCCTTCCTTCCGACCGCGAATCCCAAAACCCTAGCCACGACTCAGCCGAGCGGCGGCGATGGCGTCGTCGGTGCTGGAGGCCACGCGGGCGGCGCACGAGGACCTGGAGCGGCTCGAGCGCCTGGCGGTGCGCGAGCTGCAGCGGGACCCCGCCAACGCGCGCGACCGCCTCTTCCAGTCCCACCGCGTCCGCGACATCATCGACGTCATCGTCACCACTTCCGACAAGCTCGTAAGCCCCCTCCTCTCCCCCCCCCCCCCCCCCCCCCCCCCACTCTATCTCTAGGTTTCTGCGTTGATTTAGTGATTCTATCTCTGTAGCTCTGTATCCGGTGAATTGAGTGCCTTGTGATGGCCTGCAGTAGCTCTGTACTTGGAGATCCACCTGTTATGTGTTTGCGTTGGTTCACTCGAGCTAATTCTGTGGAAATCAGAATTCGAGCTTGGCAGATGATTTTTCCACTTTTGTTTTTTAAGCGCTAGGCTGGATAATTGTACATCTTGTATTTTCCTGCTGCTGTTTCCCCCTTTCAGTTGTGAGTGAAGTGCATTTTGGGAATCGGCTGTTTCTTTGCTGTAAAGTGATTTTTTCTGTTGTGACTATTATCTAGGTTGAAATCTATGAAGACAAGGACGGTGCTAGGAAGCAGGAGATCTCCAACGATTTGACTGCTCCGGGGCAAGATGACCTCTTCCACAAGTTCTATGATAGGCTCAAAGATGTAAGTGATAGCTAGCATGACTTTTGATAATGCATTATGCATGCATGGTGTATCTTAGACATATCACTGAATCAGAACAGTTTTAGTTGGTCTACTGAAAAAAATATTCCATGCTAAGCACTAGATGCTACAGTCCATCTACTGGCAAAAACATTCCATGCTATTGTCCTTTAGTGGCTAGGGCTTATTAGTAAATTTGACCTGTGGACTTTCATGACCAAATTTGGATGATAGGGAACCATATCATTTGGTAACTATCTACATTTCCTTACCTATACACGTTAAGCCTAAAACAGCAAAATAATATCATTAGGGGTAGGGCAAGTTTTCTAGTGATCCTTGGGAATTTAACTACGTACATATGTGTGAGTTTTCCAGTTAATTTACACAATGTTGATCCTGCACTTCATCCCAACCATGACCCTCTAGTCGATGTATGTGATGCAAATTAAAACTCAGTTTTGTTGGTAAACATGCCATGTACTCTTTCTTCATTTGTCGTGATTTTTCTCTCATTAAACTTTGGCACATGCTTGCAGATCCGTGACTCCCATAGGCGGAATCAGTCCTCTCGCTTTGTCAGTGAAACTGACGATCACGAAGAGCTACTAAAGAAGGAACCAAATATTGAATTTTCTGGCGAGGTACTCTCTAAGTACAATTTTTGCCCTGTAATCCTCCATTAGATGATATGCGCACTGTTTTATCCAAGTCATTTGTGGTTAATCTGATACTTGCATACAGTTATCTTCATGTACATATGCAGATTTCCTGTGGTATATGTATCTATGTTTATGCATTCCTTTTAGTAGTTAAATGCATGGAAACCTTATCTTTCTGTCTTCATCTGAAATTGTCTATCTAGTCCTTCATCGTGCTTCAATAAGTGTCCAAGTAGGTAAATCATCAATGAAGTCTGGGTGCTAAAAACTTTGCAGAGTCCACAAGTGCCCCTGTGTTTCCTTCTTACTTCAGTAGTCTTGAACTCGAGGGTATCTCCATTGTGATACGTGTACTTTAATTTCTGCAGGGTTGTTTGATTCCTCTTGTAGGATCATGGTGCTATGCATGGTAAGATTTAGGTTAATGACAAGATACTATGATGGAGCATGATAACTTGAGAATCATTTTCTGTACCATTCTTGTTATGATTCGCGTTATCGTGTATTGTTAATTCTTCCAGATCCACATTGCATGTTCACACATTGGTGTTGTTGATATTTTATATGCTGTCTTATCGCAGTTACTTTCAGTTGTGCTAATTATATTTTTGCATTTTGATAGGAAGCATTTGGTCGGTACCTGGATTTGCATGAGCTCTACAATGAGTTCATAAATTCCAAGTTTGGGTCGCTCATGGAATACTCGGCATATGTTGGCACTTTTTCTCAGACCGAGAAGATCACACAGAGTCTAAAAGCGACCAGGTATGCTATCGGCATTTTCTCTAATACCAAGGACATGTCTCCTGGCACGAGTTTCTCTTAAATGTCACATGCATCTTAGATATATTTTCTTTGTTCTTTGTTAGTGGTGGTTACAACTAAAGTGGTCACTTCTTGACCAAACTTAACAAACGAACCGGTCAGTCCGGTTTGATCAGTATTCAGCACGGTGGGTAAGAAACACTAATATGTGGGTGTTGTGTTATTTTGGTAAAAAATGAGTGTAAATCGAAAAATCTCTCTAATGACTCTGTCAAAAACCAGTGGCAACGCTGAAAACGTCATGACACAGAGTAACCCTTGCCCTGATCACTTGGTTTTCTGGTTCCTTGTGTCGCGGATTTGAGTCCTCTCCCTGTGGCAATTTCCAAGTCTATAATATGAACTGGAATGGGTAAATGCAGAGATGAGAAGTGTGGACCTTCAAGAAATATGATGGTTCACTTACCCTGGTGCCTCCTCTCTGGTAGTGTTAGTGCTTCTCGATTGATGGCATACTAGTGGGAGCTTGAGGGCGGAGTGAAGCGGTGGGTGCGACTATGATTGGTGGGGTTGTAGTAAGATATGTAAGAAAGTACACATGATTAACCAAAAATCATTTAACATATCCAACATTTGTTCCATCTCTTGTACATTATTCGATAGGTATCATACATTTATGTAAATATTGTTTATCTTCCAGCTTGTTTTCTTTGGCAGGCAATACAAAGAATACTTGGAGCATATTTTGGAATATCTGACATACTTTCTGCGTCGCACAGAGCCATTGCAAGATATGCAGAAGATTTTTACAAAGGTTGATTTCTTGTACATTGTAGTAACCTGTCTTCCTTCTCTATGTGCTGACATACTTACTTAAGACCCTGTTGTCTACTTGCAAGCAATCATGATGTCTAACTTCTATTTCTACTTTTGGGGCTGCTTGTGGTGGGGTTGACAATAAAATTTTAACAGAACTACTCTCACTGTTATGTCTACTTTTGGAGCTGCTTGTGGTGGGTGGGGACGTGGGGTTGACAATAAAATTTAAACATAGAACTACTGCATCCGCATATTGGTCAACACTTCAGCATGATAAGTAACATCTAACAAGCAAATCATATCTACACCTGTGCAGTTGGAAAATGAGTTTGAAGAACAGTGGGCCAATGGAGAAGTACCTGGATGGGAGAATAAGGGCATAGAAAAAGAATTTGTCCTGCAAGAGTCTGAAGTAGACCTTGATTACTATAGCACTGTTGAAGAACTTGCAGAGCTTGGTCCGGAAAAGTTGAAAGAGGTTTGATCTTGTAAATAGTATTATTAGTGAGCATTCTATCTAGTTTCATCCTTCGCTTGGCTTTCTATTTATTTAATTACACTTTTGTCAGGCTTTAGCTGCTCGTGGACTGAAAGCTGGCGGCACTGTTCAACAGCGTGCAGAGCGACTTTTCTTGCTGAAGGTGACCATTAAACGCTATTGCTATCCTTGTTGTCATTTCTTATGGCTATTTGTCAGTTCTAATTTGCTGTCGATCATATTTTGCAGCATACACCATTGGAACAATTGGACCGTAAGCATTTTGCGAAAGGTTCTCGTAGTTCTGTCTCAAATGTGCCTTCTAATGGCAACAATTCCAAGGATGATTTGAAGAAGGAAATTGCTTTGATCGAAGTGAAGATGAGGCGCCTGTGTGAGATTCTCGATGAGGTCAGCTGTTATTTCTTATTTGGGTGCAATAACATGTGCAATCAAATTTTCTTAAACTTCATTTCAGCATTGGAAAGTTAGACATGATCATGCCTGTTTACTGTTTAGTGAGGATTGGCCTTGTCCCAGGTTTTCTTTGGTATTTTTATGATTTGCTGTGAAGTTGTCTGCCTTTGATCATTTGCCCAAGCTGTTTTGACTGTTTTGAATGCCCCAAAATGGAACTGACATCTAATGAATTTCCCTAGGAGTTTTTTCCACATATGAACTCACAATTTAAACCGTCATTCAGAAAACTCTCTCTTCTCTGAAGAAAAGCCCTTTGTCAAATCATCAAAGACAGCTCAACTTTGGTGCATTTTTAATGCAGTCAGAATAACACGGGCAAATGATCGAAGTCATACCAACTTTGGGGCAAATCTTAAAAACCCAACAGTATAAATACCAACTTTGGGGCAAATCTTAAAAACCCAACACGGTGAAACAAAAGTTCCATCTGCGCTAGTACTACATGACAGCTAGATTAGGACCCAGTATTCCAATGTGTTATGAATGTTCTTATAACTTTGTGTCTATTTTGAATTTAACCTGGCCCCCTGGTCTTAATAGATTTTATGTTTATCTTCCGTGCAGGTCATTGTAAGAACAAAGGAAAATGCGGAGAAGAAACTGACTTTGACCTATGAAGAAATGGAAGCAGAACGAGAAGAGGTACTTAGCTTCACCCTGATCAGCAACTAATCTTATGTTCTGTTTACAATTTTTCTTCTGAACTATTGTCTTCTGTATTTTTTATAGGAAGAAGTACAAGCTGATAGTGAAAGTGATGATGAAGACCAACAAATCTACAACCCTCTCAAGTTACCCATGGGTTGGGACGGAAAACCTATCCCCTATTGGCTCTATAAGCTTCATGGTCTTGGTCAGGTAACCACTAGCCAGTCTTGTCATTAACTTCTTAATTCATTATCTTTTATCCCATCACTGTTTTTTTTTGTCTTCACTTACAGCCCATGGCTCATCTGAATGTTTATTGAATATTTTAAGTCATTTTACTAAATATTGGCTCTAGATGTCTGGTTGGATGCTAGTTTTTGGTTCGTTGCCAGACTTATGACATGTCATATTGTATTAGCCTTCTAACCCCAAATTTCATTTTCACAATTCTAGCCGAACATTGCATAAAGTGCGACCATTATTTTGTTAGCCACAACTCGGGTGGCAGTGTGTGGTAGTAAATCAAATATGCCCATATTTTTTTGAACCTTCAGATATACCCATATTATTGTACCAACTACTGATCTGGCTCAGTGTTTACTGGGTGCCAATATTTGCTAATTATGTATGCCCTGTAATTTAAGGAAGTGTCGACCAACAAATGATCTTTATCGCCTTCTCTATTATATTGTCATTATTTATAGTTACTAAATGTTATGTTACCAAAATAAATGCTAAATTTTAATGTTTGCGCATGTTTTGCCTTCGAGTATTATGACATCCTCGCTATTATTTGCCCAGACATCACAAGTATACTTGGTACTAGAGCACTCATGTTTTAACTGCAACAATTTGTCATTAGGAATTCAAGTGCGAGATATGTGGCAACCACAGTTACTGGGGCCGAAGGGCTTATGAGCGCCATTTCAAGGAGTGGCGCCACCAGCATGGGATGCGATGCCTTGGTATTCCTAATACCAAGAACTTCAATGAAATCACATCCATCGAGGTATACCACCATCTTCTTTCCTCTTTTGTCTGAGTTGATACTATTCTTGCTTACAGTATGGTTCTTTAAATGAATGTTTGCAAATTGTTCTGGGCTCAGGTTCATGTACATTGTGAGTGCATATAACTTAGTTAAATTTCTTTGAAATGAATAGTCACGCCTTTTGCTTGCTTCACTTTCTACAAACTTCATAATGTTGGATTAAACAGTGATTTGAACTGTAAAGTTGAGTGTAACTGTCCACTGGGAGGAAGTTGGTTCAGCAATTTTGTTAAGGTGGTAACGGAGGAGGAAATCAACATGGAAAAAATAAATGCCAATTAGATCATTTTAGTTTGGTTTATTTCTTCTATTTAGTTTTCAAAATACACACCTTTGACGAACACAACCCATAAAAAACATAAGGCGTATTTTGGTTCGTCACATGAATCATGAAACCAAGATAGGGAAATAACCATGCTGTTAATGCCCTGGAGTGAGAAATAAAGTTATCAAGTGTTAGTGCTGAAGAGAGAAAGAAGATAAATGAGGGGAAAACCGGAAAAGAGAGAAAAGTTTCACTAAATTTCCACGCAAGCCTTACATTGGTAGATAAGAACCGCAAGCTATAAGGCTTAAAATTTTAATAGTTTATCTGATAAACCTGATTTATGTTGGCTTTCTTGCTGTTTAGTCGATTTAGTTGTAAACCAGATTTATGTTGGGTTTCCTTTTGCTTTACTCAATTTTCCTGTTTAGTTGATTTATTTGCTTTACTCAATTTTCCTGTTTTGTATATGTAAACGAACGCCTTCCATAGTTTGATCTGTCAATATTGACATGGGATATGCAAGTGTATCATTTATGTTTGGTCATTTGTTGTGCCATGGAGTGCTTTGACATCTCTGATCCATGTTTTGCAGGAGGCGAAAGGCCTCTGGGAGAGAATACAATCAAAGCAAGGGCTGAACAAGTGGCGGCCAGACTTGGAAGAAGAGTACGAGGACACGGATGGCAACATCTACAACAAAAAGACTTACACTGACCTGCAGCGCCAAGGGCTGATATAGAATTGTAGCTGTGGTCCTACTGTACGCTAAAATGGTCGTTCTACTGTTCTATTGAAAATCTGTTTGACTTTCCCGGTCATTGTTACCTTTTACTGACATACATTATCTGTACGAGATGGTACTAAGGATATCACTGTCTCCTTCTGGACTCATTGTCTATTGTGCTCTAGCTGTCTCTTCTGCTTAACTTCTGCGTTTTGTTCAGCGAAAGTTCTCTGCGTGACGGATGACTCGATTTGTGCTGTGGATGGACCAATGTTCAGGTGATTTGTGTGTGAACCAAGGAGCTGAGTCGTAAGATGGTTTTCCGTGATGGCCGCTCTAGGAAGAAACATGAATAATGTTATGCTGGACCATACTTGTGCACAACAATCCCCACAATAGTCAGTTTTCACATCGATTTTACAAAGCTGAGACGACCAAATTTTCTCTCACGTGCTGTAGATCCTCTCGTTCTCAGAAAATATACAATTCTTTGAAAAAAAAGGCAAACCAAAGGACATAGAAATCGAGACATCTGTTACACTGTTCTCTAGAGTTTAAACCTACAAACAATTTCTGAGATCAAACAATTTACTCCCGCTTAACCTTTGATCCCGCAGGACGGCATGGATGCACCAACACATGGATGCACAAAAGCCAGCAGGGAAGATGGACCAGAAATATGTAAAGATATGTGGCGCTACTCCATTCCCACAAGAACTCCATGGACACCCAGAAATCTCCAATGTCTACTGTCCAGGACCCCTTGGAAAGCCCTTTCATAATCAACAATGTGGCTGGAGGGAAACCAAAGATGGAAAGAAATATATTTGAAGCCAACAATACTGTCCGTGGGATGAAATTCATCCCAAGCTTCGCTTTCACCGGGGACAAAACAGACACATTGGGATCACAATCAAGGAACCAAGCTGAGCAGTAGCGAAATTTATTATTGACATCAGCCCCAGTCCTATTGAGATGGAAGTGATCATCGTGGCCTTTAGAAGTTTCCACTCAACACCAGCAGAGTATGGTGAACCAAACATGGCGTACAGGACGATCAACATAATAATGGAGAGCACCACCCAAATCACTGCACTCTGTATTGGTGTACCATCGGCAATTTGACTAATATAGTATGGTAGTAGTGAAACAATCACAGCCCAGATTTGGATAACAAGCAATACTCTTGCAGATTGAAGCCATTTCCATGATCCACCCTCAATCTGCAGAATATCAGCACTACCCTTCATATTAGGGTCATTCACTGATTTTCCCTCACTTTTACCACCATCAGCAAGAGCAGCAGCAACTATTGGGAGGGGTACCACAAGCAGTGCAAAAGGAATCATATACACACCAACCGAAATGAACTTGCTTGGAGCTGTAAGGAAATATAGGAAAAAAGATTGATGGAACTTCTCAAGCAAGTTATTCACAGATCGTACCACCCCTTCAATTAACCTGAACCAAAAGCAGCATGTAAAAAATACATCAGGTGAAATCAGCAGAAACTATGTTGTAAGCATGTGCTTTATAAAGAGTAGAGAAGGCATCTTTTGCTAAAAATGAAAGTGAAGCTTTTCAACACGATAACCTATTAACAGCATAAGATCCTCAGCAGCAAACCTAGTCTTAATATCCATAGCAAATTGTTACACCTACCAGGGCAAGTTATTTGTCTCTGATACCCAAGAATATTGACCTTAAACATTTTGTCTAACTAAAATATTCAGCATGTCAATAATTACAACATGGAAATCACCCAATAAGAACTGACCTTCCACCTCTTACAAGGAATGACGATTTAGCATTCTCGTTTCTGAGATAAAATGTTGGTGAAAATTCTAAAGAAACTGCATCAACTTGGTAATCACGGAACGCGCCATGAGATCCGGTGGGAACTCCAAGAGCCTACTTTATCAAATGCCAACAAGAAGTGATTAGTACAGTTGAAAAGCTACTGTTGTTTAAGATAAAATGGAAACTACACCATTTGATTACCTGGTTATAAATAGAGCTAGCAAGGTTTGCGGTGCCCTCCACATAATCAGGGGCTGCAATATCAAGCTTCCAGTCCGGATTTATTTTTCTCAACAAACTCCCAATAGTTTGAATTACTTCAGCAATAACCCTAAGCCATGCAGAAGTCAATAAAGAGCTAATCCTCTCTATGTTCACACGAAAACCTTGTCTATGGACAGCTAAATAGTGCACCACATTTAGGAGATCCAAGTTTGGCATTTGGCCATTAGATGCCTCTGCGTACATTGTTACACTATCTCTATCACCATAGTTCCTAGTTTCCCCAACTTTAAATATGAGAGCAGCAGCCATCGTTCCAGCACGTTTGAAGTCCGTAAATTTAGCCCTTTCTGCAATACCATCAGGTTCATGTGTAACACCGGCCACAAATGTAGGATTATGGTATTGGTTTAACCATGCAGATACGGCAGTGTATTCTCCAAACTGTGAGTCCGCGGATAACCACACAATATCCTTTGACAGCCACGCAGCTCGACTTAAGAGGGAGAAGACAGAGAAACCCAGTGCGAGTGATAATACTTCATTTGCCTGAACTCTATGAGAATTATAAGGAGTGACCAATACTATTGCTTCTTTTCCATCACCCCTAGGAGCTCGTATAATGCCAATGGTATTTGTTCCAGAGTTCGTGTAGCTGCCATTAGGATGTGCTGCCCAATCGTTTGTCATGGAAGTGAAGAACTTCAGAGGATGAAAATGCTTGCTATGAGGGAGGAATTCATGGTAACACACTTCCGCACCCAACTCTTTCATTTGTTGCACTATGAATTTTGGCATTCCCCTGTGACATTTGCAATATTAAAACAGATAAAAATACTATTTACTCTTGGACATTCCGATCATAAAGTACTGTTCCTTCACTTAGCGATATTCATTTATCAACATTACTCGCTGTGCACATTATCACCATCAGAAAATGGCATTAACTTTACTACAGTTTACTTAACATATGGCAAAACTGGTTCTCTGTGTATGTTTGCAAGCATTACTCTTTAAAAATGAACTTTAAAATATAGAGTTGCATGGATACCCACCTATATGCTTATCACAAGAATTATCACTATAAGTGTTGAGTAAGCATTACAGATTTCATCACATCTCCACTTCAACAGCAGATTTGAAATATATGAAGAATATTTTTACAAGCAAGGAATTTATGTAGAGTAACATACATTCCATCTCTTGATTCCCCAGCTGCAGCTTCAATTCCTTTGATGAATTTGTTAGCTTCTTTGACATCTTCAGTTGAAAATAATGGATTTGCAGAGCCTAATTCATAAAGTTCCAAATCAAATTACGTTTCATCTTTGAATGGACATACGCTGATTGCATACATGAACTGATAATTGCCACTAGCACAATAAGATGAACTATTGGCATTCTTATAACCGTAGTTGATATGGATAGTTCGTCTTCACTATTAAATCATAACCATCCAAAGCCACCGCGGTATAATACTCAACTCTCTAACCTGCTAAGGTATTCATCGCTCCGGTACAAATCTACGAAATCCAAATAGGCGCAGTAAAAATGAAAGAAGAGCGTACCAGGTATAAGAGCATTCTCTGAGAGGTAAGTGTTCTTCGCAAGTGCCGGGAGGAAAAGGAGTGCGATAATGCCCGCGGAAGAGCACAAGGCACTGCACCCAAAATGGCGAAAAATGTGTCAGGGGAACCAGAAAATGACGGATTAAGCTTGGCGCTAAAGAGGGATAGGAGAGCGAACCTGAAGAGGACGTGGTGAGAAGCGAGTAGTCTCCCAAGGCGGACGATGAGGCGCGGCTTCGGCCGCGTGTCTTCCTTAGCTGACGGCTCCATGGCTGTAGTCTACTCTAGGTCTTCCCGGGGCCGTGCAGATCCTTACCTGATCTCGCCGCGCGGGATGGGATCTCCCATAAACTGACACAGTGGGCGTGCTTGATTTCGCGTTGGAAGATGAGATGTGGGGATCGGGCAGTGAGTGGTGGCGGGAGGTGTAACAGGAGTCGGCACTCGGCAGCGCCGGCCGCCGCGCGCCGAGTGGCGGATGAGCGAACCGGCTCCTGGTGAGAGGAGGTAGACGGGGAAGGTTCGAGGTCAGAGAAGGCACGCGCGCGCGCTAGACGGAGGCGCGGCACGGGAGGAGGCCGGGCCGAGCTGCGAGCGGGCGGCGCGACGGCGGCGAGTGGTCGGTGTCAGTGGGGATGGAGATCGCGGCGTGGGGTTGAAGGGCTGGACAAACAAGGCCTCCGAAGATGTCAGCCCAACTGTTGCGTTGTGTGATGCAAGGACGTTCGCTAGACTGAAAAAAAAATGATTTTCTTTTGTAGGGAAAAAGGTATAAACATGAAAACACAGAAGTATGATAAGAATGAAATTCCATAGACTTGAGTGTTTAATCTCTTATGAATAAGAAAAACATAAGAATCTTATCAAACATAATCGAATGGAAGTTTGCACCTGTTGAATTCTGTTGTGTCGTGCCCATTCTATACTTTTTGTTAAGAAATAGATGCTAGGAAGAAATGGAGAAGAAGAGCAGTGGATGAGGTCAACCAATAGCTACAAGATATAAATTTAAAGGTTTTCCCCACTTGGAGGAGATATTGATTGGTGAAAATCTAAATCTCCTCTCTTTATTCCCCAAAAAAATTGCAAAAATCATAGGACGGATAATGAGGAAGTAAGCTTTTCAAAATCAACAATGGTGGGAAAAATAAGCTCGAGACCCTAGAAAAATCTTTGGGGAAGAATCCCCTTTTATAGGGCAAGAGGAAATATGCTTGTTACACAATTTTACACCGTCTGATGCCAAACTCGGAGTATTATGGACCTGGGACCGGAGAAGAATATAGGTCTGGACCTGCCTAGAATCAACATGGAATTTTAGGTGCCAGGCCTGGAAAAATCCGAACTTGAGACCGGTCCGGCAAAACAGAAGAATCACTCGTATGATATCTTAAGAACTCGAGCTCCATTTTTTAAGAACTTTGGCTTGATTTGAAGATAGCAAAAGCTATAATTCCTCACACTGAGAAACATCAATTTTAAGCAAATGAGGAAAAACCAAAAGGGGAGAGGTTTGACCTCTGTAAATCTATAAATGAAGAAGGTGTTAAACCTCCAACACCAAAAATACGATAAGTTTTTCATACAAATCCGTTTTTGATGAACTTGATATTGTCATGAAGATAACCACAAGTTGTAAAATCTCTTATAGGGAAAATCCAAATATCAACCATGAAAGATGTTGCCAAAGATATGCAAGGTTTTAACTCTCTACGAATGATGCAAACATGCTACTCATCTGAGAGCTCTCCTTGATAGTACGACTATCAAACATATAACCTGGCCTCCCAACACCACCTCGGCACCGATAAAATAGGAACTTGCTGATGGTATGGTCACCACCTGTTGGGAACCCCAAAAGGAAGGTGTGAAATAGTGTAGTTACAAACCAAGGTTTATCGAACCAGTAGGACTTGAAAGACTTCAACACAGTGTCAACCTAGGCGTCAGAAAATGCTTATGTGCTGACGTGGACCTACACACAACATAGACACACAACTTTGCCCCAACGTTTCATGAAGGTTGTCAATCTTCCCGTCTTGCTGAAAACAAAGAGTTTAAACGTTTGGTGTAAAACAATTATGAAAGCAAAAAGGAACAACGAACAAGTGATGATTAAAAGCAAATGAAACAAGTTGTAATCAATCTAAAAGAATGGACCGGGGGCCATAGTTTCACTAGTGGTGTGAAGGTGTCTCTCCATAAAACAGTAAACATGTTGTGTAAACAAATTACAGATAGGCAATTGACAAATTTTGAGGGCATCACAATGCTATTATGACAAGATAAAGTTCACTGTAATATTTAACTGGGCATTACGTCAAAATAAATAAACCGCTATCCAGCTGCATCTATGACTAATAATTCACCCTGGGATCGCTATAAAGCCTATCACCCAAAAGTGTTAAGTTGCAAGTAACAGATTACTGCAATAAGAATTGTGCATAATGTAAGCAATGGTTATAATCATATAGACGTAAACACCGCTGTTTTACCCCTAGTAGCAACAACACATTCTCGGTCTTAGTCGTTTCTGTCATCTCGAGCCTAGACACGCATGAGGCATGAACCAATTATCTAGCACCAAACTCTCTCTTGGAGATACATACAATCACTTGGACAGATTAATCACATGGATCGGAGAGCATGTAAGATCTTAAATAAAACATAGATATGATAACAAGTAAATGAACAATCTGATCATAATTTCAGAATTCATCGGATCCCAGCAAACACGACATGTAGCATTACAAATAGTGAAATAGTGATCTTGATCATGTTAGGCAGCTCACAAGATCTAAACATGGAAGCACAAGGAGAAGAAACAACCATCTAGCTACTGCTGCTATGGACCCGTGGTAATAAATATTTTGTTTTCTAAGAAAGCAGATGAAATTCAATATTTATTTTATTGTAGTTTTTTTTATAACAATGAGCAATCTTTTATGAAAAAATGAAGGGAAGTCTACAAGGTAAAGTACATATTAAGCAAAAGAATAATATATAGACAAAATTTGAAGTTATACAAGGCAAAGTAGACCAATAAGGCCTATCATGTTTGCGATCCTTATTGGTCTACATTCTGAAGGATATACCATCTTGCTAGCAAATGGCAACACCTATCTATACTTTTTATAAAGCAAAACTCCACTAAGTGCAATTAATGTGTCTATCTCAACATCCAACCTATCCACATCACCTATTTTTTAACCAATCAATTGTCCAGGTCATCCCACTAACATTTAATACTTATTTTCTATCTCTACATGCAAGTATCCACATCATATTTTACTTTAGCCATTAAATTGTTCATGTCATCTTTTTTTGCCGTATGATATGATCACACCATCCGGCTTTGTAATTACAAAATTATATCATGTGCTAGGGAAACACCAGAATTAGTTTTGTCAATCAAGTGAACTTTTTTGCTTGCATATTTCTATAATGAAAATCAAATTTCATGTGTTTATTAGATTTCTTAAGAGATACCCGATGCAACGCATGGGGTATTGTTTTATTATATATACAAAGACACTAGCTAGCCCCAAAGAAGTAGACCGCCATGTCTAATAAAAAAGGAAAAAAAATATACACTCTCCGTTTCTATATGTAAGGTGTATAAGTTTTGGCACGGAAATTAAAGAATGTTCGTGGAGGAAAATATTACACCAGTTTTGGACAAAATTACCTTTGGCTAATTGACATGGGAAAAAGAGGAGTTTGCATGGAATAAGGAAACATAATAATATATCTAAAAAAATATTCATATGAGTGGTGGAAAGAAGTACACCCTATATTTTGGGATTTTTCTCAAAACTTTAGGCACTTTACATCAAGGAACGGAGGGAGTATTAAACTGGGAGATGGGCGTTTGAGGCAAGGTCTTGCCACTATATATATATAGTCATCCACAACATATATACGCAGCTCTCTATTCAAGTCCGTGGACAGATCAAGCTTTCATGCCAGAGCGCTGGAGCGAACTTCATACCTCGTAGGTGTTCTCCAAGGTAGTAAATGGTCTGCAATGCCCTTGTCTTAGGGTCGTAGTACCCTAACGCCCTTCCCGTGCTGAGAAGTATCCTGCCGTCTTTGGGATCAACAACCAAGAGTGTAGTCTCGTGTGAAGAGTACATCTGTTGATACCCTCGGAGCTCGATGCGGTATAAAATTGACCACAAACCACCTTTCAACATCCAAACGTCGATGGCATTTTCTATCCTGTCCGAGCTCAAGATGCAGATGTTACCTTGGAACTCGATGATAGATGTGATCCGGTTGCTGTTGCATGGAGGCCCTGGCAATACCTCGAATTCTCGCGTGCCAACATCGAGCGCCACTGCGCCAGTAGTTCACATCTTGCAGCCGATGACTTCGCTCCAAGTTTAGTATCTACCATCCAGTAGAGATTTCCATCGGCATAGCAGGGCTGCATGTCAGCCACTGGCCTTGGTGGAGGGCTGATAGAAATCCGCAAGTTGCTATCTGTGTGTTGGACGTAACACTGCAGTTGGTAATCTCGAGAACTTTTGTCATAGCAGACAAGACGTACTAGTACGTGCTTGTTCGTCCGTAGATCATACCCCAATCCTATCCTGCCAGCGGAAAGGGGAGAATTGCCTTCATAGTCTTTAAAAACTTCGTCTAGAAATATATACCTGGAATACTTCCTGCTAAGGTTGCAAAGGTAGTCGATGTTGTAAACGATAGCAAAGAAACGACGAAGAGCGGAACGATCAAACCAAAGGAGACACGAGATTTAACGTGGAAAACCTCTCCAAACAAAGGAGAGGAAAAAACCACGGGCGTCAGCCAACAATACTTCACTATATCGGGTGAGTTACAAACGCCGTGGGTTTACAATATGTGGCTTACCCCAAAACGGCGGCTTACAAGAGGAATATATGGAGACATAAAACCCTAGGTCGGCTGCAGTCCAACCCAGAATCGATCCCACCTCGGCGGTACTACCGCTTATCCCAGCGGTAGTACCGCTGGGGTGGGCTGGTTCGGCTCTTCCCACATCAGCGGTACCGGTGGCGGTACCGCCAGCGGTACCAGTCGGTACCGGACAAGTGCATCAGATGGTCATTCTGGCGGTAGCGGTGGCGGCAGCTCTCGAGCGGTAGTACCGCTTAATCCAGCGGTACTACCGCTGGAATTTGGAACACCATAAAACAACACTCCACCTTGAGACAAATTCCATCTTGTAGCATGAATGAGAACCTTCACCCTGAAAACAACAAAGAAACACCTTCGGCGCCAAATTGCCTCTTAGGCTAGACAGTGATACCAACTAAGCCCGAGCAAAGCTCGAACTTAGTAACAGGAACTGGCTTTGTCATCATATCAGCAGGATTATCATGAGTACTTATCTTGCATACGTTCAGCTTACCTTTTGCAACAACATCACGCACATAATGGTATTTGACGTCAATGTGCTTTGTTCTCTCATGGAACATCTGATCCTTGGTAAGGTAAATAGCACTCTGACTATCACAAAACAGGTTAATGCAAGTATCATCTCCACAAAGCTCAGTAAACAAACCTTTTAGCCAAACCGATTCTTTACATGCTTCAGCAATAGCCATGTATTCTACTTCAGTGGTAGACTGGGCAACAACGGATTGCAACGTTGCCCTCCAACTCACGGCACAACCACCAAGCGTGAACACATAACCTGTGAGGGATATCCTCTTATCCAAATCGGCAGCAAAATCTGAATCCACATAGCCTACGAGTCCCTCATCAGTCTTGCCGAACTTGAGGCAAGCATTGGATGTGCCACGAAGGTACCTGAAAATCCACTGAACAGCCTTCCAATGTTCTTTACCAGGATTAGCCATATATCTACTAACCAAACTCATAGCATATGATAAATCTGGACGTGAGCAAACCATGGCATACATTAAAGAACCAACAGCACTAGAATATGGAACTCTAGACATGTACTCAAAATCCTCATCCGTACTAGGACATTGTTCTGCTGACAACTTAAAGTGAGGAGCAATAGGAGTACTAACAGACTTTGCATCATGCATGTTAAAACGATGAAGAACTTTCTTAATGTAATTTTGCTGACTAAGAAACAACAAACCATAATTTCTGTCACGGGTAATCTCCATACCTAGAATTTTCTTAGCAGCACCAAGATCCTTCATCTCAAACTCGCTACTCAACTGTGACTTGATAGCAGCGATATCTTTCTTGCTCTTGGCAGCAATCAACATATCATCAACATATAATAACAGGTATATAGGCGATCCATTAACAAACTTAATGTACACACAGCTATCAAATTCAGACCTCTTAAAGCCATGTGACAATATAAAAGAATCAAATCTTTATACCACTGTCGAGGAGATTGTTTCAAACCGTATAAGGACCTTTTCAACTTACACACAAGATCCTCCTTACCAGGCACTATGAACCCTTTTGGCTGGTCCATGTATATCTCCTCCTCTAACTCTCCATGCAGAAACGCAGTCTTTACATCTAACTGCTCAAGCTCAAGATCACGCATAGCAACAATACCAAAGAATGTACGAATTAAACTATGCTTAACAACTGGAGAGAAAACATCATTATAATCAACACCTGGAATTTGACTGAAACCTTTTGCAACTAACCTTGCCTTAAACCTTGGAGGCTCGCTAGGAGATAAACCCTCCTTTCTCTTGAAGATCCACTTACAGCGGACTGCCTTCTTTTTCTTAGGCAAGCGCATAACTTCCCATGTGCCATTCTTATCGAGTGACTGCATTTCTTCTTACATAGCAGCAAGCCACTTCTCGCGGTCACCGGAACCAATAGCTTCAGTATAGGTGGACGGCTCATGTCCGTGCTCCACCTGTTCTGCACAACTCAGAGCATAATCAACAATGTTACACTCTTCAATTAAACGTGGTCGAGGACCACAATTCCTCCTGTTCCTACGAGCAGCAATAGACTGTTGTGGCTGCAAAACAGGGGTGAGTTCTGAACATTATTATTATCAGAATCAGAAGAATCAGAATCAACAGAACCAGCAGAATCAGGATCAGAATCATCTGAAGTAGCAGCACCATCATTGTCAACAGTGACATTTTCATTTTCAACAGAGTGCTCCACCTCGACACGAACCTGCTCCTCAGAAAAATCTGGCAAAACATCTGAGGACAACTTATCAAAGTACATAACAGATTCATTGAAAACAACACTCCTGCTCATAAAAGCCTTTTTAGTTTCGGGATTCCACAACTTGTATCCTTTTACACCCGAACCATAACCAATGAACACACTGTAACAGCCCCAAAAATTTGAGAACCAAATTTTCACATTTGTGTCCTCATTTGCATCATGGCATGCATGCATCATTGCATCCATTTAAATTGCTAAGCCACACAAATTCATTCTTGGCAATGTTGAAAACCAATAATGCAAAACTTGTCCCAACAAGTTTCACAACAAGGAAGACAAGCAAACTTGCAAACAAAATTACTTGGACATCCGTATTTGTCAAGGAAGTTCCAAGAGTCCACAATATTGTTTTTGCCTTTGCCCCAAAATATTTAAATAGCAATATTTGGAAAATGAGCAAAATGATATAATTCAACACTATGAACAAAAGTGGTTCAAAACGTTTTATTCTGCCAAACCAATTTTGGTGGAGTTCCCACATGTTGTGGGGAGGCTACTAGAATTTTCTCACATTTTTGCAAAATGTTTAGATGCCCCAATTAATTCAAAACTTGTGCTGGTTTTGATTTTTAAAACAGAAAAGGACCTCTTTGTAATTTTGGAAGGTCTAGTCCGTGATGAATTTGTTTTTCGCAGGGGGTTTTCGGAAAACCACCGTCTTCCTCCTGTAGCGACCGGGCAGCCGAGCCGCACCAGGTCGCCGTCGCCATGCCCTCCTTGCCCGCCGGGCCCCCCCTCCTCCTCTGCACTACCCTGAAGGAAGGAGAGCCACACGAGTCGCCGCCCTGCCCTATCCATCCCCGACCCCCCCTCGTGCCCGTTTTCCTCCCATCTCCTTCCTCCACGCACGCCATGGCCGCCGCGCTTGCCGTCGAATCGCCGCCGTTCTAGGAGACGCCGGGCAAAGCCGCGACCACCTGCAGCTCCGCCCCTTCGTCCTCTACCGCCTGATCAAAGGAATTGAGGCGGGAGGCAGGGAATCAACGCCGCCGTCCCCGTTCCTCCGCGCGGCCGTCCGAGCTCCGCCGCCGCTTCACCGGACGAGTTCGTCACCGTCCGTCCACCCCGCGCCTCTCCGTCTGGTCGTACGAATTCGTGGTGAGATGCTGCACCTCTGCATGCCCTTCCCCTCTCCCCATTCTCGCGCTACGCCGTGCTGCCCGCCGAGCGGCCGCCGTCGCCGAAGGTCGTCCCCGTCGGGCCCTGCACTGCGTTTTCTTTTCTCTTCAGTTTCGTCGGTTGGAGCCCGGAGACTCCGGCCCAACTCCGGCCCAACTCCGGACTGGGTCCAGTGGCTGCCGCTTTGGGCTGAGATTTTGGTGGACCGGAAACTCCGGCCCAAGAGCACCTTTGGACCGGAATTTCCGGCCTGTGCAGAAAAAGTTGTAATATTTCTTTTTCCTTTTTCTTTTCCCTCTCGATAGCACATGTCCCCGCTCCCCCTCCCGCGTGTAGAGTATTGAACTCCGATGATTCCAGTATACCGTCCCCTCCCTCGAGTCGGGTACTCAAATTATTTCATCGTTGGAATTAATTAATTAAAAGGTAAATAATTTAAAAAGAGGATTTCCTAAAATTAATAACTCTTTATCGGGACCTCAGAAAAAGGTGTTCGATATACCGAAATGTTCAGAAAAACATGAGTAATCCAGAATCATCGTCATCATGCATCATCGATCACAATTACAATAATGTGCTCTAGTAATCATAACACCCATTAAGTTTCAATATGGGGTTTCTTCCCAATTATGCAATAAGTATAACGGGGACCCCATTTAACTTGTTGGTCATGTTTAAAGTTTCTAGGGTGCATTTTAAATGTCATATCATCATCCTTGTATGCTTTGCACAATTGCCATGTGTTGATAGTTCTTCCGGTGTTGTTTGTGCATCGGTAGATCAAGGAGGTGAGGTGCCACCCCCGTCTTGTGACGATCCGCACTACCAGCCGTATCATCAAGGCAAGCGTAACCCCCCTCTGAGCATATCTTATCCTATTTTCCGCAATTATTTTCTCCACTATAATATTGCATGCGGTTCTAAATGTCTTTTGCCTGGATTAGAGTATCCTACTAGTTGCATTAGAATCCTGTTGCCAATACCTGTTTTACCTTCCTATTACCATAGGTTTGTATTGTTGGCCATGGAATACTTACTATGCTATGCAAGTGCTTAGCCATGCTTAGTGAAATGCCTAGTTGTACTAGGGATGGTGAATGCTGGAAACAGGTGTTAACTTGTGACAGTGATGTTGATGGTGAAGAATTGTGGAGATGGATAATAAAATGTTAAGAAGGTGGGGATGAGAGGCCACATGGAATGTGGTGGTTTGTCTCGTTCTTGCCGCCTAGGTGCGAGTTCTGTACCTCCTGAACCAAGACTGAGCGTGCAACCATGCGTGAGGCCTATGCAATTGCAGGAACCCTCATAGACTAAATAACTCGAGCGGGGCTAGCCAGGGTCCTCTAGTTCGGGCTTCCATTTGCGCGTGCGTGAGTTGGTGGCTGAGAATGAGATGAGGATGTGGTGTTAGGAAAATAAGTGGCCGTGGGGCGGGGTGTTGTGATCCTGGCAGCCCTACTGCCACTGATGATCCTGGAAAGTCCTTAACGAGGGAGAAGTCGACACCGCTCCCACCCAGCCGGCTTTCCAAGGAAGAGAGCTAATGCGCAGGTAATGGGCCGGCGGTACGCGTGGCAAACATTGTACACCCCTGCAGGGTTAAATCTTTTCGAAAAGCCGTGTCCACGGTTAAGGACGACTTGGGAATGACGATGATCATAGAATAACTTAACGGAATGATTAAAAACTGGGTACTAGAGGTACCATTCCACGAATGTAAGGTGACTTCCTCGAGGGTGATTCGGGGAGGTGCCTTTGATGAACAGGTACAATGGTGATGTTGGTGATGTTGAGAAAGGTGATCAAAGAAAGAGTTACTTCTTACCCCTCTTTGAAAATTTCTAATAGTCGATGCCTTTGAGTTATGTTTTCATAAATAAAATCAGCTTTATGCAAAAAGCCATATAACTTTGAAAGCCTCATCGAGCATATATTAGCTCTTAATCTTGCGAGTTCGTCGAACTCAACGTCGTTTGTTTTGTTTCAGAGGAGGACTTCACCGACCTCGAAGGTGGGTTCTTTGTGGACGTCGACGAGTAGTCTGGGGTTCCCAGGTGGCAGCTTGGGACATCCTGGAACAGCTGGCGTTGTGATGTTTATCTGTAGGCCTCTTAGGCCATATTTGGTTCTTGTTGTTTAGAACAACCTAATTTGCTTCCGCTTGATGTAATGTTGGGTCTGTGACCTCTGGTTGTCATTTGCTATCTTTCTCTATTATAAGAGTTGAACTATATGATTTGTGTCGTAGAGTCTGTGATGTGCCAGTTGTTCCACAAGTCTTGATCTTCTATTATGCATTGATAGTTGTGCCTGTGTTAAGGCATCAATCGGGGTGTTGCGTTGTCTGGATGATGTACCCAGCAACGCCTGCCAAAGGTTTTGGCCGGGGATTGGTAAACCCGTAACCTCCGGTTGTATCGCTTAACCGGTGACACACAGCATCACTGTATAGCAGTCGGGTCGGGGCGCCACAAGTTGGTATCAGAGCAGTACTGCCTGTAGGAAACCCTTCTACTGGTCGATGTTGAGTCTAGTGTTTGTGAAAATATTTTAACCTAAAAATGAGTTGTGAAAACCATCTTAGGATTCTTTTTACTCCTTATCTGGTTACCCTCTAATCTCGGAGCAATCTTACCTCGATTTGAGTTTAAAGGTTTTACTTCTCACCTGTTACTTCAAAATTAGAAACGGGGTGGGTTCGACCTTTAGTGTTATGTGTCACGTTGCTCCCGCTGCGTTGCAATCCCAAATCAACTCAGATGTTTCTACCGAATCTAATCTTTGATCCTTTCTTTGGGTTTTAACCCAGGACTTGAACATAAGGTCCCGGATTGTGCCAACTAGAGTGTGTTAAGTTGTGATTTCTTAACTCTCACTAGTAGCACATGATGCTGATCTTTGACCCAAGTTCTATCTTGTTGTTCCTTCTCGCAAAGTATTATCGTCCCTAGTCTGTGTACTTGTGTAGACGCTAATGCTATTGTTCGACCATTCGGAGAAAGATACTAACCGTGTCATTGTCAAATCTCCAGAATGGCTCGAGGAGGTCGTGGAGGCCGTGGTGGTCGCGGTAACCACAATGATGATGAGGATGATCTGCCGCCACCACCCTCGATGGCTGAGGTCTTGATGGCCATTGAGGAGAACCGTGGGCGCAATGAGCGCTTGCTGAACAGTTGGTGCAGCAGAATGCACGGAGGAACGAGTGCAACACTCTCACTGAGTTCCTGCGCTCCCAGCCACCCACCTTTGCTGATGCTAAGGAGCCACTGGAAGCTGATGATTGGCTTCGTGCTTTGGAGCGCAAGTTCTCCGCGCTGCATGTCCATTGGCGGAGCAAGTCAACTTTGCCACCTACCTCTTGGTTGGTGCTGCTGGCTGTTGGTGGGAAAGCCATGTGGCTTTGTTTCCAGCCAACCATGTCTTCACCTGGGCTGATTCCGCACTGCCTTCCGAGCGGAGTACATTCCCAGCCTATCATGGACTTGAAGAGGAGGGAGTTCCTGGATTTGCAACAGGGACGGATGGACCTCCGCACTTATGGTCGTGAGTTCAACCATCTTCTCGTTACGCCCCAAGGGACGTGACCAATGATGCTGACAAGCAAGAGCTGTTCCGCAAGGGTCTGAATCCGCAGCTCCGCTATGAGCTATTGCCCTTCAGGTTCCAGACCTATCAGGAGCTGTTCAACCAGGCTTTCACTCTTGAGCAAGGAAGAAAGGAACTTGAAGCTTCCAAGAGGCCCGCACATGGGGACCACCAGAGTTCCTCGGGTTCTGAGAGCAAGAAGCGCAGGGTGTTTGTCCCTACAGCGCCGTACCTCGTGCTCCCTTCATGCCGAGAGCAGCAGGATATAGGCCACCTCCTCCGCGCCCCACTACTTCGACACTTGGGTAGGCGGAGTGGGTACCGTCCTATGCTACCTGCTCCACCTGGACTCACTTGCTACACCTGTGGCCAGGCTGGTCACTACTCCAGGGAGTGCCCCCAGAAGGCACCTCTCGCGATAACTCCTGCACGAGCCCCTGCCACTCCAACTGGCAAGGCTGGACCTATTGTGCGTGGTCGCCTGAACCACGTCTCTGCTGAAGAAGCTGAAGAGGACCCCGGCGTTCTTATGGGTGAGTTACGAATCAACAACAGCTACAGTTTTGTTTGATTCTGGAGCATCGCATTCATTCATATCCATAGCGTTTGCAAAAGACACAAATACCGTTCGAGAAAATGAGCCATCCCTTGGTGATTCCACTCCTGGCTCCAAATGGCAAACCGATGGGTTACTCCTGAGGTCCAGATTAATATAGGTTCCTTGTCCTTTCCTTTCCTTGGTAGCTCTGAAGTCCAAAGGCATTGATGTCATACTGGGCATGAACTGGCTAGCAAATACCAGGCTAATCTCGACTGTGCCGCCAAGACCATTACCGTGACCGCTCCTTCCGGTGACATTGTGAGTATTGGCCTGCAACATCAATACCTCCGTCCGCCGTCGTACCCCGCTCACCTGAGATTCTCCTTTGCTTTATGGAAGGCGAATCCCCTCCTGAAATCCAGGACATACACGTGGTGTGTGACTTCCCGGATGTGTTCCCGGAAGAGTTGCCTGGCATGCCTCCTGACCGAAGTGTGGAGTTTGTCATAGAGCTACTTCCCGGTACCGCTCCAATTTCCAAGAAGCCCTACCGTATGCCGGTGGAAGAGTTGGCTCTGTTGAAAGAGCAAATTGATCAGCTGTTAGCTAAGGAGTTCATCCAGCCTAGCAGTTCACCATGGGGTTGTCCGGTACTCTTTGTCAAGAAGAGGGATTCTACCGTGCCTCGTCTAGTCTCTGACTATCGACCGTTGAATGCGGTGACAATCAAGAACAAGTATCCTATTCCTCGCATCAATGATCTGTTGGATCAGTTAGCTGGTGCAACGGTATTCTCCAAGATGGATCTGAGGTCAGGCTACCATCAGATAAAAATCAGAAAGGAGGATATTCCAAAGACGGCATTTGTTACTCGTTATGGCTCATATGAGTATACCGTCATGTCCTTTGGTCTCACAAATGCCCAGCTACTTTCATGAGGCTCATGAACTCTGTCTTCATGGATTATCTTGACAAGTTTGTCGTCATTTACATTGATGACATTCTCATCTATTCCAAAACCAATGAAGAGCATGAGGAACATCTTCGTTTGGTTCTGACAAGACTTCGAGAACACCGCCTCTATGCCAAGTTCTCCAAGTGTGAGTTTTGGTTGGATAATCTCATCTTCCTTGGTCATGTGATATCCGCTAATGGTGTGGCTGTCATTCCTGACAAGATTCAGTCCATTCTGGATTGGAAAACTCCAATGTCAGTCAAGGACATCCGTAGCTTTCTCGGATTGGCGGTTATTACCGCCGATTCATCGAAGGTTTCTCCAAGATAGCCAAGGCCTGACTGACCTTCTCAAGAAGGATAAAAAGTTTGTATGGTCGGCCGAAGCTGAAGAGAGTTTCCAAACACTGAAAGCCAAGCTCACGTCCGCTCCTGTGCTTGTCCTGCCGGACACAAGCAAGGATTTCGTCGTCTTCTGTGACGCCTCTCTACAAGGTTTGGGTTGTGTATTGATGCAAGATGGCCATGTGGTGGCTATGCTTCTCGCCAACTTAAGCCGCATGAGCTCAACTACCCAACTCATGATCTAGAACTTGCCGCGGTGGTCTATGCTTTGAAGCAATGGAGACCATACCTGTTTGGTAACCGTTGCGAGATCTTCTCGGATCACAAGAGTCTGAAGTACCTCTTCACCCAGCCGGATTTAAATCTCAGGCAAAGGCGTTGGTTGGAGTTAATCACGGACTACAATGTGAGTCTGAACTATCAACCCGGCAAAGCAAACGTCGTGGCTGACGCGCTAAGTCGGAAGTCTATTGCAACAATCTGATGATTGAAAGGCCCAACCTCCCTTCATGAAGAGTTCTCCCGTTTGAACTTGGAAATGTTCCCTCCGGCTATCTAGCAAATCTGGAGATCAAATCTACTCTTGTAGACCAGATTAAGGATGCTCAAACTCGTGACAAGGGTATTCTCAAAATCAAGGACATTGCTAGGGCAAGGCCAAATGTTTTCTGTCAATGAATCCGGAGTTGTTTATTTTGGTGACCGCTTGGTAGTGCCAAAGAAACGAAAATTGAGGGAGTTGATCCTCCAAGAAGCTCATGAATCTCCTCTCTCTATTCATCCCGGTAGTACCAAGATGTACCAAGACCTTCGACCACTATTCTGGTGGACTCGTATGAAACGGAAATTGCCAAGTATGTTGCTGAATGCGACACCTGTCGACGGGTAAAGCTGAACATCAAAGACCTCCCGGTACTCTTCGCCCTATTGCAGTTCCCGAGTGGAAATGGGATGAAATTGGTATGGACTTCATCACCGGGTTTCCCCGATCTCAAAAGGGCAACAATGCTATTGGGTAATCATTGATCGTCTTTCCAAGGTTGCTCACTTCCTACCAGTCCGTGATGATATACGGGCAAGTCAACTTGCTGACTTGTATTTGGCTCGTATTGTTCCATTGCATGGGGTCCCTCTGAGGATCATATCGGACCGTGGAAGTATCTTTGTCTCCAAGTTTTGGCAGAGTTTCCAAACTGCTATGGGGTCCCGTCTCAACTTCAGTACCGCCTACCATCCTCAAACTGATGGTCAGACCGAAAGAGTGAACCAAGTATTGGAAGACATGCTTCGGGCATGTGTGATCTCTTTTGGCAAGGGTTGGGAAAAGTATCTCCCTTTCGCGGAGTTCTCCTACAACAATAGCTATCAAGCTAGTCTGGGCATGGCTCCATTCGAGGCTCTATATGGAAGAAAATGCCGCACTCCTCTAAATTGGTCCGAGACCGGAGAGAGAGCACTCTTTGGTCCGATGTGATCAATGAAGCTGAGGAGAAGGTTCGAATCATAAGAGAGAATCTGAAGATTGCTCAGTCTAGGCAGAAGAGCTACTATGATAAGCATCATCAGGAGATTCACTATGAAATTGGTGATAAAGCTTATCTCCGTGTCTCTCCCCTTCGTGGCGTTCGCCGCTTCGGAATCAAAGGGAAATTGGCACCTCGCTATGTTGGTCCCTTCACCGTTCTAGAAAAGCGAGGAGATCTTTCTTATAAGTTGGAGTTACCGGTCAAATTCCAAATGTACATGATGTGTTTCATGTCTCCCAACTTCGCCGGTGTTTTAAAGATCCTATCCATGGGGTCAATCATGAAGAACTAGATCTACAAGAAGACCTCACTTATCGTGAGCATCCTATCCGTGTCCTGGATGAAGCTGAAAGAAAGACCCGTAACAAGACTACCAAGTTCCTCAAAGTTCAGTGGTCTCATCATTCCGAGGAAGAAGCAACTTGGGAACGAGAGTCTAGTCTTCGTGAGGAGTATCCCGACTTCTTCTCGCAATCTTAGAATCTCGGGGCGAGATTCCTGTAAGGAGGGTAGACTTGTAACAGACCCAAAAATTTGAGAACCAAATTTTCACATTTGTGTCCTCATTTGCATCATGGCATGCATGCATCATTGCATCCATTTAAATTGCTAAGCCACACAAATTCATTCTTGGCAATGTTGAAAACCAATAATGCAAAACTTGTCCCAACAAGTTTCACAACAAGGAAGACAAGCAAACTTGCAAACAAAATTACTTGGACATCCGTATTTGTCAAGGAAGTTCCAAGAGTCCACAATATTGTTTTTGCCTTTGCCCCAAAATATTTAAATAGCAATATTTGGAAAATGAGCAAAATGATATAATTCAACACTATGAACAAAAGTGGTTCAAAACGTTTTATTCTGCCAAACCAATTTTGGTGGAGTTCCCACATGTTGTGGGGAGGCTACTAGAATTTTCTCACATTTTTGCAAAATGTTTAGATGCCCCAATTAATTCAAAACTTGTGCTGGTTTTGATTTTTAAAACAGAAAAGGACCTCTTTGTAATTTTGGAAGGTCTAGTCCGTGATGAATTTGTTTTTCGCAGGGGGGTTTTCGGAAAACCACCGTCTTCCTCCTGTAGCGACCGGGCAGCCGAGCCGCACCAGGTCGCCGTCGCCATGCCCTCCTTGCCCGCCGGGCCCCCCTCCTCCTCTGCACTACCCTGAAGGAAGGAGAGCCACACGAGTCGCCGCCCTGCCCTATCCATCCCCGACCCCCCTCGTGCCCGTTTTCCTCCCATCTCCTTCCTCCACGCACGCCATGGCCGCCGCGCTTGCCGTCGAATCGCCGCCGTTCTAGGAGACGCCGGGCAAAGCCGCGACCACCTGCAGCTCCGCCCCTTCGTCCTCTACCGCCTGATCAAAGGAATTGAGGCGGGAGGCAGGGAATCAACGCCGCCGTCCCCGTTCCTCCGCGCGGCCGTCCGAGCTCCGCCGCCGCTTCACCGGACGAGTTCGTCACCGTCCGTCCACCCCGCGCCTCTCCGTCTGGTCGTACGAATTCGTGGTGAGATGCTGCACCTCTGCATGCCCTTCCCCTCTCCCCATTCTCGCGCTACGCCGTGCTGCCCGCCGAGCGGCCGCCGTCGCCGAAGGTCGTCCCCGTCGGGCCCTGCACTGCGTTTTCTTTTCTCTTCAGTTTCGTCGGTTGGAGCCCGGAGACTCCGGCCCAACTCCGGCCCAACTCCGGACTGGGTCCAGTGGCTGCCGCTTTGGGCTGAGATTTTGGTGGACCGGAAACTCCGGCCCAAGAGCACCTTTGGACCGGAATTTCCGGCCTGTGCAGAAAAAGTTGTAATATTTCTTTTTCCTTTTTCTTTTCCCTCTCGATAGCACATGTCCCCGCTCCCCCTCCCGCGTGTAGAGTATTGAACTCCGATGATTCCAGTATACCGTCCCCTCCCTCGAGTCGGGTACTCAAATTATTTCATCGTTGGAATTAATTAATTAAAAGGTAAATAATTTAAAAAGAGGATTTCCTAAAATTAATAACTCTTTATCGGGACCTCAGAAAAAGGTGTTCGATATACCGAAATGTTCAGAAAAACATGAGTAATCCAGAATCATCGTCATCATGCATCATCGATCACAATTACAATAATGTGCTCTAGTAATCATAACACCCATTAAGTTTCAATATGGGGTTTCTTCCCAATTATGCAATAAGTATAACGGGGACCCCATTTAACTTGTTGGTCATGTTTAAAGTTTCTAGGGTGCATTTTAAATGTCATATCATCATCCTTGTATGCTTTGCACAATTGCCATGTGTTGATAGTTCTTCCGGTGTTGTTTGTGCATCGGTAGATCAAGGAGGTGAGGTGCCACCCCCGTCTTGTGACGATCCGCACTACCAGCCGTATCATCAAGGCAAGCGTAACCCCCCCTCTGAGCATATCTTATCCTATTTTCCGCAATTATTTTCTCCACTATAATATTGCATGCGGTTCTAAATGTCTTTTGCCTGGATTAGAGTATCCTACTAGTTGCATTAGAATCCTGTTGCCAATACCTGTTTTACCTTCCTATTACCATAGGTTTGTATTGTTGGCCATGGAATACTTACTATGCTATGCAAGTGCTTAGCCATGCTTAGTGAAATGCCTAGTTGTACTAGGGATGGTGAATGCTGGAAACAGGTGTTAACTTGTGACAGTGATGTTGATGGTGAAGAATTGTGGAGATGGATAATAAAATGTTAAGAAGGTGGGGATGAGAGGCCACATGGAATGTGGTGGTTTGTCTCGTTCTTGCCGCCTAGGTGCGAGTTCTGTACCTCCTGAACCAAGACTGAGCGTGCAACCATGTGTGAGGCCTATGCAATTGCAGGAACCCTCATAAACTAAATAACTCGAGCGGGGCTAGCCAGGGTCCTCTAGTTCGGGCTTCCATTTGCGCGTGCGTGAGTTGGTGGCTGAGAATGAGATGAGGATTGTGGTGTTAGGAAAATAAGTGGCCGTGGGGCGGGTGTTGTGATCCTGGCAGCCCTACTGCCACTGATGATCCTGGAAAGTCCTTAACGAGGGAGAAGTCGACACCGTTCCCACCCAGCCGGCTTTCCAAGGAAGAGAGCTAATGCGCAGGTAATGGGCCGGGCGGTACGCGTGGCAAACATTGTACACCCCTGCAGGGTTAAATCTTTTCGAAAAGCCGTGTCCACGGTTAAGGACGACTTGGGAATGGACGATGATCATAGAATAACTTAAACGGAATGACTAAAACCTGGGTACTAGAGGTACCAATTCCACGAATGTAAGGTTGACTTCCTCGAGGTGATTCGGGGAGGTGCCTTTGATGAACAGGTACAATGGTGATGTTGGTGATGGTTGAGAAAGGTGATCTCAAAGAAAGGAGTTACTTCTTACCCCTCTTTGAAAATGTTCTAATAGTCGATGCCTTTGAGTTATGTTTTTCATAAATAAAATCAGCTTTATGCAAAAGAGCCATATAACCTTGAAAACCAATCATCGAGCATATATTAGCTCTTAATCTTGCGAGTTCGTCGAACTCAACGTCGTTTGTTTTGATTCAGAGGAGGACTTCACCGACCTCGAAGGTGGGTTCTTTGTGGACGTCGACGAGTAGTCTGGGGTTCCCAGGTGGCAGCTTGGGACATCCTGGAACAGCTGGCGTTGTGATGTTTATCTGTAGGCCTCTTAGGCCATATGTTGGTTCTTGTTGTTAGAACAACCTATTTGCTTCCCCTTGATGTAATGTTGGGTCTGTGACCTCTGGTTGTCATTTTGCTATCTTTCTCTGTTTAAGAGTTGAACTATATGATTTGTGTCGTAGAGTCTGTGATGTGCCAGTTGTTCCACAAGTCTTGATCTTACTATTATGCTTTGATAGTTGTGCCTGTGTTAAGGCATCAATCGGGGTGTTGCGTTGTCTGGAGTGAGGTGTACCCAGCAACGCCTGCCAAAGGTTTTGGCCGGGGATTGGTAAACCCGTAACCTCCGGTTGTATCGCTTAACCGGTGACACACAGCATCACTGTATAGCAGTCGGGTCGGGGCGCCACACACACACTTAATAGCTCTTGGCTCTAACTTTCCATTATCAACATGAGCATAAGCAGTGCAGCCGAAAACTTTAAGCTGTGAATAATCAGCAGGAGAATCTGACCATACCTCAATGGGAGTTTTCTTGTCGAGGGAATAGATGGTGACCTGTTTATCAAGTAGCAGGCGGTGGCAGACGCCTCAGCCCAAAAACGCTTACTCATGCGAGCGTTGGAGATCATGCAGCGAGCCTTGGAGATGATGGTCCTATTCATCCGCTCCGCTACACCATTCTGCTGAGGCGTGTACGGGATGGTGAGGTGCCTGACAATGCCTTCTTTCCTGCAATAATCATTAAAGGCATTCGAACAAAATTCGCCACCATTGTCAGTACGAAGTTACTTCACCTTCTTTTCTGTTTGCCTTTCAATCATAGCTTTCCACTCTTTAAAAGCAGCAAACGTATCATCCTTATTTTTCATGAAATAAGGCCAAACTCTTCTAGAGTAATCATCAATAATGGTAAGCATATAACGAGCACCACCATAAGAGGGCTTACGAGATGGCCCCCAAACATCAGCATGTACATAATCAAGTGTACCTTTGGTGGTGTGAACAGAAGCATTAAACTTAACTCTTGTGTGCTTACCGAAAATGCAGTGTTCACAGAACTGCATCTTACCCAAACTGCATCCTTGCAGCAAGTCTCTCTTGATCAATTCTGCCATACCAAGTTCACTCTTATGTCCAAGACGCTTATGCCAAAGGTTAATTTTACTAGCGTCATCATGAGAAACAGCAGCAACAGTACCAGATAACGTGCTACCTCTAAGAACATATAACTTAGCATAATTCATATCACCAACCATAACAATGAGAGAACCTTTTGATACCTTTAGGAGTTTATTTCCTCCTTTGTACTTGTACCCGTCACAGTCAAGGGTACTGAGCGATATCAAATTTCTTACCATGGTTGGTATGTGTTTCACTCCCGTCAGCGTGCGTGTCATACCGTCATGTGTCTTGACCTGAACGGAACCAATGCCAACAATGTTGCATTGCTGGTCGTTCCCCACACGCACGAAATCTCCAGTCTGCACTAACTCATAAGAACTGAACCAATCTTTGTTACAGCAAATATGAAAAGAACATGCAGTATCTAGAATCCATTCATCCTGACGAGAAACACATGCAGCTAAAACAGCTAGGCAATCGCCATCAGAACTACCATCAACAACATCAGCTTCACCGGTATTATTACCTTCATTATTTTTCGGTTGGTAAGTACCTTTTCTTTTCTCCTTGTTCTGCAACTTCCAACAATCATCAATGACATGATTAGATTTCTTACAATACCTGCAGAACTTGTCTCGTCCTTTGGACTTTGAGCGACTTCTGTCACCCTTGCTCTTATCTCTGTTGTTGTTGTGGTAGTGGTTATCTCGCTGCTCAGGCCTCCCTCGGACCTGCAAAGCATCGCCCTTGGAGGACGACGTCTCCTCTTTCTGTACCATACCTTTCATCTTTTCCCTGGCAAGCAGGGCCTCATATACTTCCGCAGTGGTTAGTTCATCACGGCTTAACAGTATGGTATCACGAAAATTTGCAAAGGAATTTGGCAGCGAGCATAGAAGTAAAAGTGCTAGATCTTCATCATCGTACTTTACCTCCATCGACACTAGGTCAGAAACGATCTCCTTAAAGATCGATAAGTGATTCATTACCGAACCACGTTCTTGCAACTTGTGCGTGAACAACTTCATCTTCACATGCATCTTGCTGGTGAGATCTTTGGACATGCAGATCGACTCCAGCTTAGCCCACAGTGCCGCTGCGGTTTTCTCCTGGAGTACTTCTTGCAGAATATCATTAGATAGATAAAGTTGAATAAGCGATAAAGCCTTACGGTCTTTCCTCTTCTCATCGGTGGCCCATGCCGCCGCATCCTTGTCGCCGAATTTCTCCAGCGCCTCGTCAAGATCATTGGACTGTGCGAGGATCGCACGCATCTTGACCCGCCACAGCGAAAATCTCGTCTTGTAGTCCAGCGCCGGTAGATCGAACTTCATCGATGCCATCCAAAACCCTAATCTGAAAACAGATCTGAAACAGGGCTCTGATACCACTTGTTGTAAACGATAGCAAAGAAACGATGAAGAGCGGAACGATCAAACCAAAGGGGACACGAGATTTAACGTGGAAAACCTCTCCAAACAAAGGAGAGGAAAAAACCACGGGCGCCAGCCAGCAATACTTCACTATATCGGGTGAGGTTACAAACGCCGTGGGTTTACAATATGTGGCTTACCCCAAAATGGCGGCTTACAAGAGGAATATATGGAGACATAAAACCCTAGGTCGGCTGCAGTCCAACCCGGAATCGATCCCACCTCGGCGGTACTACCGCTTGTCCCAGCGGTAGTACTGCTGGGGTGGGCTGGTTCGGCTCTTCCCACATCAGCGGTACCGGCGGCGGTATCGCCAGCGGTACCAGTCGGTACCGGACAAGTGCATCAGATGGTCATTCTGGCGGTAGCGGCGGTGGTAGCGGTGGCGGCAGCTCTCGAGCGGTAGTACCGCTTAACCCAGCGGTACTACCGCTGGAATTTGGAACACCATAAAACAACAGTCGAGGCACCAAAAGCCCTCCATGTAGCTGGCGAGTACAAGGCCGTGGCAAGGCTTAGAACACACTATCCTAGAACTCTTGTTGGGTAACAAGAACGGCATCATCTCGTGTTGCACCCAGACGGTGGAAGACGTTCAAGAATGGATTGACAAGCCTAATCTCGAGGCTCTTGCCTAAGTTTGCGTGGACTGAGTGCATCTGTGTGAATCGATCGGTCTTGATCACGGCGTGCCATTCTTTGCACGCGCACATCGATGCAACTACCGACTGCGCCAGCATCCACTTGAGGACATCTGACCATGCCTTTCTCCATGGTGATGACTGATGAGAAAATGATCTGCTCGCTCGTGCGGCCTACGGGCACGAGGCTCTCCTCCAGCAAGCCAACGGTACCGGAGGAAATTGCAGTTCCACCCGGGGTTTCCGCCGGCGTGACCAGCATCTCTGGAACGCCGCCACCGTGAAGGTCAAACACCAAAACACCTTCTTCTGTGGTGAAGATGATCTTATTTCTGTTGCCCGTGCGGTAAATTTGGAGCGGAAAGACCCAGTGTAACCGTAGCAAATCAAGTTCGGGCTTAGTAGTCTGTGGCAGCAGGACGCGATAGAGCTTTTCCCATTGCCCCCCTGCCTGGTGGCACGTCAGCCGCCAGATGCAGTAAGGGTCGACGTCGCTACGAGGCCGACGGTCATGAAAAACGCATAGGCACAAGCATCCGTCGAGTACCGTCAGCTCGAGTGGACCATCGTGGTCCTGTGCCACCGGGGGCACTGTCAGCGAACCGAAGGTCTCGCCACCGACGTCGAAGCTGGCGATGTTGTGAGTGCCACCTTGTTGCTGGAGGAGAAAGTGCAGGTATCTGTCGAAGTATAGGAGTTTCGAGTATCACCCTATCAGGAGACGATGTCTCTTCCTGTCCCCATCCCCATTCATGTGGATTGCGCCGCCGATCAGCTCCACCAGCGTCGATTCTCCCAGTCCCTCGCCACCCTACTTTTCGGTCCTATCAAGGCCCTCCCCCCATATCCTCGCACTTTCGCGAGTTTTCTTATCACTACATTGCTTTCACCCTCGCTCCCTATCGAATCCTAGCCCAGATCAACATGTCCCGGTTTGGGTTGTGACGCCCTTCGTATGACACCTTGATGCATGTAAAATGCATACATGAACTTTGCATTATTTTTACTTATATTCCAGTCATATTTGCATCATATAAGGGTTATATCACTGTTTTATAATGATTTTGCGAATATTTGACATGTTTCCTACTTTTATGGAATTAACCCTGCGCAGGCAGAAAACCCTATTTCTTTCCTTTAATGTTTTAGGGATCCAAACGACGTCCAAATGACCTGGAAATTTACGAGCATCATTTTTGGAAGGAACAAGACCTGGGAGCGAAAGAAGCTAACAAGAGGAGGCCCGAGGGCCCAGATGAGTGGGCCCACGTGGCCCAAGTACCTGGCCACGAGGGACCCCCCACTTTGGCCCTCGAGGCTCCGTTGCCGTCGATCTTTCCTCCACCGACTCCGTTTTGACATAAAAACGCCTATAAAAATTATCCCCCGACGTTCTCTGGAAGGAGCGCCGCAGAAACATAGAAACACCGAAACAGAGACCTGGAGCTGCAGATTGGAGGGGAAAACTCCGGTGCGGCGCTGCCGGCGTGGTCTCCATCTTCTCCAACGACTTCTCCACCGTCTCCATGATGAAGAGGGAGTAGTCCACCTCTGGACTATGGGTTTGTGGAAGTAACTTATGTATCTCTCTCTCTCGAGCTTCACTAATTAGTACCGTATGAGCTGCTGAACATGATTACGGTCATCTATGTAATACCTTTGTGGTGGATCTTTTTATGAGTTAATATATGTTTGAGATTGCAATGGTTTTGTTTCAGTTATGAAAGTAGATGCATATTATGTACCCCGTTCTTATTTACTTGTTATGATCAAGCATGTTTATGAGAGCGTGTGAGGGGGAACGTGTGCATTAGTTGGAGTAACGGGGGGTGGCTAGTGCAGTGAACGTGAGAGAAAGTTCTGCGATCCACTTGGGTGTTTTACCTTACTTTGTTACCTCACTAGGGATAAAAAGAAATACCATGCTACCGGAGATGTGGGTGTGACCATTGCCACTTCCTCCATGACTAGATCTAGCATGTTCTTATTTTAACTTCATGTCATGATACTTATTGCTATACTCTGAGTTATCTTAATTACGTGGTGTTATGATTTAGTTCGCATCTTGGTGGAGTATAAGAGAGACTAATAACCAAAAGGTCTCTATGTTAGGACGTGATGCCCATATAATTATAACTTGTCATTAAACTGTTGTGTTGCAATCTCATATGTCAACTCTAGTGTTCCATTGTCTACCACGTTATTAAAGAGAGAGTGCATTTGTGAAACCATGAACCCCGGTCCATTTTTAATCATAAGAAACACCTTTCCAACCACTTTTACCATTTTCTGCCATTATTAAATCCGAAAATACAAAAACACTTTTACATCTTGCATTCATTATAAAAAAACCCAAAAATATCATTTATCATTGCTACCACCATCCTTGCATATTTATTTACCACCATTGCATATTTATTTCTTGTTTGCATTGCATATTATCTTGATATCATTCTAACACCTTGTGCTTGACAACCACTAGGTGAGGTTGAGGACCAAAACATTTACTTTGTTTTGTAGGTAACCAAAAGAAGGATAGGAAGATAAATCTTCACTACTGATTCCCCGAGAGTTCGATATTAAACCCTCGAGTCACCCTCGTGGGGAAAACACGTCTTCCACTTACTACACACTCTGCACTTGGAGTCTCAACCTAACCCATTTACTTTTCACGCAGGTAACCACACGAAGGGCTAGCAAGTGTTTTCTGGCGCCATCGTGGTAACTACGTCGGGTATCAAGTCTGTTTTCTGCGCCGTTGCCGGGGAATCATTGCTGAAAGGTTTATCCAAGGATATCTCACCAAGTCAACTTCATCACCAACTTGTGCTAACACCTAAGCTTGGGGAGGTTGCACCTACGTGAGCATCATCTTATCCATCTTTACCTTCAAAGCAATTTATCTTGTTTTGTCATTGTCTTGCATTTGTTATTTCAGTTGCATATTATTTTCAGTTTTGCATAAAAAATTAAAAAACACATAAAAACTTTATCAAAATGGCTTCTAGTGTTGAAATGAACAACTTTGGTCAATACTATGGAGAGTCGTTAATGGATGCTTGGTTTAGAATTAAGGGCATTAGTAAAAATGGTGCCAACAAATATACCCCTGCTACTTTGATAAGAAACTTTTATAATGGTCTAGATGGGTGGTCAAAATGTTTTCTAGACTCATTGACTAGTGGAAAATTTGCCTCTGGAAATCCCTCACATGCTAATAATTAATGGAAAATCTATTTGGGAATTCTATAGAATCAAAAGATGAAATTATGATCAAACAACTAAAAGTTTCTATGGATAGGTCAATATTATGTCTACAAACTTATATGGAAGATTATCCTACTAAAAATGAGATGCATTCATTTATCCTTCATACAAAATCTAGTATGAAGAAGACAAACAACACTATTTCGGGAATTTCTTTGAAAATGGAAACTATATTGAATTATGCCAAGTCTAAAAAGAAGTTGACTAGGGAATTAAATGAAAGAATATCTTCTATGTTGGGACCTTTAGCAAGGATATTAAGAATTATGTTGAAAAGAGGATGATCTCCAAATAGCCTTGAATGCTGCTTTAAAGAAAAGAAATGATAATTTTGTTTGGATGAGGAAGTTAAAATGCTTAGTGAAGTAAAGGAACCATTGCTTGACTTAGAGAATTGTAGCTTGCATGAATTAATATCTATCTTACAAAAATTTGCAAGTGATCCTTCCATTAATGTTAACCAAGCTGGTTTTGGTTCTTATATTGCTAATCATGTGTTAAAAGAAAAGATTGCTAGGTACAACCAAGAGGCTATGATACCACCTAAGCTTGGGGATGTATGGATTCCCAAAGTCCTAGTAACCATTGGAAAAGAGACACACCATGCTATACTTGATCTAGGATCTAGTGTCTCTGTTTTATCTAAAGAACTATATGAAGTACTTGAATTGAAAAATGCTCTATTGAACTTGCACTTGCTGATGATTCCATTAAACATGCTTTAGGAAAAGTAAGTGATGTTTGGTAGAGTTACATATGACATTTGTGCCTGTTGATTTTCTAATCATGGATATGGGGAATAAAACCTCTAGTCCAATTATTCTTGGAAGACCTTTTCTTCGTACTACAGGTGCTATCATTGATTCAAAAGAAGGGAATGTGAAGTTTCAGTTTCCACACAAGAAATGTATGGAACACTTCCCAAGGAAGAGGGCACATCATTCAAGCTCCCTCATGAGCTTCGTCCACAATAAACATCAAGTAAGAAGCCTAGCTATATGGCTATAAAGAAAGCGCTTTACGGGAGGCAACCCGGTTGTTTTTATTTGTGATTTTCTTTGTGTCCTCTTGCTGTAACAAGAGACTTAGTGTTTAGTTTAGTTTCTGGAATTTTTAATAAAGTGCCAAGTTTTACTCATTTTGGTTGAAAAGTTGCTTATAGCGTTCGGAGATTATTCCTGCACGAATCTGTGCACGGTATGATTTTTAATTCTTATTCTGTAACTCCGAATGAGCTCATATTTAAACTGTAGGCAACTTTTCATCCTCTGTATGCATGAATTTTTTGGAATTTTCGACAAAGTTAAGTAGGGTAGAAAAATACGTTTAGCTGCTGCTGTTTTTCTGGACAGATTCTGTCCCATTTTGTTTGATGCATGCTTAGAACTTTTAACATGAATCTTTTTGATCCAATTGAGTTTATGAGTAGGCATACAACATTATACATTTCTGGACATTCATATGAATTTTTGTCTAAGGATTATATGCAGCAAGAAATCTATTTGTTTATCACTACTAATGTCCCCACAGAAAAAGAAATGGGAGAAACGGTGTTTTGAAGTTTTTTCACAGGGATTAGAGGAGATGCACCAAGAGCTATCCAAGGATGGTGAAGACCATAAGCTTGGGGATGTGAAGACAACCCCACTGGACCTACACACTCTCGGTTTGCACACGTCTAACTTCTGTTTTTCGATCGAAACACTTTATCGCATAAACTTGGAGCGTCTTTTTGTTTGTTTAGGTTAGATTTTTATTTTGTGAGACCACCACACTATCATTTATATGAGAGAGCTACTGGAAATTTGGGTTGAATTATGTTGGATGCTATTATAAGATTGGGAAAAGGGATGTTAGTTAATTTTAAAAGATACATATAATTGCATGATTCATGAGCTTGTTAATGAGTAATAATTTGCAAATATTTTATCAAGAGCTATCTTTTATTCATGTTTTGATGCTAAATGTTATTCTACCTTGTTTAACATGGATTAGTTAGTTCTATGGACACTCATGCATGCATTTAGATGGTCAACTTTCTCCCTCTTGCTAGCCCAAAAATTCCAACAAGCAAAAACTTGTTTCCAACACCTTCAACCAAAGTTTTTCCAGTGAGTCCACCATATCTACCTATTAGCTTTATGCTATTCCGAGTATGTTTATCATGATATTTGTGTTATCTATACCTCTGAATGAAAATGCTTATGTTGTTAATTGTTGTGGGAAAAGTTGGTTATATAGCTCTCCGAACTTGATGCACACTTTACTTTCATTGCATAAATAAATATGACCCATTGTGATTAAAATTATGAAGTTGTGGACTTGACAAATGTCTTTGGTTGAGAGTTAGCCATATGTGCTGTCACATGGCAAGCTTTCAACATTGCACATCATCTCATTTAGTTGATATCATGTACTTTTGTTTATGGATGCTTACCATGGGTGAAATAAATGGGAAATGAAGTGAGTTTAAATGAGTTTGTATAAATGGTTAGAGAGACGCCTGGGCCGCTAATCTAAGCCATGCATCATTCATGGTGGAAATTTACTTACATGCTATGGTGAACCTTCTGTGATACACCTTACAATAAAAAGCTATCCAATGGTAAATAAAAAGGGTGTTGAGATTGTTCATTTGTTTGTTTGTCTTGTCATTTTGATATGGGCTTGTTCCATATCCTGGGACAAGAGGTACCCCAGTTGACGCTCTTAATGATACTATTATTACTTACAATGATATTTAACTTGAACTTGCTTTGTTTTCCAAGTTGAGTAACACATGGAGTAGGTACTTGTATTCAAGGGGCATGAGACTTTCAACCTGTACTTTGTCAAGCACACTACTCGTATTGCTTTCACTTTAAACTTAATCATTCAAGATGCTATGATAGGGGAATGAGAGCTTGACACCAAGGATTACCATATTACAATCATTAACTTAAGTAGAGAAGTTCAGAAGTTAGATGAAATTTATTCATGCTTTACCTCTACTCATATATATATCTTTCCAAAGTGTCCACCTTTTATATTCAGATTTTCATCAATACTCTATGACCATTGTAGGATGTTCTTACTTATTATTATGCATACATGTGGTCCATAGTACTTCTTCTCTTATGTTACACTTTGTGAATTATCATTGAACATCCTTGCATTGAATACTTGATATCACTTCATAAACTATCTTGCATATTGCTACTCCTTTTAAGAATGAATCATTTACTCTATGTAGCAATAGTAATCATCTTTGATATCCATTGATAGTATTAAATTGCAAAGTCCATGTTAGTTTTATCACCTTCATACTCGAGGACGAGTATAGGTTAAGCTTGGGGATGTTGATGCATGTAAAATGCATACATGAACTTTGCATTATTTTACTTATATTCCAGTCATATTTGCATCATATAAGGGTTATATCACTGTTTTATAATGATTTTGGGAATATTTGATATGTTTCCTATTTTTATGGAATTAACCCTGCGCAGGCAGAAAACCCTATTTCTTTTTTAATGTTTCAGGGACCCAAACGACGTCCAAATGACCTGAAATTTACGAGCATCATTTTTGGAAGGAACAAGACTGGGAGCGAAGGAAGCAAAAAGAGGAGGCCCGAGGGCCAGATGAGTGGGCCCACACGGCCCAGTACCTGGCCGCGTGGGACCCCCACTTTGGCCTCGAGCTCCGTTGCCGTCGATCTTTCCTCCACCGACTCCGTTTTGACCTAAAAACGCCTATAAAAATATCCCCCGACGTTCTCTGGAAGGAGCGCCGCAGAAACACAGAAACACCGAAACAGAGACCTGGAGCTGCAGATTGGAGGGGGAAAACTCCGGGCGGCGCTGCCGGCGTGGTCTCCATCTTCTCCAACGACTTCTCCACCGTCTCCATGATGAAGAGGGAGTAGTCCACCTCTGGACTATGGGTTTGTGGAAGTAACTTATGTATCTCTCTCTCTCGAGCTTCACTAATTAGTACCGTATGAGCTGCTGAACATGATTACGGTCATCTATGTAATACCTTTGTGGTGGATCTTTTTATGAGTTAATATATGTTTGAGATTGCAATGGTTTTGTTTCAGTTATGAAAGTAGATGCATATTATGTACCCCGTTCTTATTTACTTGTCATGATCAAGCATGTTTATGAGAGCGTGTGAGGGGGAACGTGTGCATTAGTTGGAGTAACGGGGGGTGGCTAGTGCAGTGAACGTGAGAGAAAGTTCTGCGATCCACTTGGGTGTTTTACCTTACTTTGTTGCCTCACTAGGGATAAAAAGAAATACCATGCTACCGGAGATGTGGGTGTGACCATTGCCACTTCCTCCATGACTAGATCTAGCATGTTCTTATTTTAACTTCATGTCATGATACTTATTGCTATACTCTGAGTTATCTTAATTACTGAGGTGTTATGATTTAGTTCGCATCTTGGTGGAGTATAAGAGAGACTAATAACCAAAAGGTCTCTATGTTAGGACGTGATGCCCATATAATTATAACTTGTCATTAAACTGTTGTGTTGCAATCTCATATGTCAACTCTAGTGTTCCATTGTCTACCACTTTATTAAAGAGAGAGTGCATTTGTGAAACCATGAACCCCGGTCCATTTTTAATCATAAGAAACACCTTTCCAACCACTTTTACCACTTTTCCATTTTCTGCCATTAAAATCCGAAAATACAAAAACACTTTTACATCTTGCATTCATATAAAAACCCAAAAATATCATTTATCATTGCTACCACCATCCTTGCATATTTATTTACCACCATTGCATATTTATTTCTTGTTTGCATTGCATATTATCTTGATATCATTCTACACCTTGTGCTTGACAACCACTAGGTGAGGTTGAGGACCAAAACATTTACTTTGTTTTGTAGGTAACCAAAAGAAGGATAGGAAGATAAATCTTCACTACTGATTCCCCGAGAGTTCGATATTAAACCCTCGAGTCACCCTCGTGGGGAAAACACGTCTTCCACTTACTACACACTCTGCACTTGGAGTCTCAACCTAACCCATTTACTTTTCACGCAGGTAACCACGCGAAGGGCTAGCAATTGTTTTCTGGCGCCATCGTGGGGTAACTACGTCATCGGGTATCACACCTTAGATAGGTTTGGAGTGCTTCTTCGCTTCTTTGCTCCTCGGGGTCCGGGGAGGGTTGTCGAATTCCACATACAATCGAAGAGTTAATCACTAGTACAGAATGGTACTAAGATTATATGTGGAAACGACAGCGAGATAGACCACTGTAAAACGAATTTTCGTGTGGCAAATGTGTTATGCCTAGCCAGGCGGCCCGTGACCCTACACTTATTGGAAACATAAGTATATCCAGAACCATTTGCAATATATGGCAAACCGAGATATATTGCCCTCTGTTTGTGATATTGGTCTCTATGCAAGTCACGGCAGCCGGGGCCGCCAGCCTACATGGCTCCTCCGCCGGTGCAGTACTCAATGCCGAACTATGGGGCGATGCCGCCACTTGGGTATCCGCAGTTTCCGCAGCAACAGCTAGCCCCACCTTTGGCTCAGCCAGCGGGACAGGCGCCGCGGCCCAAGAGGAAGAAGAATAAGAAGGGCGGTCCGCAAGGTCAACCAATCCCTCAGCTAGTGCAGCAACCGAATCCTGGTTTGCAGCAACAGCAGTTCACGGCACCGGGTATGCAGCAGCAACATATCACTCATCTGGCGCCTATGCAGCCCCCTGCGCAGGGCTTGCCTCTGCTAGCCAATACGGTGGCGGTGGTGAATTCTGATTCTACTGCGGTCGTTGTTGCTCCGATTGTAGGCACCGGGAGTCTGGATGGTTCAAAGTCCGGGGTCGGAGGTAAAGCAAAGAAAAAGTGCTGGAAATGTGGAGATGGTAATCACAATACTAAAGGCTGTCCTGTGCTACACTATTGCCTCGTGTGTGATACGGGTGCTCACCCTACCTTCCGGTGCCCGACTCTTCGGTTGCCGCGACCCTCAGCCTTTACTGCTGGTTATGGGATGGAAGAAACAACCTTTGTGCAACTCCCGGATAGTGTTTACAAGCCCCATCTATTACCGATGAGTTCACCCACGGCTCTGGTGAAGATCGTTGGTGTGCCTGTGCCCGCGACTGCCATTCAGAGCTTGCTGTCTAGGATGTTCCCGTCGAGCTCGACGTGGACTTGGGAAGCCCTCCCTCACGGGGCTGATGCTTTCTTGATTGGGTTCCCCTCGCTGGAGGATTTGCAGCGGATGGATGGGATGAAGTTGGGGGTTCCTAACTTTGAGGCCCAGGCTACTATCTCAATCTGGAAGACAAAGGATTTTCTACCTGTGAGAGTGCTTGAGCAGGTGTGGGTACACGTGCAGGGGGTCCCTTATCCAGTCTGTCACTTCCTTGGCATCTAGGCGGTTGGTTCTCTTATTGGGACTACTTTGGATGTTGATCTTGTCATGCTCAGGAGTAGAGGCATAGTGCGCATTCTGGTTGGGATGCCAAGCTCCGCGCCGCTGGACAAGCAGCTTGATCCCTCTGGGCCGTATGTCGGCACGACGTGTGTGGTGAAGCTTAAGGAGTATGCTTTTATCTTCCGCTGAGACGCCAGACTTTTCTCCTGATGCAGAGTTTGTGCCCTACTTCTGGCGTCGCAAGGGGGACGACGCCGATGATGATAATGATGGTCTCAAGGAAGGTTTGGACGGTACTTCGGACTCTACAGGCTTGCTTGGGTCGCAAAATACCAACATGGATATGGATGCCAGTCTCTCTTCTGCTGGGGTTGGAAAGACTGTGGCTTCTTCGCACCCTCCTACTCAGCAGTCTTTTGTGGCAATAACCCCATACAACCCAAACCCGCAAACTCCTCGCGGGAACGAGATAGTGTCGAGGATTCGACGTGTCTCGCCGGGGCTGCTGCGTGGCGCCGCTGCATCAAGTGACACTTCTGGAGTTACTAATTTTGTGCTGTTAGCTGGGAGTACAACTGATTATTCGGTGGAGTCCCCAGTTGGGCCAGAAGTCCAGCCGGCTCCTGGACTGGGCACTGCGTCGCGGGTGATCAGCCCACGTGGGCCGCTTTCGGCCCAAGCTGGAATGCAGGCTACAGCCGCAGCTGCGGAGGTGGCGATGGGCTGGCCTGCCTCACCGTCCCGCGCCATGGATGGGCCGCCCTTGCTCACCTGGACACTGCGCAGCTTGGGCTGGCCTGTGGCGTGGTCCATGGACCGGCGGTCTTCGACAAGCAGGCCAGCCAGGAGGGCTTGTCCACTGGGCCGATCCGGGGGAGGGCTTCTACTCCAGCCCAGCCTTCCCTGGATGGCACGGTGGTGGCAGCAGGTGCGACGGGGGTGGTCTCGACTACGACTCCGACCACTCCGTTGCGCGCTGGTGCGTGCGTGGCTGCTATGTCCGCTGGGTTAGCTGCTACTTCATCTATGCCGACCCGGGGAGGAGGCTCCGCCGTGCCTTGCACACCTCCTCCTACGGCGTCAGCTATTGCTGATGGGGTCACTCCGACCCGGCGTAGCGGGAGGTTTGGATCGACGGTAGATGGGGCTTCAGCGACCGATGAGGACTCTCTTTAGAAGGCCATGCGTCGCCAAGCGACATGCAACTTGGACTTCTCTAGTACGGATTTAAATTCAAATTCATTTCTGTCTTTTTCTTCTAAGTCAATTCGTTCTAAATTGAGTAGTGTAGGAGTTAATCTTGATAATTCTAAAAAAGATATTCTTGTGTCAACTAATGTCTTGAGGCATATGGAGTTTGACCGTCTCACGGTTATTCCTAAAGCTTCGACCGTGTTGACCTCCACCTATTTGGATGAAGAAGCAGCGATTGCCATATCAGATGGTCAGCTTCTTCCTCATCTAATTGGTGAAGTTTTGGAGGGTGGATTGGATGACGACGGATTGAGCTCATTGTATGAGTTAAAAGCATCTGGTCAGAAATCAAAATCTACCACTAACAAGTCGTCCCGGAAAAGGACCAAGTTATCCAAATCCCCCACTGTTTCCCAATGAATGGCATGTTTGCAAATAGCAGAGGTCTTGGTGACTTGGCTAAACATTTGCATTTTGCTGGTAGTGTTCGGGACCATAATTTGGATTTCTTAGCTATTTCTGAGATGGGTAGACGTGAGTTCTCGCAATCTCTATTGAACCGACTTTCGGGCGGTATAGAATTTGATTGGTACTCACGTCCCCCTCACGGTCGCTCCGGTGGCATTTTACTAGGCATCAGGATTGATACCATGGAAGTTTTGGAGGTTACGGATGGTGATTTTCATATCAAATTGCACATCCGTAATAAATCCGATAATTTCATTTGGAGTCTTGTTGCTGTGTATGGGCCGGCCCAGGAGGTGGCTAAGACCGCTTTTCTCTGTGAAATGGTAAACTTGGCAAAAGATAACCCGCATCCATTCATCATTGGTGGTGATTTCAATCTGCTACGTTTTCTGTTTGAGAAAAGCAAGGGACGTTTCGACAACCGTTGGCCTCTTTTGTTCAATGCAGTCATTGACAGCTTGAACTTACGAGAGATAACAATGGTCGGGAGATAGTTCACTTGGGCTAATTCTCTTCCTGAACCCACTTACGAGAAACTAGACCGTGTCCTGATGGATACTGAGTGGGAAGCTAAGTTCCCACTAGTGTCGGTGCGGGCTCTAGAACGTATTGAGGGTTTGTCTGATCATGCTCCCATTCTTTTGACCACCGAAATACCTAGACCGCAGTGCAAACCACGGTTCAAATTTGAGCTTGGGTGGTTACATCGCGAGGGCTTCCATGCGATGGTTAAACGAATTTGGGAAAGACCAGTGCGGGTGATTCGCCAATCCAGCGGTGGAACAATAAGATACGTGCTTTACGCACTCACCTCGTTGGTTGGGCTCGTCATACGACTGGTTTACTTAAGAAAGAAAAAGAACGACTATCCTCGATAATTGATGCCCTTGAAGCATTAGCAGAAGTGTGACTGCTATCCGTGCAAGAGGTTGAGCTCAAGAGCCAATCCAATGCTCAGATAGCGAAGCTACTGCGTGAGGAGGAGTTAAAATGGTATCAACGTTCCAAAGCTCAATTCATTCTCGAAGGAGATTCGAACACTCGCTATTTCCATAGTATTGCCAATGGCAGACATAGGAAAAAGCGGATTCACTCTCTTGTTCAGGATGAAGGAACGATTGATGGCCATGAACAACTAAAGTCGTACATTACAAATTATTATAAAGGCCTGTTCGGTGATCCAGAGGAAGGCGACTTCACTTTGGATGAATCTCGAACAGAGGATATACCCCAGGTTTCAGCCGAGGAAAATAGTCTACTCACTAAACCTTACTCAGAGGAGGAAGTGAGAAAGGCGGTTTTCCAAATGAAACATAATACGGCTCCTGGACCTGATGGTTTCCCGGCTGAGTTCTACCAGAACTTTTGGGATGTTATCAAGTCTAATTTACTTCCACTGTTCGCTTGTCTTCACAATGGACAACTGGAGCTGTTTCGTCTCAATTTTGGTGAGATAATTTTATTACCTAAGGTTAACGAGGCAGAAAGGATTCAACAATTTAGACCTATATGCCTCCTTGACGTTAGTTTTAAATTTTACCAAAGTGGCTACGATTCGCTTGAACAGTGTGGCAGATCATGTGGTTCGTCCGTCTCAGACGGCATTCATGCAAGCCGCAACATCCTTGATGGTGTGGGGATTTTGCATGAAACAGTTCATGAACTACATAGGAAAAAGCTAAATGGGGTAATTCTTAAAATTGACTTTGAGAAAGCTTATGATAAAGTCAAATGGTCTTTCCTTCAGCAGACACTCAGAATGAAAGGTTTTTCTCCTGAGTGGTGCACGCTAGTAAATAGCTTTGTTTCGGGGGGAAGTGTAGCCATTAAGGTCAATGATGACACTGCAAATACTTTCAAACGAAAAAAGGCCTCAGACAAGGTGACCCATTATCGCAAGTACTATTTAATATAGTGGCGGATATGTTGGCTATCTTGATTGAACACGCTAAATCTGAGGGCCAGTTTGAAGGAGTGATTCCACATCTTGTAGATGGTGGTTTATCAATTCTTCAATACGCGGATGATACGATTCTTTTTATGGAACATGACATCGAAAAAGCTCGTAACCTTAAGCTGATTCTATCAGCCTTCGAGCAACTTTCGGGTCTGAAGATAAATTTCCATAAAAGTGAATTGTTTTGCTTCGGCGAGGCTCAAGAAGACGCCGCCTTGTACGTAGAACTTTTTGGCTGCGAGCAAGGTCAATTTCCTATCAACTATTTGGGTATTCCGATTCATTATCGGATACTCACAAATGCTGAATGGAAAAAGGTGGAGGAAAGATTTCAAATACGCTTAAATAGTTGGAAAGGCAAACTCTTATCCCTGGGTGGAAGATTGGTTCTCATAAACGCGGTACTAACGAACATGGTACTGTACATGATTTCTTTCTTCCAATTACCCAAAGGAGTCTTGAAATGATTGGATTACTTCCAGTCTAGATTCTTTTGGCAAGGGATTGTGAGAAGAAAAAATATCGACTGACTAAATGGAGTGTGGTTTGCTGCCCTAAGGACCAAGGTGGGCTCGGAATTCCTGACCTTGAGGTCAAGAATAGAGCTTTGCTTGGTAAATGGCTCTTCAAACTCCTCTCTGAAGATGGAGTTTGGCAAACCCTCCTTAGGAGAAAGTATGTGGGAGATCAAGCTGTTTCCCAGGTTCAATGGAAGCCTGGCGATTCACACTTCTGGGCTGGCCTCATGGCTACAAAGAAGTTCTTTTTCCCACATGGATCTTTCTCAATTAGGGATGGATCGGAAATTCATTTCTGGGAGGATAAATGGCTAGGCCAATCGACTCTCCGTGAACAATATCCGGCTCTATATTCTATTGTATGAAACAAAAGCGACACGATCGCGAAGGTGTTGGGTTCCTACCCACCGGATGTTTCGTTCAGAAGAAGTTTATTTGGAGCAAGACAAGCATCCTGGAATGCTTTGCTCATTCGACTGGAATCAATCCAATTGTCGGAAGGCCCAGATAAATTTCAATGGAATCTTACTAAGAATGATAAATTCTCAGTTGATTCGATGTATAGAGCTTTAATTCTTCCTGAACTTCCGGTCGATAGTAGGGCTAATAACAAAATTTGGAAGATGAGGATACCACTAAAAATTAAGGTATTTGCGTGGTATCTTCATCGAGGAGTAATTCTTACAAAATATAACCTTGTCAAGCGCAATTGGCACGGAAGTACAAAGTGCGTCTTCTGTCAGCATGACGAGACTATCACTCACTTATTCTTCCAATGCGAGTTAGCCAGGTCTATATGGTCAGCCATCCAGATAGGTTCTACCTTACATCGTCCGCGGTCCGTTTCAAATATTTTTGGCAACTGGTTAAATGGAGTGGATCCTAGGTTCAAACTATTCAGTAGGATGGGCGCGATTGCCATTATTTGGTCGCTGTGGCTATGTAGAAATGACAAGGTGTTTAACTATAAAAATGCTTCTCTTATGCAGGTTATCTTTCGGTGTATAACTACGCTTCGAGCATGGTCCGCACTGCAGCGTGTGGAACACCGAGATTTATTTTTGGAGGTGGCGTCGAGGCTGGAGGCTGTAGCCAGGGAGTTATTCTCCCGGCATGGATGGCAACATAGTCTCCGGATTGATCTACCAACACCATAGGCGGATCTACAATTTCTCATTTTGATATGTAATTCGCCTATTTATTTTTATGTTGTTCTGGATCCTGGTGAACTTGTGGCTGTGTGCATCTTAGCTATGCAGAGGCCGGGTGTAATGCTTAAAACTTTTAAGTAATAAAATCCCTTTATCTAATAAAAAAATGCAAATGGTGTGTGGCTTTTATAAATATTCATCTCCTCCCTCAATGAAACTCCTAACCTCTTGCCAATTTTCTGTTGCTCATAATTACAAAAATTCCACTAGGCTATCTATAAGCTCGGGAGTGGTATCTTCCTCTCCGTCCGTTGGATTGTGATGTTGTCTTGTCATGTGGGTTAGGGGCGTCGTGTACCCTCACAACAGAGTGTTGCGGTGGGTCTGGGAAGGTGCAGCGGAGTCATGGTTCACTATAGGACCCCATCGAGTGAGGGGCCACCCGGAGCTGCCCTTGCTTGGTTCGCCTTTGTGGCGTCATATGTTGGGAAAGGTGGCATGCCTCCTCTAGGTGGAGGTCTCCTACATGGAGTGTGCGCTCTTGTTTGGGCGTCTGGATGCCTCTGTCATACACGTGATCTCTGAATCATCTGTTGATGCCACACATATTGGCAGGGCATGCATGTGTCAACGTACCATCCGCTTAGTCGGGCGTAGGCTACATCGACCTAAAGTAACTTAGGTTCCATATGGTAGCCTGTACTGGGCATGTAGTACCATACCGGCCTATCTATAAGGCCATGAGGCCCATGACACGAGAAAACCCTAAACCCCCAAGTGTCGCCGAGCTATATAACTCTTGTATTTAAAAAAAATCTGCACTTTTGTGTTTCCAAAAATTCGAAATAAAACTCTGGGTGGAGATAATGTTGAGATCTATAGTTGTGCAAAATCTCAATAAAATTCATTATAGTTCGGCATGGGAAAAAAAGATAAATCAGGCAAATTTTTCAAAATTTTGAAACTCGGCATTGTTCATCATTCAGAACTGTGGATTTGTCTTTTTTCCCAGGCCAAAATATTACGAATTTTTTATTGAGATTTTGCACAACTATAAGTCTCGACATTATCTTCACCTAAATTTTTTGTTTCGATTTTTTTGAAAGCACAAACGTGTAGATTTAAAAAATAAATAAAAGGGAGCCATATATATAGCCCGGCCTACATATCATGACATGCTCCTATATAAGGGGTACACCCTCTCCTAAAGGGGATGGAAACTCTCTCTCCGCAACCCATGGTTGATCATTCCATACAACTACACACTCACATACCACTACTCGTTCTCTCCCCCGGATTTGTATACATTCTTAACTCACATACCACTACTCGTTCTCTCCCCTGAATTTGTATACATTCTTGTGTGCTTAGCTCATCTGATCATGGTCATAAGGCTTACGTACGTATAAATTTACTAGCCAGTTACGAAACACCGACACCTTGGCAATACGAATTTCTAAGCGGTCCAATCCAAAACTGGCGACCATGTAATCTCTTCATGCGTTCGGGGAGGCTTCCACCGGTTGACCCTTCCCGTATCACCGTGTACATGGGTTATGAAACAAGTTTACCGTTTGCGAGTTTCTTTATTTTTTTAGCATGACTTAAGGGGTTGATTTCAACAAACATCCGATTTTCTACGCACGTCTGACAAAACCTTTTTCCATGTATTTTTCGGGATTTCTTAATTCATTTTCCACAAAAGAAAATATGAAAACAAATGTGGCACAAGTCAGTTTCCTCCGTTTCCCCTCCATTTTCATCCCTACTTCGTCATTGTGTTCTTTACTGGAAAAAAGGCGAGAATTCGGAAGCTGGGATGAATAGTTTTGCGTTTTATTTGGCTTTTTTTTTTAACAAGGAGAAGGACCCTGAAGGGTCCAGACTGCATTATACGGTGGGAATACAAATTACATCAAGGACCTCAAAGAAAAGGAAAATTACATCCAAGTCCCTGGCTTTTACAAAAAGGACATTAACTAAATAACAAAGAGTGCAATCAAGTCCTTCTCCATCGGGAACGAACAGCTCGACGCAGCGGCCAGCGCCATCGCCGGGGACACAACCACTTGGCGATGGAGAGACGTATCTTGCCGCAGCGGAACTGAAGAAGGGCCTCCGATATGGCACGTCGGCCTAGAGGTTGAAGAAGCTGTAGTGCAAGCAGCACTCCAGCACGGAGCGGCCCCTTTGGCCATGGATAACAGAGGCGCGAGCTCGCCGCCGTTGAGGATCTCCGTAGGTTGCAGTCGAACGATCTCCTCGTAGAACTTCGGATTCAAGTCGTTTCCTCTTCTTTCCGCATCCACCGCGGCATAGAAGAAGAAGTTACTCTTCTCCAGAAATCCCACCAAACCTAGTTTCCCACCACGAAGCAACAAGCACCGATCCACCATCAAACTCTGCATCCTTGCCACTGGGCAGAGGAGGCAAATCGAAGAAGATGCAGTGGAAAATTAGGGATTCGGCCTTATGAAAGCTGGTAGATCTCCTCTTCACTGTGAACTCCAACCTCCGGAGCACCACATCAAGAAGACAAAGACGAACCCGAGTCCAGAGCTGGCCGGAAAGCTCCAGATCGATGCTTCCTGAGCGTACCTTATTAGGAGAGATGCGTGTCTTCATCGACGTCGCTTGCAGCGCCGCCTGCCACCGGCGGACTGCAGCTAGGAAGAAGACCACGGAGTAACGGATCTGGCCGCCAAGATCCGTCGACCTACTCTCACACGCCATCGAGGCAAACAAAGCACAGAGGCTAAAACTAAACCTATCACTACTATATACAAGCCAAGCGACGCATCTAAGCCACGCAGAGCGGCAGCTCCGCCGGAGAGAAGCAAGGAGCGCGCCGGCGAGGCGGCGGAGGAAAAGAGAAAAACGACTCTCAAAACACTGTTTTGTTTGGGAGCTCCAGAGCGAGAGAGGTCTCGCAGTGCGACGAGGAAGAAATTGTTGCTTTTATTTGGCTTTGGAAAGCGACCGTGCGCGTGCCGCCCTGCACGCACTGCATCGAGAGGCCGGCGGCACTCCGCGCCCAATCCTGAAAGAATCCCCTCCGCTCCTCCACCCCAAAATCTTGCACACTCTCGTCCAGCCTCGTCTCGTCTCTGCTCGGGACCAGGAGAGATGACGCCGCTCCACGCTGCCCCGCCGCCGCTCTCGCGTCGGCGGCGGTCTCCTCATCCGCACCGCCTCTCCTCCTCGCCAAACCTTACCATTCCAAGACCGCGGCTTCTTGCTCGCTCACCGTGACCGCCGCCGCTCCATCAAGAAAAGGTTCGGCGCGCTCCCGTCCAAAATGAAGAACTATATTTTTTCTTCACATGAGACAATTGCATAGTGGGTGTTTGCTCGCTTTTGTTTCTTCAGTGCCGTGTTGTCACTTCCCACTGTTGGGTTTTTTAATCGTTTCTTGTTCCGTCTCGTCCCATGCGTGCGCAACATCCGGAAGAGGATAAGAACGGCGGTGGAGGCGGTTATTTTGTGCAATTTCTCTCTCTGGTCAATACGGAGTTAGTCTTTTGCAGATCGATTTCTTTCGTCATTTTCTAGCTCGATCGTTCTTTGAAATTGCATGGATGGTAATCTTTCTTCACAACGAAGGCGCTTGCTCGTCAAATGCTTACCAAATGGACAATCAACGATGAATTGATATCTCCTGCCATTTCAGCTGACAGAGTCAATTTTTTGTTTCTTGACGCCAGCTTTCCTCGCATGCCTGGATCACAGCCCGGCGGCCGCGCCGCCGCGCGCCGGGCGGTCGCTGACGCCGGCACGCTCCGCCCCCGCCTCGTCCCCAGCGCTCATCTCGGCCGTACAGGACCTGTACGAGTTCATGTGCAGCGGCCCGCTGGTGGACAGGATCGGCTACACCCGAGAGAAGATTGGCGAGACCATCGACCGGTGGCTCTGGTGCGGGTCGCAGGTGAGCCGGCTGTTCCGCCTCAACGAACTCCGGCTATCCGACGCCGAAAAGGCGAGGATATACCACTTCTACATACCCGTCTTCCTCTGGTGCGAGGACCAGGTCGCCGAGCACAGGTCCAAGTACAAAGAGGGGGACGAGATCCCGCCTTTAGTGGTATGCATTTGATCAATTCTGGTTCTGTTCAATTTTTTCCTCTCAAGTGAAATTAGTTCGTATAACTTTGTCCTCAAGTGCTGAGAGCATCCAAAAGCTCTAATGGCATGTTCTTGCTAGCTGGACAGAGAACAAATTCGACTGCATTATGCCGGATGCTTCTGCATTTGCCTTTAGCAAAAGAAATCTTATCAAAAGCATATGCTGTCCAATGTCCAACATGACCATGAAACCAAGTTTTGTGTGGTTGATGAATCAAGATTACCACAAATTGAGATAACTTGACCAAAATGAGACCTATATATCAAGCTGTATAAATGAACAACTTTAGGTACTTCAGTTCATTCACATTGCGTAAATGGATCACCTTAGCAAAACTAATATCATCAGAAGCATATGCTGTCCAATATCCATGACCATGAAACACGATTCTTCCGTGGTGATAAATCAAAAATACCACAAAATTATGTAGCTTGACCAAAATGAGATGATTTATCAGCTTACATGAATGAATAGCTTCAGTTCATTTGTGTTTCATGAATGGATCATATTTCTTTATTGTAGATTGGGGTCAGCGCTCCCCAAGGCAGTGGGAAGACAACTCTTGTTTTCGCACTTGATTATCTATTTCGAGTTTCTGGTAGGTGAGTTGTTCTCATCATGTTGGTTACCTTGTGTTTTGTTTTCCTTTATGAATGAAATTTGACAGCCAAACTATTGCGTGTCTCAGGAATTCTGCCACACTGTCTATCGATGACTTCTATTTGACTGCAGCAGAACAGGCATGAATATTCAAATACGGATCGATTAAATTCTGCAATTTTTTTTACTGAATATCAGTGAAATGATCGAAAAAAACATTTTATTTGCAGGGTAAATTGAGGGAAACACATCCTGGAAATGCTCTTCTAGAGGTACAAGAATACCTCAGTAGCCTAGTCTACTACACTGTGTTTTTAGACTTTTAGTTGAAGTGCTGTTCAACATGAACTGAGAGTACCTTACTAAAACTTTACAGTTTCGTGGAAATGCCGGAAGCCACGATCTCCCATTCTCAGTTGAAACACTTGAGTCACTGACCAAACTAACAAAGGAAGGTACCGGTCACAATTATATCTTCTTTGAATACTTTGTGTTTCTATTCGTGGTCATTTGCGCATAGGCCTATCATTCTTTCGCTTTTTTGGATATTTATTCAGGAGCTGCCTACTAGATTTTATTTTGACAAAATGCGTCATAGATTCATCGATAAAAAATATATTGTTACTGAAATTACAATTGTTTCCTACAACATTTAGGTATGAAGATGAAGCTTCCACGGTATGACAAGGTAAAGGGTTGCAGTTATCTTCCTGTACCTGAGTGTTTATATTTGAGTAGCTGCATGATACACCTCAGATGTCCATGTAGTCTGCTTTCGGTGGAAGAGGTGACCGGGCTGATCCTTCAACATGGCCAGAGGTTGAAGGGCCCACAGAGGTAATCTCATGTTTGACTAAAAATCATTTCGAGTTGAGATATATATGGTTCTCAACTGTTTGTTTGATTGCTTCATGCTGTAGGTTGTTCTCTTTGAAGGATGGATGCTTGGATTTAAACCTCTTCCAAATGAAGTTGTAACAGAAGTGGATCCTCAGGTGAGTTTGTTGGATTATTACATTATTTCATCTGTTTGCTTTTACTTTAATATGACTTGAACTTTTTTTCCTTCTTCAGCTTGAGGTGGTTAATAAGAACCTCCATGCATACTATGACGCATGGGACAGATTCATCGAATCATGGATTGTCATAAAAATTAAGGAACCTAACTGTGTATTTCAGTGGAGACTTCAGGTTACTATTAGATTTATCCGACTAGTGGCCTCACAGTATCCACAAGAAACCTAATTGAAATTTGTGATGCTGCTATTTATCTGCAGGCAGAGGTAGCTATGAGAGCTGATGGTAAAGCAGGAATGTCTGATGAGGAGGTGTGTTTCTATAGTTTCGTTCATTCTAATGACCTTACTTCCAAGTTGGATCAATTGTTAGAGCCCTATTAATTTTCAAGGAAAGTAGGGTGCTTTAGCTTTGTGATCCTACATTGCCCTAACAAAGCGTGTCACCAAATAGGAACAGCTCTTTGTGACTCAGCTGTGAATTGTGACTAAACTGGAAAGTGTGTTTCTCGAATCGGGACGGTCACCTGCAAAAAAGAAAAAGAATCAGGACTGTCAAAAGTCTGTCTTCCGAATAAAAAGGACTCCATCTAAAAAATACAAATAAAAAGGACAGTTTAGCAAAAAAAAATACAAGGATGTAAATGCCAACGTTGCCGGTCAAAAAAAAAATGCCAACGTACTTACCAGCCAATACCATAACTTTGCACCATAGTTGGGCAATAACTTAACTGCTATTAAATCGGATTGACTTATGCACTTTCTTCAGTAAACTGTCAATTTCGTCGAAGTTCATCCCTGAATCATGTGTTCATTTATCCCTTGATTAACTTGAGATGCCTTAACTTGACTGTTCTTTCCATTCCTGTTGACCATGGTGAAATCTGGCAATTTTTGCAGGTTATGGATTTTGTATCACGCTACCTACCAGCATACCATGCATATTTGCCCACACTATATAAAGAGGGGCCAAATGGCGCGAAGAAAGACCATCTTCTGGTCATTGACATAGACGAAGAGAGGACTCCTATCTCTGGTAGTTGAGTCCTAAATGTACATTCCGAAATGGATATCTTGACTCAGTGGTTGAGCTTGGAATTTCTGATCTCTCTGAGACCACATATGCCAAGCACACATCACCGACCTCTAAGAGACCACATATACCAATCAAGCATTACCGACCTCTTGTTTCTTATCTCTTCAATAAATCATACATGTGTAAATTTGTTGTATATCAAATTTTGCTATATATTTAAAGAGATTTCTTCCAATTTTCTTCTGTCACCAGATTTACTTGCTTTGTCGAATTCACATTTTTGCAAACAATTCTGTCTGTGTTCTGCGTGCATCATCCAAGGTCCCTTTTAAGCATTTCACAATACTATATGCATCCAGTGATGTAGTTTGGAGACTGAGAGCTGGCTGACAAATGGGAGCCCGATTATGTTGATAAAATCCGCACAATGTCCACATTCATGTCTATTTTTGTTTTGTTTTTTCCACTCTTGATACACGGTAATAAAAGTGCATTCGTTCTTCTGAGATACTATCAACGTCAAATTATCATTGTGAGCCTCTTTTCAAGTGACCCTGTATGTGAGTGGAGCACCGCCAGATGTTTAAGTTCCATACTTTATGTTTGTAGCTAAGAGTGTTTCTTTTCCTGTAAGTAGTTTCGGAAATTGGAAAACGAAGATAGTGCTTGCTTTCAGACTCTAAAGAAAGAATAGCTTTAGAAACATACCATCTCTCGTTTTCTTGTCAGGGCTAATGGATGTTAGGACATCGTCTTCAAATCAGATTCTGGGAGGACCCATGGTGTGGACAAGAGCTTTTGTTTTGTAGGCTTGCCGGACTTTATAACCCCAGTTTCAGTAAGAACATTACTGTGACCAAAGTTATTTAGTCTACAGGGCAATGCCTACAGTTGCTCTGACAACAATTTGCATCAGCACTCAACTCAGTGCTGAAACTGATAGATTATAGTGGAAACCAAACAACGAAGGTTTTACTGTTAGTAACCATGCCTGATTCCCTGTAAATTAGGATGCACAAGAGTATTATTTACCGTATTTGTTAAGCTAGGTGTCCAGCTGGGAGAGTTACAAGTATGTTCTATGTCTGAGGTTTAAGTATAAAAATCTAAGCTCTCACCCGAGAGACCCGGGTTCAAGTCCCGGCGACGGAATTTTTTTAAATTCATCTACTCAACTCCTTTAATCCCGCTGGTTTTCACCATACCAGCTGCAGCGACGAGATAGTCGATCCCTCTGGTTTCCTGTTCCCGACTGGTCACCGACTCACCGGTGATAAGATTGTTAGAACCTGATTTTGTTTTAGGGGGATTACCGTAGGGGAAGCCCCTACTGTCTGTGATTTTTATATATAAACAAAAGGTACGGTATAGCCCTCAAAAAAATACAGAGTCTATGGCGGCTTAAATTGAAAAGGAGAAAACATAATTAAACAAAGATGTCTCTAGTCCACTCCAATAGTGGCATCACCAACGCTGCTTTGACCCTATGCTGATGAAGCAATAGGTCTCCTTGGAACTTTATCTTCCATCTCCCTAGAGCTGGTTGTATTCCTCTAAAGATTAGGTCATTACGTATCTTCCAGATATTCCAAGATGCACAAGCAAATACCTCCATGAAGCATGAACCTCTGAATTGCTCCTTGGTTGAAGCCATACGAAGCCAGATGTCGAGGTTGTAGTCCCAGTTCATTCCAATGGCCTCCCAACAATGTTTGGCAAATGTACATTCAAAGAAGAGATGATCACTAGTCTCTATAATAGATTGATCACAAAGTACACAATGAGGACCATCTTCAATTTGCCAGTGTTTCCGAAGCATCAGGTCTTTGGTGTTGAGTCGGTCCTGTAATAGGAGCCAGTTAAATACTCTAAGCTTTGGAAGGCATTTGGATTTCCAAATGGAATTGAGAGTGTCATTCTGGGCAGTCTGAGCAAATATGAACTGGTAGTATTTTCTGGAAGAAAACTTGTCGCTGCCTCATGCAAATATACGATGATCTTCAGTATTTGGTTCCTGAACCACTTGGTTAAGGATCTGTAAAACTTGCTCGTGCTCCTCAAAGGCCTGTACTGACAGCGGCAACGCAAAGTGATGATTGGGGTCCTGAACTGAAGCCATTTCTGCCACTGAGCAATCCTCATTCAGAACATATGAGTAGAGGTGGGGAAAACTGTCACATAGTAGTTCGTTGTTGTGCCAAAAATCCTTCCAGAATAGAGTCGTACTCCCATTTCCCACATCAGTATTGCTAATACTTCTGTAGATGTTTACTAAGCTGAAAATGTCTCGCCACCAAAATGATCCTCTAGGGCTCTATGCTTGAGGAGGGGTGTCACCGTATAGAGACCAAACCAACTTCACCCACGGTATGTCGGCTTTACAAAAGAATTTGTGTAGCTGTTTCAGCAGAAGTGCACAGTTTTGAATTTCAGATTAAGTACTCCCAGTCCTCCATGTTTTTTGGGTCGACAAACCATAGACCAAGCAGCCAGCGAGTGGGAAGTACCTGTAACTTCATTTCTGTCCCATAGGCACTGCCTTCTCCCTCGATTAAATAATTTAATGACCCCTTTTGGAATTTTCAGAGAGCCAAGGTAGTGAGTTGGCAGGGAGGAGAGGACCGAGTTTACAAGCGTCAATCTGCCTCCAGGATCAAGAAATCGCACAGTAGCATTGAGTCTCCTTTCAATATGATCAACGATTGGAGATAAATCATTTACTGTGGGTCGAGTAGTCCCTAGCGGCAGTCCAAGATATGGAAAAGGCATTACTCCCGTGACACAGCCAAAGGAGTTCGCTAGATCTTGCAGTTTGCTTGCATCAATATTTATTGGCATCATGCATGTTTTATTATAATTCACTTGTAGCCCAGTGGCCAGTCCAAGGGAGTACAACAACTCCTTAAGCACGATAGCTGTCTAGAGCAGGCTTGCAAGATAACAAGCGTGTTATCTGCATATTGGACAATCGGAAAGTCCATATCAGGGATAGGAAGTGGTGCAGAAAGTTGGCCCATCCTCGCCGAGTGATTTACCATGGATTGTAGCAGGTCAGCTCCCTCTACAAAGAGAATCGGCGATAAGGGATCTCCTTGGCGTACACCTCGTCTACACGGAAACTTTTTCCCCGGTACCCCATTAAGAAAAACTGAAGAAAAACCAGTAGCAAAAATTGATTTAATCCACATGCGCCATCTCTCATCATATCCTTTATATCTGAGAATTTCAAGTATAGCATCATGTCCAATCGTGTCAAATGGTTTCGCAAAATCGAGTTTAAGGACTATTACTTCTTTCTTTGATTGGTGACATTGATGAATGTACTCATATGCCCATGCTACACAATCTTGGATGTTTCTGGTTTTAAGAAATCTGTATTGGTTTGCATGAACCAAATTTAAAATCTTCTGTTGGAGACGATTTGCGAGTAGCTTTGTGATCAGCTTGAAACAGGAGTTGAGAAGCGAGATTGGTCTATAGTCATTTGGGCAAACAGGAGAAGCTGTCTTCGGAATGAGAGTAATAAAAGCATCATTGATGCTCTGTAAATTGATGCTGCCCTCCCAAAATTCCTGACAAAGACGATAGAAATCTTGTTTAATTATTGGCCAGCAAGTTTTAATAAGCAAACCGTTAAAACCATCAGGCCCAGCGCTTTGTCCGTTGGGAGATCATTTACAGCTTCATCAATTTCAGCATGAGTGAATTGGACTGATAGTGGTGTCAGATCAATGCCCGGTTGCAAATACACCGAGAAATCAAACAATGGATCTAGTGGGACTGAAATACCCAATCTCTCATGGAATGATTGCCTCAAAATGCTAGCTTTTTCATTGTGTTCCTGCGCCAATGAACCATCTGGTCTGGTGAGTGAAGAGATGGTGTTATGTCTGTATCTAATCGTGGCCATTGTGTGGAAATAAGATGAGTATCACTGCCTAATTTTGCCCACTTTGCCGTACACCTTTTTCTCCAATATTCTTGCTTACAGTTTAGAAGATGACTCAACTTTGCCTTCACGATGTTGCGAAAGTTCCACTCCGTAATGTGAAGGTTACGAAGCTCCTCTATATCATCCAGCATCAAGATTATATCATTGCAATTACCGATCAGCTTGTTGATTACAGAAAAACTTGTACTACAATTTTTCAGTCCCTTTTGAAGCAGTTTAAGCTTGCTGGATAAACATTTTGCACTGTCTCCTGGACAGTGTATATTCCTCACCACCTCCATAAATCCAGGCATTTTGATCAATAATTTTCAAATCGGAAAACACTAGCTTTAGGAATAGATGTACCAATCGATATGACACATGGTACGTGTGTTGGAAATATGCCCTAGAGGCAATCATATTGATGATGATATTTCCACATGTTTATGAATCTCTGACAAAAGAATAATTGTCATTCCGTCCCTTGAATAAACTATCATGATATTGGTTAATGAATACGTGATTCATTTGTGAAACCCATTATCTATATGATGTTATTCTAAATAGGTTCCTGGTCAACAATCATATGAGGGAGGCATATGATTTAGTGACTAGCACATGTATTGATGGATGATCATGTTTCACGGATCATTGACATGGAGATGTCGATCAATAATGTGGACTCATGTTAAGAACATGGAGTTGGACTGACCCACCATGAGACACTGTGAGAATATCCATTCTTTCATGTCATCAGCTGATCTCATACAATGTGTATGCTGATTCCTTAGACCTGAGATCTTCGCGTGAGCTTGGGATGTGTAAGGGATTTACTTTGGGGCTATCCAACGCTACACCGTGAAAGGGTAGCTATAAAGGTAGCTTCGGTTTTGTCACGAAACATGCTGCAAGTCATGGTTGATCAAGATGGGATTTGCCCTCCGTCCAACGGAGAGATATATCTTGGCCACTCGAATGACCGGATCCAGAAAATGTATGGCCGTACTCTCGGTTAAGTGTTAACCGTGTTTCAGGGATTCCGCGTCATGGATATCGAGAAAGATGATCGGGCTATTACAAGGATGACAAGTTCTCACCTTGAGCTTAATCAATATCGTGAGGCAAAAGGAACAAGTGTACAATATTGTGGAAGGTTCGTCCGATATGATCTTTACGTGTATTTGGGAGTCGGCACGTCTTGCTAGAGGCCGCTACCGATTATTGGTCGAGTAGTGTACTCGCGCCATGTCCATTTATACATGAACCTATAGGGTCACACACTTAAGGGGTATGAAACAGAGACTGGATACGATCCATCTCTTATTGGGTTTATAGTGCTAATGGGCATCTATTGTAGCAGCCCATTAGGAGGACTATATATAAGAGAGGAGTGGGCAGCAAAAAGGGAGGTGTGGAAACCCTAGCCGCTGCACTCTCTCCACCAGATCGCGCCATCGGTGCTAGCACCCCGACCGCGATGTTCCATCCCTGTATGTGTGGATACCTTGGAGGCGCCACACTTGGGGCGCTTGGACGATCCGCTCATGAGATCCGCGAGGTGCTGTTCGTGGGATCGCGAGGAGGAGGAGTAGTACGACTACACGGCATCGACGCGTGACATCGACAGTCTTCCGCTGCACTGCGCGTCGAGAGGTAATTCTAGCTCCGTGATCGATTACTTGCAGGGGTTCCTTGGGATAATCGCGGTAGAAATTTTGATTTGTGCTAGCGTAGCCTACCCCGATTACCAACAACGTGATCTGAAGAGGGGCGAGCTAGAGGGTGTACAAGTGTGTTCGGAAACTTCAGTGTCCAAGCTAAAGACGTGAAGAACCAATCAAGTTGCTCCATCAATGGTTCCGCTTGCATGTTACTCCAGGTGTAAGCACGACCTTTTAGCGGTAATTCTACCAATCCTTGATAACTAATCACATCATTGAAAGTTGTAATATCTGTAAGATTAGCTCCTGGCCTGTTTCGACTGTCAGAATATCTGTAGAAGTTGAAGTCCCCCACGAGCAACCAGAGAGCATCATCTTCTATCCGAGGCTGTATAACCAGGCAACAAAGTTCTCTCGTGCTATCCCCTCACAAGGGCCATACACATTGACCAGATAGAATGAATCAGTTGATATAACAGACTGGAATTTGATAACTTGCCCAAAAATTTCAGACTGAATAACTTCCCCTTTAAAACTATTTCCCATCCACATGATTAACAATCCACCAGAGGCCCCATCCGATGGGATAAAAGCAAATTGATTGAAGCGTTTAGGGGCACATTTTTTCAGATAATTCAAGTTGAATTCCCCTCTTTTAGTTTCTTGAAAACACACAGTAGAAGCAAGACTTTCATCTATTTTGTTATGTATGAGGGGCCATTTCTCGGGCATATTGATTCCAGGGATATTCCAACATAAAATTTTCCAAAGTCGGTTTAGCAAACTCATTAAGGATAGAGCAGAACAAAGACCCAGAACTGACAGACAGAGTTCATGAAAAGGCAACAAACTAAAGGACACTTCGGACAGAAAAAAGACAAAGACCAAATATTGTTTCTGATACGCGACGACATGGCTGGACACTAGTTCTTGCGAGCTTGGCGAAGGAGATCCTCGGTGAGTTCCTCTGGGTCTATGTTGCATTTCTCCACTCCAAGACGCTGCATCTCGGCAAGCTGAAGAACTGCAGGAGCGGTGGCAGGCGGCACCGATGAAGCGCGGCGACGAGGTTGGCGATCTGGCAGGGCCATATGCATAAAACCCTCATTGTTATGACGTGTGCAACGTTTCACCTGAGAAGTCACATGAGGAGTTTTTGTCTTGCGTGGACGGCCACGAGGGCGAGCCACAGGGGCAGCAGCTGATGACGTGGATCACACGTTCGTTGGGAGACCCCAAGAGGAAGGTATGAAGCAGTGTAGCAGCAGTTTCCCTCAGTATGAAACCAAGGTTTAATCGAACCAGTAGGAGTAATAAATCACTTCTGAAGGTTGTCAGTGGCGCGCTGACGTGGAACCTGCACACAACACAATCAAACTACTTTGCCCCAACGAAACAGTGAGCTTGTCAATCTCACCGGCTTGCTGAAAACAAAGGATTAAACGTATGGTGTGGAAAACAGTAGTAAATTGCAGAGAATGAAAAGGAACAATGTTTGCAGTTGGTTGAATTATCAGTGTAAAAGAATGGACCGGGGTCCACAGTTCACTAGTGGTGTCTCTCCATAAAAGATAACTAACATGCTGGGTGAACAAATTACAACTGGGCAATTGAAAAAATATTGAGCGCATGACAATGCATATATATGACATGATGATTACTATGATATTCACCTCCAGGTTGTCATGCCGAGTTCCCCGTTGGTATTAAGTTGCAAGCAACGGATCATCGCATTAAGTAATGTGCGTAATGTAAACAAATGCATTAGACCTAACGGCGCACCCTTAAGCTAAGCATCGGTTATTTTATCCCTAGTGGTAACAGCACATCCACAATCTTAGAAGTTGTTGTCACTCTCCCAGATTACCGGAGGCATGACCCACTATCTAGCATAAATACTCACTCTTGGAGTTACAAGCATCTACTTGGCCAAAGCATCTACTAGTAACAGAAAGCATGCAAGATCATAAATAACATAAGATAGATTGATAATCAACTTGACATAGTATTCAATATTCATCGGATCCCAGCAAACACAACATGTAGCATTACAATAAGATGATCTTGATCATGATAGGCAGCTCACATGATCTAAACATGATAGCATAAAGTGGAGAGACAACCATCTAGCTACTGCTATGGACCCGTAGTCCAAGGATGAACTACTCACGCATCACTCCGGAGGCAGGCATGGTGATGTAGAGCCCTCCGGTGATGATTCCCCTCTCCAGCAGGGTGCCGGGAAGAGCTTCTGAACCCTCCCGAGCTAGGGTTGATGGCGGTGGGTCTTTGGAACTTTTCGTGGATAATAGCTCGGGTATTTAGGGTTTTCGCGTCGGGAAGATTATATAGGCGAAAGGGCGGCAGCTGGAGATGCCCGTGGGGCCCACACCACCCCACGGCGCGGCAGAGGAGGGGCCCGCACCGCCCCATGGTGTGGCTGGCTCATGGCTCTCCGTCTCTCCTTTGGACTATGTGTACGTGTTGGAAAAATAGGAGGTCATGTCCAAGTTTCGTCCAATTCCGAGAATATTTCCCGACTAGCTTTTCTGGAATACAAAAACAGCAGAAAACAGGAACTGGCACTGTGGCATCTTGTTAATAGGTTAGTCCCAGAAAATGCATAAAAATGCTATGAAGTGTATATAAAACATGTAATAATTGGTATAATATCAACATGGAACATCAGAAATTATAGATATGTTTGAGACGTATCAGCAGCAGAAGAGGAAGTGGTTGCAGATGAGATGCCAGTTCCAGTACTAGGTGCGTCAATAGCCACCATCAGGTTCAGCTGCAGGTTATTGGCTTCAGCTTGTGCTCTGGACAGATGAGTCATCAATGCTTGTGCTAGCCAATCAATTTCCGGAGAGGTTGTTGTCCCTGTGTTGTCTGCAATAACCCTCCCAGATTTGGTTCCGGCCATATAGTGCCTTGAATGGTGAACAACCCAGCGATGTGTGATGAGAAGAATTGTACCAGAATTCTGCGGTTGACAGCCAGCGGCGTCATTGCTTAGGTGAATCATGTATTGCGCTGCGCAAATACATCTCAAGGCATTGGTTAACACGCTTCGTTTGGCCGTCCGTTTGTGGGTGGTAAGCTGTGGAGTACAATAGTTTTGTTCCAGTGGCTGCAAACATCTCCTTCCACACTGAACTGGTGAAAATTTTGTCATGGTCCGACACAATGGACAAGGGTACTCCGTGCAATTTGATCATATGATCTCATAATGCTTTAGCCACTTGTGATGCAGTAAAAGGGTGTCGCAAGGGTACAAAATGTGCCAGTTTGGTGAAACGATCCACCACAACTAGAATGGAATCGAACCCCTCTGATTTAGGCAAACCTTCGACAAAGTCCAAAGAAATATCTTGCCAGGGTGCTTCAGGTATAGGTAGAGGCTGCAGTTTACCTGGGATCTTGATGTGTTCATGCTTATATTGTTGGCAGACCTGACACTGTCTGACATAATCTTCCACAGCTGTCTTGACCCCAGTCCAAGCAAATAACTTCTTCACACGCTGATAAGTTGTCGTGGAGCCGGAGTGACCCCTAGAGCACTGTCATGTAATGCGCTGATCAACTTAGTATGAATGGCTGAATTAGCTCCAATCCAGATCCGACCCTTGTATCTGATCAAACCATTCTATAAGGCAAACCCTTTTCATCAGGGCTGTGCAGAGAAAGATGCTGAAGCAGTTCCTGAGCCTCGGTGTCAGTTTCATAGGAACTAGCTGGGTGGCCCGCGCATTCGCGCGGCTACACTTTCTATATTATATCTTTCCACCTCATTTTTTTAATTTATAAACATTAATGATATTTGTATATAAATTAAATATTTTTAGAATCATTAATATTATGAATTCCGCGCATTTGCTATGTTAGATTTTATAGGAATCTTTAAAAAAATTGTCACACTTGTAAGAATGCAGACTATGCTCTTTGTCACGTCTATTTGATTATGCAAAATAATTTGTGAGAAAGCAAGAGATATCTGGATGATTGTAGAGGAGCATTAAGTAGAAGTTTTCCTAACTGGCTATTCCCATATGTTGTGGCGTCTATACAGACCTACGTATTCTAGAAATGTACTACTGATTTGCTGAACCTCACATATGGGCAGCATCACCATAGTCTGTTAACTTCCGTCGATGACAGCTATCGTTCCTATAATTATCATAGACAGAATAGATCAGCATATCTCAAGTATCTTGCCGATGCTTGGACGAAGATAGCATGCAGGGCACCTTTTCCATAGCCGACGAATGACACATTGTTGACCCTCTGACGGATACCTAAATGAACTTGACGGCGGGGAGGCGCAATATTTGGCTATCGCTGCTCATAGGATCCCTGAAAACAGATCATGAGGAAGCTGGAGATGTAAATATCATGAGATAATATCATACATACTTAATGCATGGTTGCAAGCAAGCTTAGACCAGATATCACGATGAATAGAAGCAGGCAATCTGTTTGGGGACTGCTAGCTATTAATCAATCAATCCCGTGTGACCGCAGACTATACCTAACAAATCCTTCATATCAGGATGTGGGGCTGCACATAGATGGGTGGCTGCATAGTATCGTGCACCATAAACCACGACAATCGATGAAAAATAGGCAGGAAAATCTCAACAATAAAGATAAACTGATGGTGCAATGCAAGATACGGGCTCAAACATTTATGAAAAATATGGCACTGAAATATAGGGAGCAAAAGTTGTTAGTTATGTGATGGATGATGGAAATATTTAACAATATGAATGGGCAATAATTCTAGAAATGAATACATGGAATTTGACCTCACGACAATGTTGGTGAAATTATTGAGAGGCCGATCCCAACATCTGAAGTTTGTTACTCGGGTCGAATGAGGGAGAAGTCTGAACCCACATATAAGTTGGTAAACGTACATCACGGATATCAGATAAAGAGCATACTGGGAGAATTGCCTGTTATACACATAAGGTGTCTATATGTGCTACTTTTTGGAACATCCATGTTGGAGTGCCTTCTACCTTTCATAAACTTCTATGAGTGATAGAATTATGTGGCTTATATACCTGAAAAAATGCAAAAATAAATACATGATCAAGCTAAGTACGACATGAAAAATAGGTGTGGGGACTCAAATAAATATCAGTCTTCGTCTAACATATCTATGTTTAGAACAATTTCAGGAGAAAAATAAACATTTCCTCTTCTTGGTTTTATACAATAGACCCGACAATATTCCATAAATGAGCTGAGTTAATCTCTTTTTATCATGTTCTTACTCTAACCAATAAATTATAAGTATCAATCACAGGAATACTGGTTTGCACGTATATATCATCATACTGTAGAAACTGAGAGGAAAGAACACCACCTCAATCCTTAACTTTGCATTCTTCAAATATATATTTTGCACCAGCCTCTCATGCAGGAATTGAATTCATGTCTAGCAGCTCCTGAAATCTAAAGTACATAGTAACAAAATTCTTCTCGAGTACCTCGCGTTGCTGCTCGTGGCGGCACGACCGCTTGATGTGTCAATGGCGCGCTGTTATGGTCTGCTAGTGGTCTCGACATCAAGGAACGGCAGCGATGCAGTGCATCATCCAGCGGGGCCTTGATGCTCATGCACTGGCTGTGTTTCACAGTCTTGCTCTTCAATGGGCTGCATTATATTTTCTCTCGACGGTCGCCTACATGAATGAATGCACAAAAATACACATCACGTAGTACTACTGTTATCATCCCTCAACTTGATGTTGCATGTTATTACTTCTCATTGCACAAAGTTCTCTCCCTCAAATAAATACATCTTCTGAATTAGTGGGCTCTAGATAATTTGTTCAACGTCATAGATTCAAGGCAGGTGCATAAAATTCTCATCTAAATCCACCTTGCACCTCTGGTACAACCGAAAGAAATAGCTTTTGTGGAAATTTCATTATTCACGTAGCAAAGAAAATAAGAGTATAACTTGAGAACAGAAAGCCATGCAATCAACTCCTGCAAATGTCGGGACTCAAATTTACGTCATGAATGCATTCATGGTTATATTGATTTTGTAGTTTTCTACAGTGGAGTCATTTGATGCCAAGAAGAGATCAGTGAGCAAGCTTGCAATATGACACACAACAAAGTTCCACCAGTACAAATCTCTGTATTATTACTCCATACTTCATGTAAAGTAAAAAACATCAGTGACCAATTCGATCAAACTTGTACAGGAAAAGGGAAACTATAGAAAATGAATGCACTAAAGCACAATTATAAAATATGCAAGGAGGCCACATGCTATAAGCTGAAAGCTAACATGTTCAAATATAAAGATAAATAATTTGGAACACTGTAGTATGACTTGGAAATACGGCTATTGTCATACCTGAGAATTATTGCTTTCTCTAACTGTTCTTGTAGATCATTTATCCTTAACAAATTCATTATAGAAACTATATGATGATCTTTTCAACTTCTGTGCCCTTGAACCATATACACAGTAATTCTAATTTCAACGCTTGCCAAGCGATACTTTTAGAGCGTATACCTTTAGAATTGTGAACTCTCTTTAATCTTCATCTGTAGTAGCATGAACTGTATAGACCTTCAGAGCTAGAAAAAAACTTAGTAGATTAAGAATGGACGAATTGATCAAATCGAACATCCTCGCTGCATTCACTTAAATGTTGCATGGTTATCATCTTATGGTCAGCTCGCTCAGTTTCTTCATGGTCATGGTGTTGTTTCCTGAAACGGCAATTTAGGCGATGCATCTAGTGCTTCTTGCATGTGTTGGCTCGCCTTGATGAATTGAGGATCTGTAAGAACATTATTTTCTAGATTATGGATTGGACCACAAAGGTATAATCAAAAAATAATCAGAGCCCGATTAATGGATACCGTGATAGTGTCGCGGGTCTCCAAATGTAATGTCGTACTGCTACATTTGTCGTCGTAGTCTGGCTTGTCATCATCATCATCGTCTCCCTGTCCGCTGCGCGGTGACTTCTCACCAGATCAATATCAAGCTTGCCGTAGACCTTGCTACCAAGGGGTTGCGGCAAAATAAATGGCTAGATGAATGGATGCCGTCTGTATAAGGATGTGGGGTGTCGGCGTCTATTCTCCTGCCCTCGTGGTCGCTGGCCGCCGGCAAAGGGCGAAATGCCCTACATCTAGGACAGAGGGAGTATATATCATTCAAAAGTAATTTCTAAACATGCATGCCAATGTTGTTTTGTCGTGATTATTGTTTATAGGAAAAAATTGGCTTACTATTTAGCTAAAAATATATTGTTATATTTTCATGAAAGAAAATCTAATATATTTATTTATAACTTATAATTTTTTTTTAAATAGTGACTAAAACTTAAGGTGTAGATCTAGTCATAGTCTGGTTCCATGCTCGATTAAAGCGATAAAACAATAACTCTAATTTAACAGCCAATTAGCTCATACCTGAATCTGCAGTTTCTCAGGCTTGGCTCTAGTGCTCCAGACGTGAAACTCCTATCCCATACTGCTACGGAGTTGTGGCCCTGTTGTGTTCTTCTGATTAAACATCCGATCATAGCTTTCCACAGATGCAACATACAGGCAGCAAAGCAAGTTTGATGATTCCTTCGCTGTCGTGGATGCAAGCACACGCTCCACGAACTAAGACATGGTGCTGGAGTGATCAGCTTCAGATTGCATGCCTGGCATGCCCTCACGCAATCTGGGATGTTCTGCAGTGATGCGCCTGCATCCGACGTCCAGCCACTTGAAGGTCGTGTTGCCCACGTTTTGTGTCTGCCGCTTGGAGTCGCCAACTCGCCATCGATCCCAAGTTCCCAAGCACCATATGCCTTCAGGGATCGCCGATCTCCATCTCATTGGCCGGGCTGATCTCTTGGTAGCGTGGAGAGAGCAGATCGAACATGGATATGGTCTTCCTTTGGGAGAGCATATCGTGTACGCTTCCCAGATCCGTATCTTGGCATTGTTTCGATAAATCTCCATCGTGCTATGAGTATGTTTCCAATACGTGACCATGTAGCAAACCAACGTGTGCCAGCTCTTTCCAAAACTGATCGGAGGCAATTTCTCCAATAATAGTTGTTTAAATCTGAGCCGTTTACTTTCAAGTGTTTAATCTGAGCCATTAATTGTCTTGTGTTTTAATTATATAATAGATTCACCACCTCTTGAACCCAATTTGACTGATAGAACGACAGTGCATTGACAGCCATCAGATGACCCACTCGTGACAGTGCATCGGCTGCACCATTATCCACTCCTTTGCGGTATTGAAACTTGAATTGTAAGCCTACCAGCTTGGCCATTGCTTTGCGTTGGAGCTCTATATCCAATTGTTGATCCCCCAAATTGCACAAACTCTTGTGATCTGTCACAATTGTGAAAGGCCCCCGTTGGAGATAAGGGCGCTAATGGTCCACTGCCATCATCACAGCTAGGAATTCTTTCTCATAAGTTGATAGTTTTTTGTTTCGCACCCCCAATGCCTTGCTGAAGTAAGCAATTGGGTGACCCTCCTGTGTCAGTACAGCACCGATACCGTATCGCAGGCGTCAGTTTCAATGGCAAACACACGATCAAAATTTGGCAATGCTAGCACAGGTGTTTCCAGCATTGCTTTCTTGAGTTTTCAAAAGCTTCTTGTGCTTGTGGATTCCAATGAAATTCATTCTTGGTCAGCAATTGAATAAGTTCCTTGGCGATGATGCCATAGAAGGGTATGAACTTCCGATAATAACCAGTAAACCCAAGAAAGGCGCTCAATTCAGTGGCTGACATGGGTACTGGCCAGTCATGCATGGCTTGAGTTTTTGCTGGGTCAGTAGCCACTCCCTCTTTGGAGATCACATGCCCCAGGTTGTAATCCGCAATTATAGGACTCGAGAGGGTAAAAATAGGAACTGCATTTGTGCATTCAAGCATCTTTTGGTGAAATCTGGAAAATTTTCGCGCTTTTGTGTTAAAATGAATCGAGGGTTGATTCCAGACGAGTGTCGATGTTCTGGGAGTCAGATATTGACAGATAGTCGAGAGGAGTCGATAAACCCTACGACATATTTTCAAAACCTTTGTTAGTACTTCTCCAACACAACAATTTGATTTCATTTGATTTCAAAAGGAAATTTGAAATAATCTTAAGTTTAAAACAATTCTATTCTTTCCTAAATCTTTCTATACACACATATCACAAATATAACAAGATATAAATCAAAGAATTGTGAGGACATCATTTCAAATAATAAGTCATTATATTTCATCCACATCACAAATCATACACAAATAGTCCAAAAGAATCTTTAAAAAGGAATATATATATACAAGAATTACATGGATTTAAACTCAAATGTTTGGGAAACATTTGGATAAAATGATACAATTGATCAACACAATTAAATTACAAGACTTCAGAACAAATAATCTTACAACATTTGAAACATTACAAAAACAGTACCAAAAAAATCCTAAACTAAAGTCTTCAAGTCTTCTTAATCATCTAACCTGCAAAATAAACAACACAAACAAGTAGAATTTTGGGTTATGATTAAAATGTTGCCCACACCATTTGGTGCTGGCATGTTACTGTGCTGAAACCTGGTTTTAACCTAATTAAAACTGAGGTTCAATTAGGCTAATTGGGGAATACTGCAAATCATCAAAGACAACAGTGGGACTGATCATTATGGATCATGCTCAATATTCCAAAGGCAACAAAAGAGGGGCAAAGGTAATGACAGCACTGGACAGAAACAACTTCAGGCAACTTAAATCTTAGGCAAACAAGTGCTGTATTGAGCTTATGATCTTGATCTTTGAAAGACAAAGCCACAGATAAAATGCTTTCCCCAAAAATCAAACAGGAGGCAAATAAAACTTTATCCCACAATTATGGTATCACATTTGCTTATTAATTAGGCAAATGGACCCTAAACCCTCACTAAGCTAGCCATCAGCTTAATTGGCCACACATTTGAGTTTAATCATCTCAAACCGACTATCTCAAGTCTTTCAATTCTCAGCCAAGCATTTCCACGCAAATATCTGGATCAGATAGGATCAATGACTCAAGAATGACTCATGTTTATCACCTGGGAGTGATGAACTGCGCAGCACCAGCAGAGAGCTGATCATCTGGGTGAAAAGGAGTGCAAAAGTAGTCAAATAAAGCAGCTCGAGGTGGAAGGGCCACTGTATGCAGGTTACTCACCACAATTCAATTATCCTGGTGTCACCAGCCCAGGACACCTCAAATTTGTATAAATATAGACCCAAGCCGTAGCCACCAGACCCACACAAATTCACAGCAACCACAATACACACAGTGCATAACCATCATCACATCCAGATCACCATTTCCATCTGTTCTTCACCAAGAACAACCACAAACCACAAATATATCATGGAGATTACTTAAACCATCCACCACAAGCCATTTCAGCTAGCAATAACTTTAGGAAAAAGGAGGCAACAAGAAGAGGAGGTTGAACCTTGGAGCAAGATCAGAGTTCTTCCGTAGCTCTAGCTGCTCTACAACAGAGGTTGATTCATAAGTGCTAGTGAGAGGCTAAGCAGGTTCTGTAATGGCAGAATCATGCTAGAGTGTTCATTTTAGCATATGTTCTTAACAGAGCCTTGCATTGCAAGGTAGGGTGCTATAGGAAAATAAATTGCACCACAGAGAACTTCTGTTTTGTGCAAGAAATAGGACAGAGAGATGACAGGGAGTGACGTTGTGTGCTTTAGCAATTGTTTGAGCATTGGAGACAAGGGAAAAAGGCAATAGTGTAGTATCTGTTCTTATTTTGTTTTTAACAAAGCATCACACAAGACAGTGAACCAGCAGAGCTGGATTAGCTAAGCTATGCACATCCTTACACATGGAAGAAGCACAGGAAAGCATAAAAAATATCATCTCTAAACAAGCAAGCTGCTGTGTAACTCTACAAGGAGGCATCACAGCAAGCAAAACTTGCCTAAATCATTCTTATATCACTTATTCATCACAGCTAGATCATTTAGTACAAGTTCTAGCTCAGAATTATTTTTCTAAAGAGAATTTCATTTCTGTGAGCAAGAAATGCTCCACATAAATCAGAGGCAGTGGGAAGATCTACACATGCTAGATCTACACCATTCACCTCTACTGTATGCAATAGAGAGGCAGTGCACATAAAGGAGTAAATCATCTAGAATCATCATCTGATCATCAAGAACCTAACAACAAAGAACATATAATTAATCGAAGTCCAGAGCACTGATCGAGTAGAGGTAGTAGGAGAAGAGAGAGGGAGGAGAAGAATTTTACCTTGCGTCCATGGCCGTAGCTCCACGGTGGCGAGGCAGGGCTCGCGCTACCGTTGGAGGGGGCATATGGAGGTCGGGGTACAGCACCACCGCACCACGGCGGCACAGAGGTTGAAGCTCTGCGCCGGCCATGGTGGGCACGCCGGAGAAGAGGAATCGAAGGCAGGCGAGCGGCGGCAGCACCGTAACCCTAACCCTAGGGTTGTTGCGTGCGACCGCTAGGGGAGGCGAGGCTCAAATCGCCTGGGTAGGAAGGTAGAGCGGAGTGCGGGATCGTTTTGCCCCAGCGCACGGCAACGGAGGTGGCCGGAGCTGGCCGGAGTAGGGCGGCGACGGCACGGGCGACACGAGCCAGAGGAGGTCGAGCACGGGCTCGAGCACGAGAGAGGAGAGAGAGAGAAGGAGTGGCTCGGTCGGTTGACCCGACCGAGCCAGGTTTTGACTGGTTCAACCAAGTTGGACCAGGGACCTATTTGTAAATTTTAAATTATGAAATTTCCAAATTTCAAAACTTGCTATAAATTCAAATAAAATCCTAAAAATAATTTAAAAATATCTACAATATCAGAAGAAAATAAGTAATCCAAATAAAATATCTACTTGATTTATTGAAAACTATTTCTTGTAGCAAAAATTCAAATGATCCTTAAGTGGAAATGACTTTGAAATATTTCAAATTATTTTCAAAAGAAAATAATATGGGAAAATTATGTATCAAGTTCAAAGTATAATTTGAACTACATTATGACTGTCATGTTACTCATCCTAACTAAAATTCAAATCAAAGAAATTTTAAAAAGAAATCCTTAACAAAACTCTGGGGAATTTTGGGAAAGAATAAAAATCATCTCATTCTATGCATATTGGCATGTATTTGGTTTTTCAACATTGTCTCATACAGACAATGATATTGATTTTCAGAACGCGAGGGTCCCAATTCGTCGGAAGCTTTAGACTGCATTACCTGTCAGTCTCAAGGCAAGTTCCAACTTGCATGTCCTACTTGATTAATTTTATCAAAGTAATTGCAAAGTACTATGGTTTATCATTGCATGAAAAAGAAAAACCTATTTTCGAATGATGTGAATGCTACATTATATATGTTGGCTGGCATGGAACCATGGATTGATGTTGTGGTGGAGGTTCCATTGTACGGGAAAGTATATACCTAGGATTAATAACCCATGGCCCAGTGATCCTTGCGCCGTATTGAAGCATCAGCCAACAGATTCACTATGGATGGGCTCGTCAGAGGTTTCTTCCTTCGTTCGCATATCCTCGGCAGCTATTACCTGGTTGCGTCCGTTGCGGCGGCCAACTGCGTGGAGCGCATACCTTCCCACCGACGGGTGATTTGGAATAGAGCTGGGAGTGGTGACGAGTCTTTGGTTTATACCAGACGGTCAAATGGGCGGATATGCGTTGTGGGGAAGCGACTCCACATGACTTGTTGCCCTGAGTTCTGGCTATAGCACACATGGTGTGCTGAGAGCAAAAGGAGCCAGGCTGCTGTTGGGTAAAGTGGTGCAGCTCTGCAGAGTTAAACAAAGAAATTGTGACTGTCACATCCTTGTTCCAGGAGGGAACTACAGAACGCTGCGGGAAAGGCATCCCAAGTGATGACTAAAGACCCGTGGAGGCTGGGGGCATAGTTTTCTAAAATAAAATGGACCTTTTCCTAAAAATGTTTTACAAAAGTTTGCATATTCATCCATGACTTTTTGGTCAGGATGGTAGATAGTGCATCATACACTTATCATCTATTATTTGAACTTGCTGGGTAACGCTAGTGTTGCTCACCCTTTTCCTCCGTTGATCTCTGCTTAGACTCTGAGAGATCGCTGAAGACGACTTTGGAGCATACCATGCCGACGAGGTGTACTTTGAAGCACCTGATCTGTCTGGAGGAATAGAAGGCGTCGACTACATCATCGCCTACGGAGACGACGCGCGAGAGAGGAGAGGTGGAGACTTAAAGTTATCATAGTAGGAACCTGGCCGAGTCAGACTAGACTAGTACTACTTAGCGGCTGAGCCAAGATGGTTCTTAGTTTGCTGTTTTCTATCGCTTGTAGGTTGACTCCTGTCAACATCGCAATAATAGACATTCCTCCCATGTCGGAGGAAGACGTCGATGTTTTTATGCATTTCTGGCTTGTAATCTTTAGCAGTGTGTAATAAAGTGGACCCGCAATGTTTCTGTTGTACTACTCTGAGTGATGTAATATTTACGGATTAGTCCTTCCGTGGGTGTTATGTCAACGACTTGTACACTACAATATGCAGTGGTGTGCTGGGTCACCGCAGATGGTATCAGAGCAATTGCTAGACCTTAGGTTGGAAACCTATTAAAGGGAAAAACCTGTAGGTGTGCGAGGCCTTAGAATGAATTGAGTTTTAATTTGTTATGATTGATATTCACTTGAGAATAGCATTATCATGCAATTATTACTTCATTTCAATTCTGATATCCTTTTTGGCTATAACAGCTAGGATGGAGAAACGGGTCCCAGGAGGTCGGTTCGTGTGAGAGATGCTGAGTTGGGCAAGGGTGTTTTTCGGGGAAGCTGGGCGGAAATGCTTCAGCAACTGATCTATTTTCTTGGTATCAAAACCAAGGTGATAGTGAAAGTGATGAGTTTTTACGACGGATCAATTTTAGCCCTGTACCGTGTAGCACTCAAGTTACCACTGAACTAAAGATGGGATTCAAAATGCCCTTTGGAGAAGCGAAGAATGTGGAAGTAGCTTTCCAGATTGCTGCTGTCAGAGCAGTTACTGAGATAAGGACATCCAAGAGTTATGCGTTGGTGGAAACACCGTTTAACGCTATTCCGAGTGCGAATTACCGGCTTGAGGGTCCAGTGGATTATAAGGCTTTCCTGAAAACTAATCCACGTGATGTGGCTGAGTTCATGGACAGTTGTCTCAAGATGATTCGGGCGTATCATAAGACGTTCGGAGTAGTAGCTGGAGAGGTAGAAGCCATGATAGAGCAGTACTCCAGTCCTGAAGTTATTCAGGAAAAGTGTGATATACTGAGGTATGAAGCAGAGAAGGGATACACTGATCCACCACCCACACCACTAGGTATGTGGAGGAAGTAGAACCCGATACCCCAATTTATCCTGACTATACACCACCACACTCTGGTTATGTCTTAGTTGATGAGGAGAAGGGATGGCAGAGTTGGGAACCTGAAGTACCAAGTGCCACAGGTTGGGATGAAGAACCTTATCAGGGTACACTGAGTGATCCCATAAGAATTCCAGGAGATCCGGGAGAGCCGGAAGTTACTAGTCATACCCCTAGGAGGAAGTCTAGAGTTGGTGAGTCAAGTAAGCCAATAAAAATAGATTCTGAGGAGGAAGATGAGGAATGGAAGTATGCGTACGAGACCAAGTATTACCCGAAGACGGAGAAGGGAGACGAATCACGAGGGTATTTCAATAACTTTGAGGCAGTACCAACTGGGTACGATGATGGAGGCGAGGGTTATGGAGATGAGGATGTTTACGATGGGGAAGCAGCGGCATACAAGTATCTTGATAGTTACTTGCCATGACGGATATGACGTTAGAAGCAAGCCCATCTGACCCTGAATATCAGCCTACCATGTGAAGTTACCCGGGATTCTCAGGAGGACCAGGCGTAACTGTCACTGGAAGCCTGGGAAGTATGAAAAGTGAAGCAGAGCAGGACGGAGTAAAGCAGTAGTTGTGTAATATGTTAATATAGGGTATTGTACGTAGTATTGTAAGGACGCTGGTAGCAATAAGTGAGACCTACTCACTTTTAGAGTGTGTTACTATTATGTACCCATGTTTGTAATCCTACATGTATAATACATGGTATATGTTTGAAAAGTTTTGTGTTCTTTGGATTTTTCTGTTTTCCATTGTTTGACTAGTACTTGTGCATGGAATAGGACTCGAAGTGCATATGCATAATGTAATGGAGAGTTCTGATTCGATGTAACAGGACTAGAGGGTAATGGCGTACATCGGTGAGGAGAGTGATGTGCAGAGGCAAGAACGTGAACTTAAGGAGAAGCAAGATGCAGATGCAGGAGGAATACCACAACCACCAAGGCCAATCACGGAGCAAAGTTTCATGCAGTATATGCAGATGGTGGAAGAAGGCAGGCGCCAAGACCAGGAAAGGCAGAATAAATTTCTGCAAGATTTGCTGGAAATACAGGCAGGACGAGGAAGGGATGAAGTACTTAAAGGAGTGACTCTATCAGATTTCCAAAATGCTAGACCCATACCATTTGCAAGAGCTCCAGAACCTATGGACGCAGAAGATTGGGTGGCAGATACTGAACGAAAGCTCAACACAGTGGATGTTCTGATGAGGAGAAGGTTAGGTATGCAACTCATTTGCTTACCGGACCAGCAGCATCATGGTGGGAAGCCATAGTGGCAACACTACCTGCTGATCATGTTGTAACTTGGGAGGAGTTTAAGAAGAGGTTTAGGGAAGCACATGTTCCTGAAAGTATTATGGAATTGAAAAGGAGGGAGTTTGAGAATCTGAGACAGAATGAGTTACCTGTTGGACGTTATGTCAGTGCGTTCAACATATTGTCAAGGTATGCATTGGATGAAGTAGACACTGAGGAGAAAAGGAAGAAGAGATTCATGAAGGGTCTGAGTCCTTTTATGAAGATGCAGTTAAGGTTGACAAACCAAAGGAGTTTCAGGAGTAGATGCAGCAATAACATTGGAGGATGATTATAAGTTACTCCAGGAAGAAAGAAGGAAGAAAGCAAGGATGGAACCAAGGAAGTTTCAAGTCCAACGACAACCACCAAATCTACGTTTCAAGCCTAAGCTTAGAAGTGAGGAAACCTATGCAGAGGAATCCTAACCCATGAATCACATCATGCAATAGTTGTGGAATGAGGGACATTGCAAAAGATTGCCAGAAGCCCAAGATCATCTGTTTTGGATGTGGACAAGCTGGACATATCAAGCCTGATTGTCCAAATAAACAGAATCAACAATAAGCCGAGGAACTGGTGGAGGAAATAACCAAGGTGGAGGAGGATTCAAGCCAAGGAATGGAGGATTTGGAAGGAATGCAGCAGATAAGGGCAAAGGGAAGCCATATGGAAGGCTGAATTGCACCAGTTTGGAGCAAGTCAACAACACCGACAACGTGGTGATCGGTACGCTCAAAATCCTTTCTCATCCTGGCAAAGTTTTGTTTGATACTGGAGCTACTACATCTTTTATTTCGCAACAATTTGTGGATGCATATGGGATTAGATGTCAGCCGTTAGAAGTACCCATAACGGTCATGTCGGCCGGGGGAAAATTGTTAGTAACGCAAGTCAAAATGGATCAAGTAATTATGATCTGTGATCGCGTTTATGACGCTGATTTGCTAGTAATTCCCATGAAAGATATAGCAGTCATCTTAGGGATGGACTGGTTATCTGATCATGGAGCTCAAATAGATTGTGCAGAGAAGACAGTGTCTTTGAGAGGACCAGGAGGTATGAGAACATATACCAAGGGGATAAGCATAGTCAGTTAAGAGCAGATTTACAGTTGAATGCTATGAAGGAAGCTAAGATAGAAGAAATCCCAGTGGTTAAAGAATTTCAGGATGTATTTCCAGATGAGTTACCAGGGATGCCACCGGATCGTGAAATTGAGTTCACCATAGATTTGATTCCTGGTACAGCACCTATTGCACAAGCACCATACAAGATGGGTCCCAAGGAATTGGTACAACTCAAAGAGCAATTAGATGAGTTGGAAGATAAAGGATTCATAAGAGAAAGTGTATCACCTTGGGGATCACCAGTGATATTTGTGGATAAAAGAGATGGAGGAAGAAGAATGTGTGGAGATTTCGTAACTTGAATAGTGTGACCATTAAGAATAAATACCCGTTGCCAAGGATACAAGATTTGTTTGATCAAGTAAGAGGAGGGGGTATTTTCTAAATAGATTTGAGGTCAGGATACCACCAGATAAAGATTAAACCTGAGGATATTCCCAAAACAGCATTTGTGTCAAGATATGGACATCATGAGTATTTAGTAGTACCATTTGGTTTGACCAATGCACCAGCAATTTCATGAACTTGATGAACAAGATTTTATGCCATACTTGGACAAGTTTGTGATAGTGTTCATTGATGATATATTGGTCTATTCCAAAACCAAGGAAGATCATGCACAACACTTGAGTATTGTGTTACAGACACTAAGGGAACATCAGTTATATGCCAAATTTAGTAAGTGTGAGTTTTGGTTGGATCAAGTGGAATTTCTTGGTCATGTGATCAGTAAGGAAGGGATTGCAGTCAATCCTGAGAAAGTAAAGCAGTATTGGATTGGGAAGCACCCAAGAACCCTAAGGAAATTAGAGGATTTTTGGGAATGGCCGGATATTATCGGAGATTTATTGAAGGATTTTCTAAGATAGCCGGGCCAATGACAAAGTTACTCAGAAAGAATGTTCCATTTGAATGGACGGAGAAGTGTGAAAAAGTTTCCAAGAACTCAAAGAGAGTTAACAACAGCACCTGTGTTAGCAGTACCAGAAACTGGAAAAGTTTACACAGTATATTGTGATGCATCTAAAAATGGATTAGGTTGTGTATTGATGCAAGATCGCAAGGTAATTGCTTACGGATCAAGGCAGTTAAAGCCACATGAACTTAACTATCCTACACATGATTTGGAGTTAGCAGCAGTTGTTTATGCTTTAAAGCAATGGAGACATTTTCTTTATGGAGAAAGTGTGAATTTATACGGATCATAAGAGTTTGAAATACTTCTTCACACAAAAGGAACTGAATATGAGGCAGAAGAGATGGTTAGAGTTAATCAAGGATTATGACTTGACAATAAACTATACTCCAGGAAAAGCCAATGTAGTGGCAGATGCATTAAGTCGTAAAGTGAATTGTAATCCTTTGACGGAAGAAGGAATGCCCAAGGAATTGAGGAATGAGATACAAAGAGCTGGTATTGAAATCTGGGAAGGTCCAGAGTTGAATAGTATTGCAGCTATGGAAGTTGTTGAAGAAACAGAGATGGAATTGAAAGAAAATATCCTTTATCGGCAAAGAGAAGATGAATTCATAGCTGAAGAAATCCGCAGGATTAAAGAAGGTAGAAGATCTGAATTCACCTTGAAGCCAGAAACTGATTCATTATGGTATCATGGTAGAATATGTGTTCCAGATATCCAAGAGATCAAGAGCATAATTTTGAAAGAAGCACATGAACACCATATTCTATACATCCGGTAGTACCAAGATGTACATGGATTTGAAAAAGACATTTGGTGGAACAATATGAAAAGAGAGATTGCAAGATATGTTGCAGAATGTCATACTTGTAGACAAGTAAAGCAACATCAGAGTCCCGCAGGATTATTACAACCACTACCAATTCCCAAATGGAAATGGGAAGAAATCAGTATGGATTTTATCACAGGATTACCCAAAACAAGGAGAAATAAGGATTCTATATGGGTAATAGTGGATAGATTGACAAAAAGTGCCATTTCATTGCCATTAATCAGAAAGATAACGCAGCACAATTGGTAGATTTATATGTGAAGGAAATAGTTAGCAAGCATGGAGTCCACAAAGTATTGTATCAGATCGTGGATCCATATTCACGGCAGCTTTTTGGAGACAACTTCACAAGCAGTTGGGTTCAAACCTAAAGTATAGTACTGCATACCACCCACAAACTGGTGGACAGACGAAAGGACAAATCAAATCTTAGGATATGTTAAGAGCTGTGCACTTGATTTTGGAGGATCATGGGATGAACACTTAGCCTTAGCTGAATTTTCTTATAACAACAGTTATCAAAGTAGTATTCAGATGGCACCATTTGAAGCTCTATATGGGAGGAAGTGTAGATCCCAATATGTTGGTTTGAAGTAGGTGAGACAAAGAATTTGCACCTGAGTAATAAAGGAACAACAACAGATTGTTGATATTATCAGAGATCGTCTCAAAATAGCTCAGAGTAGACAGAAGAGTTACGCTGACTATCAGGAGACAGTGGGAACCAGAGGTACAAGATATGGTATATCTAAGAGTTAGTCCTACCAAAGGAGTAAAGAGATTTGGAGTAAAAGGAAAGTTGAGTCCCAGATACATAGGACCATTCAGAATTTTAAGCCGGAAAGGTGAAGTAGCCTATGAATTGGATTACCTGCTATATTATCACAAGTTCACAATGTGTTCCATGGTCTCAACTCAAAAGTGTTTGAAACCACCAGAAGGACCAATTGAGTTTGAAAAGTTGAATTTAAAGCCAGACCTATCATATGAGGAGCAGCCTGAGAAGATACTGAGGGAGAATTGGAAAAGATTAAGGAATAGAGCAATCAAGTTTTGTTTAGTTCAGTGGAAGAACCACTCAGATCGAGAAGCAACTTGGGAAAAAGAAGAAGATTTGCGACGAGACTACCCACAGTTGTTCAGGTACCCCAGAAAAGAAACTTCGGGACGAAGTTTAGTTTAAGGGGGAGAGGATGTAATACCCCGCAGTTATAGGACTCGAGAGGGTAGAAATAGGAACTGCATTTGTGCATTCATGCATCTTTTGGTGAAATCTGGAAAATTTTCGCGCTTTTGTGTTAAAATGAATCGAGGGTTGATTCCAGACGAGTGTCGATGTTCTGGGAGTCAGATATTGACAGATAGTCGAGAGGAGTCGATAAACCCTACGATATTTTCAAAACCTTTGTTAGTACTTCTCCAACACAATCATTTGATTTCATTTGATTTCAAAAGGAAATTTGAAATAATCTTAAGTTTAAAACAATTCTATTCTTTCCTAAATCTTTCTATACACATATCACAAATATACAAGATATAAATCACAAGAATTGTGAGGACATCATTTCAAATAATAAAGTCATTCTATTTCATCCACATCACAACTCATACACAAATATTTCCAAAAGAATCTTTAAAAAGAATATATATATACAAGAATTACATGGATTTAAACTCAAATGTTTGGGAAACATTTGGATACAAAAGATACAATTGATCAACACAATTAAATTACAAGACTTCAGAACAAATAATCTTACAACATTTGAAACATACAAAAACAGTACACAAAAAATCCTAAACTAAAGTCTTCAAGTCTTCTTCATCATCTAACCTGCAAAATAAACAACACAAACAAGTAGAATTTTGGGTTATGATTAAAATGTTGCCCACACCATTTGGTGCTGGCATGTTACTGTGTTGAAACCTGGTTTTAGCCTAATTAAAACTGAGGTTCAATTAGGCTAAATTGGGGAATATTGCAAATCATCAAAGGCAACAGGGACTGATCAATTGGATCATGCTCTTTTAATCCGAAGGCAACAAGGAGGGGCAAAGGCTTTGCAGCACTTAGAAAATCAACTCAGGCAACTTAAATCTTAGGCAAACAAGTGTTGTATTGAGCTTATGATCTTGATCTTCAAAAGACAAAGCCACAGATAAAATGCATTCCCCAAAAATCAAACCAGGAGGCAAATAAAACCTTAGCCCACAATTATGGTATCACATTTGCCTATTAATTAGGCAAATGGACCCTAAACCCTCACTAAGCTAGCCATCAGCTTAATTGGCCACACATTTGAGTTTAATCATCTCAAACCGACTATCTAAGCCTTTCAATTCTCAGCCAAGCATTTCCACACAAATATCTGGATCAGATAGGATCAATGACTCAAGAATGACTCATGTTTATCACCTGGGGGTGATGAACTGCGCAGCAGCAGCAGAGAGCTGATCATCTAGGTGAAAAGGAGTGCAAAAGTAGTCAAATAAAGCAGCTCGAGGTGGAAGGGCCACTGTAAGCAGGTTACTCACCACAACTCAATTCTGGTGTCACCAGCCCAGGACACCTCAAATTTGTATAAATATAGACCCAAGCGCAGCCACCAGCACACAAATTCACAGCAACCACAATACACACAGTGCACAACCATCATCACATCCAGATCACCATTTCCATCTGTTCTTCACCAAGAACAACCACAACCACAAATATATCATGGAGATTACTTAAACCCATCCACCACAAGCCATTTCAGCTAGCAATAACTTAGGAAAAAGAAGCAACAAGAAGAAGGAGGTTGAACCTTGGAGCAAGATCAGAGCTCTTCCGTAGCTCTAGCTGCTCTACAACAGAGGTTGATTCATAAGTGCTAGTGAGAGGCTAAGCAGGTTCTGTAATGACAGAATCATGCTAGAGTGTTCATTTTAGCATCTGTTCTTAACAGAGCCTTGCACTGCAAGGTAGGGTGCTATAGGAAAATAAATTGCACCACAGAGAACTTCTGTTTTGTGCAAGAAATAGGACAGAGAGATGAAAGGGAGTGAAGTTGTGTGCTTTAGCAATTGTTTGAGCATTGGAGACAAGGGAAAAGGCAATAGTGTAGTATCTGTTCTTATTTTGTTTTTAACAAAGCATCACACAAGCCAGTGAACCACAGAGCTGGATTAGCTGAGCTATGCACATCCTTACACATGGAAGAAGCACAGGAAAGCATAAAAAAATCATCTCTAAACAAGCAAGCTGCTGTGTAACTCTACAAGGAGGCATCACAGCAAGCAAAACTTGCCTAAATCATTCTTAAACACTTATTCATCACAGCTAGATCATTTAGTACAAGTTCTAGCTCAGAATTATTTTTCTAAAGAGAATTTCATTTCTGTGAGCAAGAAATGCTCCCACATAAATCCAGAGGTAATGGAAGATCTAAACATGCTAGATCTACACCATTCACCTCTACTGTATGCACATAGAGAGGCAGTGCACATAAAGGAGTAAATCATCAAGAATCATCATCTGATCATCAAAACCTAACCAACAGAGAACATAAATAATTCTTACAGAAGCATCTGATCGAGTAGAGGTAGTAGGAGAAGGAGAAGAGAGGGAGGAGAAGAAATTTTACCTTGCGTCCATGGCCGTAGCTCCACGGCGGCGAGCAGGGCTCGCGCTACCGTTGGAGGGGGCATATGGAGGTCGGGGTACAGCACCACCGCACCACGGCGGCACAGAGGTTGAAGCTCTGCGCCGAGCCATGGTGGGCACGCCGGAGAAGAGGAATCGAAGGCAGGCGAGCGGCGGCAGCACCGTAACCCTAACCCTAGGGTTGGTTGCGTGCGACCGCTAGGGGAGGCGAGGCTCAAATCGCCTGGGTAGGAAGGTAGAGCGGAGCGCGGGGATCGTTTTGCCCCAGCGCACGGCGGCGGAGGTGGCCGGAGCTGGCGGAGTAGGGCGGGCGACGGCACGGGCGACACGAACGCCAGAGGA
>CAMZMU010000055.1:38912330-39069652 GCA_947311845.1 Poa pratensis | reverse complement strand
AACGTATCTATAATTTTTGATGTTCCATGCTTGTTTTTACCAATTGCTACATGTTTTGCTCATATACTTTATATCTACTCTTTTATACATTTTTGGGACTAACCTATTAACAAGATGCCGAAGTGCCAGTTCCTGTTTTCTGTGTTTTTTGTATTCCAGAAAAAAGCTAGTCTGGAATATATTCTCGGAATTGGACGAAAAACTACACGGGGTGCCTATTTTTCCAGAACACGCCTGACGGAGCGAAGAGAAGCAGCAGAGGAGGGCCACCGGAGGCCCCACGCCAAGGGGCGGGCCCCCCTTCTGCCGCGCCCTGGGTGGTGTGGGCCCCTCGGGGTCCGCAGCCGCCGCCCTTTCGCCTACTTATTCCCCCGACGCGAAAACCTAAGTACCTGAGCAAATATCCACGAAAAGTTCCAGAGACGCCGCCGTCGTCAACCCTAGCTCGGGAGGGTTCAGAACCTCTTCCCGGCACCCTGCCGGAGAGGGAATCGTCACCGGAGGCTTCTACATCGCCATGCCTGCCTCCGGAGTGATGCGTGAGTAGTTCATCCTTGGACTACGGGTCCATAGCAGTAGCTAGATGGTTGTCTCTCCACTTTGTGCCATCATGTTTAGATCTTGTGAGCTGCCCTACATGATCAAGATCATATTATTGTAATGCTACATGTTGTGTTTGCTGGGATCCGATGAATATTGAATATTATGTCAAGTTGATTATCAATCTATCTTATATGTTATTTAAGATCTTGCATGCTTTCCGTTACTCGTAGATGCTTTGGCCAAGTAGATGCTTGTAACTCCAAGAGAGAGTATTTATGCTAGATAGTGGGTTCATGTCTCCGTTTAACCTGGGACAGTGACAGAAAGTTCTAAGGTTGTGGATGTGCTGTTGCCACTAGGGATAACCTAACGATGCTATGTCCACGGGCATATGTGTTTGTTTACATTACGCACTTTACTTAATGCAATTATCCGTTGCTTGCAACTTAATACCAACGGGGGACTCGGATGACAACCCGGCGGTGGATTATTAGTCATAGATGCTGTTGGATAACGTCTATGTATTATGTCGTAATGCCCAATTAAATATCATAGTAGTCAACATGTCATGTATATGCATTGTCATGCGCTCACTATTCGTCAATTGCCCAGCTGTAATTTGTTCACCCAACATGTTAGTTATCTTTTATGGAGAGACACCACTAGTGAACTGTGGACCCCGGTCCATTCTTTTACACTGATTAAACAACCACAAACTGCAAACTGTTCCTTTTTCATTCTCTGCAATTTAATACTCATTTTCCACACCATACGTTTAATCCTTTGTTTTCAGCAAGCCAGTGAGATTGACAACCTCACTGTTTCGTTGGGGCAAAGTAGTTTGATTGTGTTGTGTGCAGATTCCACGTCAACAGTCCAGACTCCCTGCAGCTATTTTTCTGGCGCCGTTGACAACCTTCTGAAGAGTTGCTGCTCCTACTGGTTCGATAACCTTGGTTTCTTTCTGAGGGAAAACTTGCTGCTGACTACATCATACCTTCCTCTTGGGGTCTCCCAACGAACGTGTGTTTCACGTCATCAAGCTATTTTTCTGGCGCCGTTGCCGGGGAGACAGCAGTCTTCTGCAAGGGGAGTTTCACGCTTCCAATCTCTTTACTTTGTTTTTGTCTTGCTTAGTTTATTTTATTTTATCTTGTTTGCTTTCAATTATCAAAAACAAAAAAAATTAGTTACTTGCATCTAGTTTACTTTCAAGTTATTTTCTGTACTGTTTTTATTTCTGCTAAAATGAGTACTCCTGAGAACACTAAGTTGTGTGATTTCACTAGCACGAACAACAATGATTTCATATGCACACCTATTGCTCCACCTGCTGCTTCAGCAGAATTTTATGAAATTAAACCTGCACTTTTAAATCTTGTTATGAAAGAGCAATTTTCTGGTGTTAGTACTGATGATGCTGCTGTTCACCTTAATAACTTTGTTGAACTTTGTGAAATGCAAAAGCTCAAGGAAGTAGATGGTGATATTATTAAACTGAAACTTTTTCCTTTCTCCTTGAGAGGACGTGCTAAAGAATGGTTGCTATCTTTGCCTAGAAATAGTATTGATTCATGGACTAAATGCAAAGATGCTTTTATTGGAAAATATTATCCTCCTGCTAAGATTATTTCTTTGAGAAGTAGCATAATGAATTTTAAGCAATTTGATAATGAACATGTTGCTCAAGCATGGGAGAGAATGAAATCATTGGTTAAAAATTGTCCCACTCATGGACTGACTACTTGGATGATCATCCAAACCTTCTATGCAGGATTAAATTTTTCTTCGAGGAATTTATTGGATTCGGCCGCTGGAGGTACCTTTATGTCCATCACTTTGGGTGCTGCAACAAAGCTTCTTGATGATATGATGATTAATTATTCTGAGTGGCACACCGAGAGAGCTCCAACAGGTAAGAAGGTAAATTCTGTTGAGGAAACCTCCTCCTTGAGTGCCAAAATTGATACTATTATGTCTATGCTTGCAAATGGTCAAACACATGTTGATCCAAATAATGTTCCTTTAGCTTCTTTGGTTGCTCAAGAAGAGCATGTTGATGTGAACTTCATTAAAAATAATAATTTCAACAACAATGCTTATAGGAATAATTTTGGTAATAGCAATTATAGGCCCTATCCTTCTAATAGTGGCAATGGTTATGGAAATTCCTATAGTAACTCCTACAATAAATAAGAGTGTACCCTCTGATCTTGAAGTTATGCTTAAGGATTTTATTAGTACACAAACTGCTTTCAATAAAACTGTTGAGGAGAAATTTGGGAAAATTGATGTGCTTTCCTCTAAAGTTGATAGTCTTGCTCTTGATGTTGACTTATTGAAACTAAAGAACATGCCTCATGATGTTAAAGAGAGCAAAACTCTCAATGCTATACAAGTTAAAATTGATAACAATGTGAGGATGTTAGCTGAATTGCATGCTAGATGGGAAAGAGAGGATGAAATTGCTAGAAAGAATAATATTGCTAGAGTTTATACTATTACTACTTCTGAAAATGCTTCAAACTCAAGTGTTAACAAACCTCCTACCATTAATGGCAAGATAGTTGGTGTTGGTAATGTTTCCACTTCTATTGCAAAATGTCCTAAATTGCCTGATAACTCTGAAACTGTCCTTGATAAAGATGCTGAAATTTCTAGCAATAAGGAAGAGAATTCCATTACTTTTGATGATAATGACTTTGATTTTGATGGTTGCAATATTTCTGAAGTAATTAAGTTCTTGCAAAAGCTAGCTAGAAGTCCTAATGCTAGTGCTATAAACATGGCTTTTACTAAACATATTACTAATGCTCTCATACAAGTTAGGGAAGAGAAATTAAACATGAAGCTTCTATCCCTAGGAAGTTAGAAGATGGTTGGGAGCCCATCATTAAATTGAAATTGAATGACTTTGATTGCAATGCTTTGTGTGACCTTGGTGCTAGTATTTCTGTTATGCCTAAAAGATTATATGATATGCTTGATTTAGCACCTTTGGAAAATTGTTACTTGGATGTTCACCTTGTTGATTCTACTATTAAAAAACCTTTGGGAAGAATTGATGATGTTCTTATCATGGTTAACAACAATTATGTCCCCGTTGATTTTATTGTCTTGGATATTGAGTGCAATCCATCATGCCCTATTGTGTTGGGAAGACCTTTTCTTAGGACTGTAGGTGCTATTATTGATATGAAAGAAGGGAATATAAAATATCAATTTCCTCTCAAGAAAGGTATGGAACACTTTCCTAGGAAGAAGATTAAGCCACCTTATGATTCTATTGTTCGAACAAATTACAATGTTGATGCTTCTTCACTTGGTAATACTTGATGCATGCTTTGTGCCTAGCTAAAAGGCGTTAAAGAAAAGCGCTTATGGGAGGCAACCCATTTTATTTTTCTGCAATTTTTCTTTTATTGAGTCAAGGAGTTTGTTTACTTCTGTAGCAACTCCTTTGTATCTTTATTTTCTCGCATTGTTGTGCCAAGAGTAGCCTCTAATGATAAGATGATGCTTAATTTTGATTGCTGCGCAGAAACAGATTTTTGCTGTTCACTGTACGAAATTCCTAAAATCACCAGATTGTTAATTAAATCTGAAAATTTTTGTGCGTAATCTTTATGAATGTCTGAAACTTTCATTAGTTCAGAGTTTCTCGATCTGAGCGTCGTAAGTGCCTCGAAAAAATTCGTCTTTGCGGACTGTTCTGTTTTAGACAGATTATGCCTTTTTATTTTTCGCATTCTCTCTTTTACTAGTGTTGAGTGAAATTCTTTTTTGGGTGGAAGAGCTTCACATAACATCAGTGGCTGTAGCTAATGTTTAAAGTAACAAATCATATTGCGTCTTTACAGAACATGTGAATTTTTGATTATGCACTAACCCTCTAATGAGATCTACTTTGAGTTTGGTGTGACGGAAGTTTTCAAGGGTCAAGAGAGAAGGATGATATAATAGGATCAAGAAGAGTGAAGAGCTTAAGCTTGGGGAGGCTCCCATGGATCTCCCCAGCATATTTCAAGAAGACTCAAGCGTCTAAGCTTGGGGATGCCCAAGGCATCCCCTTCTTCATCGTCAAAATTATCAGGTCATCTCTAGTGAAACTATATTTTAATTCTTTCACATCATATGTGCTTTTCTTGGAGCGTCTGTGTGCTTTTTATTTTCAGTATTGCATTTTTATTTTCAATAAAGCTTGACTGGACCCTAGCATTCTTGATTGGGAGAGAGACACGCTCCGCTTTTTCATGAGAATACTCCTATTCTTCACTTATATTGAGTATTCATATCTAGCGCTGTTCAGCTTTTAGCTCTTGTTTTCATGTATCTCTTGTCAGAGCTATTAGCTTTCTTTTGTAGAAAGTACTCTCTTGCTTCACTTATATTTGTTTGGAGAGTTGATGAAATAAATTGATTGGTGTTTGGTTGGTTCAGAAAATGTTGCATGTGGTAATTGGTATAAGGAAAAACTTGCTTAATCTTGTAGATCACTAAAATGGATAACTTGATGCTTGTCAATTGTTTTGAGTTAACAAGTAGATCATGATTAAATTGTGCATCACATGAGTTAAGCCTATTAGTGAAGAACTACCGTAAAGCTTGTTGAAAATTTGGTTTGCATCGGTGGTACCTCTAAGGTCTAGATATTTTCTAATAACAGGGTTTGGTTAACAAGGAAGACGGTATGAAGTCTTATAACGTTTGCAATATGTTTGTCATATAAAACTTGGTGTACGGGTTGATATTCTTGTTTGCTTACATAACCTTGCTAGCCTAAACTCTGTACTGAGAGGGAATGCTTCTCGTGCATCCAAATCCTTGAGCCAAAATCCATGCCATTTGTGTCCACCATAACTACCTATATGTGGTATTTCCTTGCCACTCCAAGTAAATTTTTCATGTGCTACCTTTAAATTATTCAAAATGTTATTATTCCCTTTTTGTGTCAATGTTTACTAGCTCATGAGGAATTAGTGTGGTTATTCTTTATTCTATTTGTCGAGTGACTTTTACACCTGGACTAGTGGCATATACATCCGCTTATCCAATAACTTGCAAAAAGAGCTGGCAACGGGGTGCCCAGTCCCAATTAATTACAACTTTAACCAATTAATTCTCTTCACACTTTTGCCCTGATTCATCAGTAACCAATGACAAACAGTGAAATACCTGAATGTGTGTAAACCAAAGAGAAAGAAGGATGATATGCCTTGCTGGTAGAAATAACGTCCTTCATGGGAGCCGCTCTTAAAAGTCCGTTCGACAGGTAGAATACTGTTCTCACCCGCTACCATTCGTTGACAATTAACAAACACCTCTCAAAAATAGATACTCCTCCATGGTATGTGATTGATGGAAGGCACCCAAGGATTCGGTTAGCCATGGCTTGGTGTTAGCAAGGTTGGGAGGAGTATCAAATATTTTATGCAATCTCTATATGCTTTCAAAAAATTAAAAGCTCTAGCACATGATTTAATCCCTGCTTCCCTCTGCGAAGGGCCTTTCTTTTACTTTTATGTTGAGTCAGTTTTCCTATTCTTCTGTCTTCCACAAGCAAACACTAGTGTCAACTTTGTTACAACATGCGTTATATGCAATGTATTGGACTTGTTATACTACTTTGTGTTGACAATATCCATGAGATAAATATGTTGAAAGTTGAAGCAAATGCTGAAACTAAATTCTTCCTTTGTGTTGATCAAATACCTTTTGTTAGAATCTATTGCTTTATGAGTTAACACTTATGCAAAACTGTTTGATGCTTGTCTCGAAAGTACTATTTCATGTGATTCATTGTTTACTCATTATCTATTTGGTAGCAAATTATAGACCATTGACTTGGATCACTTCATTCATTTACATGTGCCTTGCAATATTATATGATCAAGATTATGATAGTAGCATGTCACATCAAAAATTATTTTGTTTTTATCGTTTACCTACTCGAGGACGAGTAGGAACTAAGCTTGGGGATGCTGATACGTCTCAAACGTATCTATAATTTTTAATGTTCCATCCTTGTTTTATACCAATTGCTACATGTTTTGCATCTACTTTATATCACTTTAATACTTTTTTGGGACTAACCTATTAACAAGATGCCGAAGTGCCTGTTTTCTGCTGTTTTTGTATTCCAGAAAAGCTAGTCTGGAAATATTCTCGGAATTGGACGAAACTACACGGGGGTGCCTATTTTTCCAGAACACGCCTGACGGAGCAAAGGAGCAACAGAGGAGGGCCACTAGGCCCCACACGCCACTAGGGCGCGGCTCCCCCCTCTGCCGCGCCCTGGGGTGCTGTGGGCCCGTCGGGGGTCCGCAGCCGCCGCCCTTTCGCCTACTTATTCCCCCCGACACGAAAACCCTAATACCTGAGCAAATATCCACGAAAAGATCCCGAGATGCCGCCGTCGTGAACCCTAGCTCGGGAGGGTTCAGAACCTCTTCCCGGCACCCTGCCGGAGAGGGGAATCATCACCGGAGGCTTCTACATCGCCATGCCTGCCTCCGGAGTGATGCGTGAGTAGTTCATCCTTGGACTACGGGTCCATAGCAGTAGCTAGATGGTTGTCTCTCCACTTTGTGCCATCATATTTAGATCTTGTGAGCTGCCCTACATGATCAAGATCATATTATTGTAATGCTACATGTTGTGTTTGCTGGGATCCGATGAATATTGAATATTATGTCAAGTTGATTATCAATCTATCTTATATGTTATTTAAGATCTTGCATGTTTTCCGTTACTCGTAGATTCTTTGGCCAAGTAGATGCTTGTAACTCCAAGAGAGAGTATTTATGCTAGATAGTGGGTTCATGTCTCCGTTTAATCTGGGACAGTGACAGAAAGTTCTAAGATTGTGGATGTGCTGTTGCCACTAGGGATAACCTAACGATGCTATGTCCACGGACATATGTGTTTGTTTACATTACGCACTTTACTTAATGCAATTATCCGTTGCTTGCAACTTAATACCAACGGGGGACTCGGATGACAACCCGGCGGTGAATTATTAGTCATAGATGATGTTGGATAACGGTCTATGTATTATGTCGTAATGCCCAATTAAATATCATAGTAGTCAACATGTCATGTATATGCATTGTCATGCGCTCACTATTCGTCAATTGCCCAGCTGTAATTTGTTCACCCAACATGTTAGTTATCTTTTATGGAGAGACACCACTAGTGAACTGTGGACCCCGGTCCATTCTTTTACACTGATTAAACAACCACAAACTGCAAACTGTTCCTTTTTCATTCTCTGCAATTTAATACTCATTTTCCACACCATACGTTTAATCATTTGTTTTCAGCAAGCCAGTGAGATTGACAACCTCACTGTTTCATTGGGGCAAGGTAGTTTGATTGTGTTGTGTGCAGATTCCACGTCAACAGTCCAGACTCCCTGCGACAGCTATTTTTCTGGCACCGTTGACAACCTTCTGAAGAGTTGCTGCTCCTACTGGTTCGATAACCTTGGTTTCTTTCTGAGGGAAAACTTGCTGCTGACTACATCATACCTTCCTCTTGGGGTCTCCCAACGAACGTGTGTTTCACTCCCCATCACCCGTGTGCATCTTTTGGACATGGATCCAGGCCCCAGTTCGCTACCTAACTACGACATCATCATCAACCCGACGCCACCGTCAGCCTCCCAAACTCCGGCGAGGAATTTCCGGCGAACTAGAACTTCCCCGCCGTCCGCGACCCCACCATCGACCTCGCCTCGACCTCCTCCGTCTCCAGGTACCCACGCCGTAGCCCGACCCCTCTTTTTCGTCGAGCTTGAGTACGCCGGCCATGGCACCGCCGTTACCGGAGCTACTCGGCACACCGGCGCCGCCCATCTTAGGTCAATAGGATCTGGACCGTTAGATCTAGATCTGACGGCTCCTTTTGTTTAGATCGCGAACCGGTATCGAGGATCTGGCGCGTCCGTTTAAGTTAGATCGGACGGCCATGATTATTCGATTTTCGAGATTGTTTAAATAAACAGAAATCTGATTAAACTTCAAAAATTCATAACTTGCAAACCACACATCCAAATTTAACGAATTTTATATCATTTGAAAGCTCTTAACATGTAATTTAATGTTGCATCATTAGTTTTGCATGTTGCATCTGTTAACATTGATCAAAATACAGAGAGGCATTTCGGCCATTAATTCAAAACTTGAGTTTTAAAAATGTTTTTAAAATGAATCCTTTTGTTAAAATGTCAAGAATTGCATCCTCTGTCCAGAGCAACTAAAACCCATTTTATTGATCAATAAATTACAAAAGTATCAATTTTGCATATAAGCCCTCTAATGTTTCAAAATGTTTTCAATAATAATATTGCATTAATACTTTGCTCATGTCATCATGCATCATTTTAGCAACCAGAGAACTAATAAAGTGGTTAACAATTTAACAATGTTGTTTGCATTCATACATGCATAGCATTGTTTTTGTATTGTGCATATGTGTTGAATTTTTGTATGTTTGGTTTGTGTCATTTATAGATTGTGCGGAGTGCCTAGCCATTTGTGATTGTTGCTCTTCCCCTGCTTGTGGCCAAGGCAAGTGACACTCATAAATGTCCTACTATTTTTACTATTTTGCATTTAGTGTTTTCTGTAGTATGCATGATAGGTTTGTTATTGAGTATTATATTATGCTATGCTCCTATGTAGTGTGTAGCCATCCCCCACCTTGAACTTAGTCGCATTGAACTTGGTAGAATGCTTAGACAAGCTATGAAAATGTTTTGATTAGTTGGATAGTGAAAACAACTAAAATGAATCAATGAACTACCTGGGTGCTGGTTGGTTACTGAGGTGGGTGGCTACTCAGGGGGTCCATGTCTATGGTAATTACCCTTGGTGGAAGCGCACAACTGTGGAAAGTCACCCAGGCTTAAAGGGATTGTAGACTCTCTTTGTTTAGTAGCTTCCAGTGCAGCCACATGTCAAATGGGCTCTGTCTTGATGGAGTAGGTTGCGAGACCCGATTTCGTCGTGACCAGCAGATGTAGGGATGTAGGTTGGCGTGGGTCCGATGAGCGGGCAATTACTTCTGAAAAATCTCGTCTCGATCTTCTCCTTTCCATTTCACAAATTGAGTGTTTTGGATGTTCGGGTTGATTGAGTCGTGTTGTGAAGGTGCATAAACTCTCGAGAGTACAAAACTAAGATCTTAGCCGTGTCCCCGGTTACGGACAATTCTGAGCAACTGGACAAGGAAGCTGTTGAAGATCTCCTCATCCCAATTTCATAAATTAAAACTTGGTGGGTGAACAAGGGTTGGGAGTTCACTGATGTCTATCGGTGGTACTCATTAATTGTAGATTTACAAAGGTGTTCACTGATGTCTATCAGTGGTACTCTTGTTTTATATGAAAATGTCTTTTAAAAGGATAGGACAAAACTTGCTTTCTGCAAATTAGTCATAACTCCACTCAGCCAAATATTCATGCAGAAGATAGGTGCCATTTATATCCACATAAGTGTCATTTGCCAATACAATTCAAATGTATTGACCAGAGATTATGGCTGTAACTCACCGTTCATACGACGAGTGAGGTTTCGAATAGGGTCTCGAGTCTACAACCAACATGCTTGCCTGTGGCGCATGAAGATGATGGGGCTCACTGTATCATTTGCTTTCCGCTGTGTGTTTACTTTGGTTTGAGCTAGCCTTCGGCTATGCACCTTGTATCGAACCTTTTACTTTCTGGATCATCGTGTAATAGAATTTGACGCAATGTTATGGTATTTCATCTTAAACTGTGTGTGCTAGCAAGTCGATCCAGGGACTAGCACGAAACACAGGGATCTCAACCTTTAGTAAAAGGTGAGGTCTCTACAGCATACATCTTCGGATCCTATGTTTTCATAAAGTTGTTTCACGAAAAAACCAGTTTTTTTTGCCTATGTAAAAAAGTCAAATTTGGTGCTAAAATAACACTTTTCACAAGACATATTTTTGTCGTTTTTACTTAAGTAAAAAAAATCGGTTTCTCGCGAAACTTTACGTGCGCACATAGAACATGGGATGTATGCTCTGAATTGTTTTCGGAATATTTCGTTTTTCTTCCAATTTTTTTTGTTATAGGGAGTATCCCAAAGTGAATTTCTGCATGTTAATAGCCTATATAATTTGGGAGTGGTGTTTTGGCTCCCGAGTTTACATGCTCCTGTCCAAATACAAAATTCGAAACAAACAGTAAAATACTTCAAATAACCGAAAATAAAACAAGCTCATTTGTCATTTTTGCCTAGACTAAAATAAAACGAAACTCGAATTGGTTTTTTGCACATTTGTAGATCATATCATTATGTATATCTAGAATTTTTCTTCAACTTTTTTGGAACTTCAGTATGCAGATTTTGTGCTTTTCAAAAACGAGTTCCCTGGTGCTTGGCCTCCAAAATGTCACACTCGGCCTTCTGCGGTTTCTTTATTGGTGGTTTGGACAAACATTAAAATATAGGTAGAGCTAAAGATGACAACTTCAGAAGACCTTGATGTAAATTTTGTTTCGTAAAATATTTCTCTTGCTGGTGTTTGTTTTAGCTAGGTGGACCTTATGTACTGTTTTTTATCTAATGAAGTCAGAGTCAGACATGCTTCCATAGACCAGTTATTGTCATTTTGCAACGAACACGGGGGAGAGAGGCAAGGACGAAATGGAGTGGAATGGTCATGCGGTGCAAAATTTCCATAAGCACCCGTTGCCCTCAGCCCTCGTGATTATGGACCGTCGCGACAATCTCACGGAGAAAGTCGGCACTCTACGCCGTCTCCTCTTCGTGATCCACACAATGCTTCCCCTGTTCCTCCTCCCCGTTCTGCTCCTCTTCGCCACCGCCCACGGCTACCCTCCTACCTGCAGCAACGCCACCTGCGGCGACCTGACCATCGCATACCCGTTCTGGCTCAACTCTTCTCGGCCTCCAGCTGCGGCTACCCCGGCCTCGGCCTTGCCTGCGAGGACAACACCACTCTGCTTCTCCTCGCTCAGTCCCACCATCGATACAGAGTCTCGGCCATCCACTACGACACGAACACGGTCTCCCTCGTCGACGACGCCGAGGTCTTCAGCACGAGCAGCTGCCCGCTCGTCCACTTCAACCTCACGATCGACACCAGCTCCGTGCTGCAGCTCACAAGCTCGGACTCCGACATTGTTGAAGTCCAACATCACCTTCTTCTACAACTGCACGAAGAACGCCTCCTGGCCCTCTGCCGTGGAATTAAGTGGCTGTCCAGACGATAGCAAGAGCTCGTACGCGGTCACTGACGATAATTACACGGGCGAAGCGTACGAGTACGGGTGCGAGACGGCGGTGGTGGCGCCGGTGCTGGATATCCATAAGATGGCCATTTCCCCCATGCCCTTCTTATGGGAGCCGAAGCGGCGAGATCTCGCGGCCTGCCAAACTGCCGCATACCTGCATCGCCACGACCTGGAGAGGAACAACGCGTAGCAGGGAGAGTTGGAGATCCTCGCCGCCACCGTCACCGGCGGCCGCGGGCTTGCCGACCTCCTCCCGATGGCGGCGATGGGGCTCCAGGCGGAGATGTTGGGGTCAACGGCAGAACCCATGCCCCTCTCCGTCCCTCTCCGTCCCTCGCCGCCACTCGCCGTCCTTAGCCGCCACTCGCCACTCCACCTCCAGTCCCCTTCCATGCTGGAGTTTCTCCGACGCTTCCCTGGCCACCCCCCACCCCACCCATGCCCCTGTCGATAGTAACCACGCATTCCCCCCGATCTTTTCATCATTTCTTGATTGCAGTCTGCTCTAGTTCTTCTTGAAAGAAAAATTGTACGTACCTGTGATGAAAAATGGTCTATGATGTATACTGGTTGTCTGATCCCGTAGATGTAGATGCCCAGAGAGCCGCGATTCTATGACAGGTTGCAGACAACAAGCTGTAGAGTTCTCACTTTTCACCTAGTGTACGGGAGATCAGACTGACTGTAAAACTAATTCAGAAAACTTTTCACCTGTCACTTGAAAATCTGGAGTTAGTTTGACAACACATTGTTTACAATCTCCTAAGCTGCCTAAGCATTTGGGTATCCTTGAGTAGGACTACAAAGCAGCCTACAATTTCAGGCGGTCAGGCCTGCTTGACATGTGACCGCTGATGTGTTTGAGTGATGGGAGGATTGCCTGCCGCTTGTTTGCTTCACAGTCCTTTAACTGTGCTAGTTGTTGGGTATCTGCATGTTTTTATGGTCTTATCAGCTTTCATTTTCACGACCATGCCGAGTTTATCGAGTAGGGTTAGTTCAGTTATGCATTTTCTTTCTCGTATGCATAGAATATCATTCTTATTGACCAACATCTTGGTGAGTGTGCTACATGCTTGATTATGACCAGATGATGATCTATCAGTTTGTTATTTGTATTAAGATACTCGTTTGGTAAATGCTTTTCACTTTTTGGTCAAATTATACTAAATCTAGTATGGTGTAGTCATCATTGTTGTAGAGTTTTGGATTAAATGGAATATGCATTAATAGAATGTGTATGGGCAGTTTAGTAAACACTTTAGGCGGATTATAAATTTTAGATGGTAGAGCGCAAGGCTCTTAACCTTGTGGTAACCGCTGAAGGTTAACAGTACATGTATTTAGGATCATGTCAGCCTGGATAAAACCTGCAATTATTTATGCATGATTTGAAATGTTAAGTGAAGCTACTGAGCTCATAATTTCTGAAGGTCAATGATGAAGTTGCTGTCAAGTTCTAGTCTGGAATTGGTAATATCAAGCTATGCTTGTAAAGGAACCGATTGTGTAAAGATTTGTTGAGGTGGCTGGAATGTGTCTGCCCATGGATATGCATAATCTGATGAGTTTTTTCTCCTTTGTCCTTGATTCTGGAGTTTGCATGTGGGAAGGAGAATCGTGTGCCCCGAGCCATGCAACCAAGACATTCCGAGGTAAATATTACTCGTACCATGGGATTTAGGTCAAAATTTGAATGATCTCATGCACGATTTAATCCTGTAAATAGTATCTTGCAATGCTGAACTTGTCGGTAACATTTATCTTGGCTGGTGAACATTCTGAAACTCTTGTGAAAGTGATGTTACAAACATTGTTGTCTTGCGTCCTGATTACACTAGGACTTGTCTTTCTTAGCAGGATTCAAGCTTAATACTACTATGCTCTGTTTACACTAGTCTGGAATTAAACAAATGCTCTGTTTCTTCGTATACTCATCATTCAATCCTCTCAGCTGACTTTTCTTATTTTTTATAGGAGGAGGTTTCTAAGATCAAGGCTGCTGGGAAATATGAAGAAGTCTTGGTCCTTTTCAAGGTTCACAACATAAGTATGCATGTCTGCGTGTCTATGCAGCTTTGGCGCCTGAGTAATATGCGTTTGTGCTGACTGATGGTCTATTGCTCATGTAATTAAGTTAAGTACGAGTAATTAGTGAACCTGTAGTGCTGAATGCCTAATTGAAACTTTTCTGTGAAGTGCGTGTGGATTTGCTAATCTTTTGCTCACCATTACAAGCACTACATTATTTTGTTTATGAGAAATCAGAGCTTCATGTTCCATTTGTTCTGAACTGGATTTTTCTGTCCAGTCTTTCATGTTCCATTTGTTCTGAACTGAATTTTTTAAAATGTTTCAAAAAATTCGAAAATAAATATGTGGATGTAGCCAATCACATGCACTACCATTCTGGAAATTTACAGCATAAAATACATTGTATTTTTCGCTCAGCAAAAAGACAAATCGAAGAGATATGTGCACAGCGGGCCTGGCGGGCTGTTGCGGGCCGCCGCTCCCTCCCGCTCTAATTGTAGCGGAGCGTGGCAGTCAGCCCGCAAACTCCCGTGGGCTGAAAGTGGCCCGCCAGCGAGTGTGACGACCGGCCGCAGCCCGTCCCGCTTGACACCTGAATCGCATCCCCGGCTGCTATTCATTGCGGACGACGATGGAGCGCCGGTGATGGGGATTTTTCACGGTAGGAATGCAGTTTACAGGATGATATAGGCGCGCTGTTACTTCTTAGTTATCACTGTCCCGACTCCGTACCACTGATTCTGTCTGTTTATTAATCTAGCAAAAATTCTTACTGTTTCTTTGTGGGCAGTGCTCATTTTGACTTGAAATTAAGGTGCATCAAGTATTCTGCCTGACCATCCATTTAGGAATAACTGATCGAGGTGCTCTCTGGTTTTGGATTTGGTCAAAAATGGAAGGACGAGTTTGCCTCAATCGCAGCACCAATGTTGTTCAGGTTAGCGACCGAGCCTCTTCAGAAGATTCTTTAGCATGCTAGCAGAAAAATCATTTCATCTCTAGAACAACGAGTTTTCATGCTGACGCTGCAAATTCTGGTAAAATTGGGACCATCTCGGGTTTAAATATCAGTTGGACCAACACATTTTTTTACGGTTGGAGGCTCTATTGGGCCTCTCAACCCTAATGGGCCGATCTGTTAGCCTTAACAGGCCGATTTATTAGCCCTGGTGGGCCAGCCAGCTTAATCATAATGGGCTAGCCTGTTAACATTAAATGGGTTGGCCTGTTAATACTGATGGTCGGCCTGTATAATATCCATAACTGCCACGTCACCTGTTCCGTTTGGGTAATGCCACATTATATAACGGGATGATGTCATAGTTAACGCCATTATCGTCTCTCCGTTCGGTGTCTTCGCTTTAAGCAACCATGGTTAATAAATCTGTCACGTCCCTTCTACCACGGTACTCAAGGCGTGGCAGAAGCCCTTTAACCACGAAAAATGAGATCTCTACCACGAAAATCGATCGTGGCAAAGGCATATTTTCTTTTAGTGTGGAAGCCCTTGAGTGATTGTGATTATTAGAAATGACCTTTGATCTTCCTACGCGAGGCGACCGCACCGAAACAGTGACATGCAGGACTAGAGATGGAAATTAGCCAAATTCCCCTGCCTCCGCTTAGTCCAAACCAGTGGCCTGGCGTGTAAGACTAGTGAAAGAAACAGCCAAATTCGTCTGCCTCCTCTCGCCATGGCTCACCTACTATGCTTGCTCATCCTTCTCTTCCTCGCCGTCCATGTCTCCCATGGCTCCCTTCTTCCGCCCAGCTACGACGGTTCCATGTGCTCGGAGTCGTTCAGTTGTGGAGGCGTTGACATCAGATATCCATTCTATCTGTCAAACGCAATACAAGCAACCCCCGATTACAAATCCTACTACTCGTGTGGCTACACCGATCTGAAGATCTTCTGTCAAGGCAAGACCCCGGTCCTTCATCTCGAAGGAGACACCTACACCATCCTGAGCATCTCCTACGACGATCACACCATCATTCTCAGGGACGCCGACGTGCTCCCCGGCAACAGCTGCCCCAGAGTCAGCCACAACGTGTCATTCGGCCCAGACTGGCTGAACTACACCGACTCCTTCGAGAGCCTCGCGTTCTTCTTCGACTGCTCCCTAGACGATCAGCCGCGTGCTGATTTAGAAGAATACCAGATAAACTGCAAAGGGTTCAGTGGAGATGGTGTTTCCTTCGTGTTCATGTCTGGCCCTGAGGAACGCAAGCTTTCTCAGGAGTACCAATTGGCTGAACACTGCAGACAATTCGTGGTGCCGGTACATGAAGATGCTCTGCTGAGTGGAAATCCGACCGTTTTGCCGAGCCAATACGGTGCCGTGCTTAAGCAGGGGTTCGAGTTGGAATGGAACAAGAGCACATCGCCGGCATGCCACCAGTGCGAGCAATCTAGCGGACGGTGCTCCTACAGCGAGAGCAAAACGTTCCTGGGTTGTTTGTGCTCTGGTGGGAAGGTGGGTTATCAGGATTGCTATTTCACCGGCGACACCACTGCTAATTATGCAGACTCCTCTTCAGGTAAGTTCTTCAGAACTCTGAACCTTCAGTTTTATTTCCCTCTGAAAAACAAACGGCCTATACTATCGATACGAAGTCCTGTAAACCACTTAACTTGGTGCTTTAGAAGACTTGGAGTCGACTTATGAGTTACGAACTTACGACTATCTCATCCAAGTTTCAGTATGCAAATTAAGTTTTGCCGCTTACAGATATACATTTTGACAATTCCGAAATATAAAATGTTCATGTGAAAAGGAATTTCGGTATCGTTCTGCTCAAGTAAATAAATCTAATTTATACAGTCAACGAAAAAACTAGAAGACAGAGACAATAGACGACTGACTACTCTGGCGTCCAGATACTTATGAGTGGTAAGACCTGGCCAACTATCATGTACCGTGAATCTTACGCCCGGTCAGTCGCCCTTCCTTCTCCAAAACAGAGAGCCCACGCAACACGTGAACTAAGACAAACGGGCGTCCTACGAACCACTGGTTTAAAGATCAGAGCAGATAATGGAACACTACTTTCGACTTAGCTAGCCAAGCAGCCATGCCTCTTTTGCTGAGCCACCACCAGGAGCTGCTGCTGCTTCTCCTCTTGGCTGCCGTTGCCGCCTCCCATGGCGATTCATCCGGTGGTACTTACGACACATCCATGTGCCTCTCTGAACCTTACACATGCGGGAATGTTAGTATTAGCTACCCGTTCTATCTCTCCAGCGAGAGGAAAGAGCTCAACGGCTCCAAGAATTCCTCCTGCGGCTACCCTGGCCTGGGGATCGTCTGCGACAACGACAAGCCCATCTTGCAACTCGGCGAAGAGAACTGCACAGTTACGAATATCGATGGCTCGAGCGCATACCTGTCTCTAGCCGATCCGGATGTCGTCGACGCCAAGTGCCCGAGAGTGGATCACAACGTGACCTTCGGGCCGGCCGCATGGCTGGACTTTCCAGACGATTACCTCGTCTTCTTCCTCCGCTGCAACTTCGGGCCTGTCATACGGCAGTCCGAGTAGTGCCCAAGAGTCGATCACAACGTGACCTTCGGGCCGGGCGCATGGCTGGACTTTCCAGATAGCACGGTCGATTACCTCATCTTCTTCCTCGACTGCAACTTCGTGCTTCGCTCACCTAGCGTCAGCCCGATCATATGCCCAGGATTTGTCAGCCCTTATCCTGGAGAATCATTCGTATTTCTGGATAATAGCGTGCCCCCTGGGAATTGGTGGCAGGAGTGCGAGCCAGTCATAAAAGTTCCTGTGCCCAAACATGGCCCGGTCGACCCAAATGATACCACATGGTGAAACGATGGATACGGCAAGGTTCTTCGTCAGGGCTTCCAGTTGTCCTGGGACAACAACAGACCCGTCCCGTGTAGGCAGTGCGAGGAATCCAATGGACAGTGCGCCTACAAGCAAACAGGAGAATACCTGGGTTGCTTGTGCACCAACGTGCAAATCAACGATACGATCTGCGCTACATCCAATTCAACTGGTAAGCACTTTCCAATCTCGCACCCAGTTTCCAGGGAATCGATTCTTTGTAATGAGACATACGAACATAGCTTGAATAACTAAATCATACATAAGTGCCCATCTAGACAGACTTAAACTGAACCCTTTTGATGCCTTCCTTTGTTTTACGTTCTGAAATTGTTTGCCAATTCACATCTCGCACCCTTCGTTTGCTATCCATGCCTCAGAGTCGGAGTGCCTGCCGCTCGCTAAGGCTTTGCGCAAGTTCAAAGCCTGACCGTTTCTGATCGCTGTAAACCAAGCCTGTCAGACCCCGCACAACTCTGAATCTTCAGTTTCATCAGGTTTGGCAACGCCTGTAACTTGAATATAGTAGTTCAGGTCTAGTTGCTTTGCGCAAGTTCAAAGCCTGAACTTTTCTGATCGCTGTAAACCAAGCCTGTCAGATCCCGCACAACTCTGAATCTTCAGTTCGTCAGGTTTGGCAACGCCTGTAACTTGAATATAGTAGTTCAGGTCTAGTTGCTTTGCGCAAGTTCAAAGCTTGAACTTTTCTGATAGCCTGTCAGATCCCGCACAACTCTGAGGCAACGCCTGCAACTTGAATATAGTAGTTCAGGTCTAGTTGCTTTGCGCAAGTTCAAAGCCTGAACTTTTCTGATAGCATGTCAGATCCCGCACAACTCTGAGACAACGCCTGTAACTTGAATATAGTAGTTCAGATCTAGTTGCTTTGCGCAAGTTCAAAGCCTGAACTTTTCTGATCGTTGTAAACCAAGCCTGTCAGATCCCGCACAACTCTGAATCTTCAGTTTCGTCAGGTTTCTTCAGGCATGGCAACGCCTGTAACTTGAATATAGTAGTTCAGGTCTAGTTTTTTAAATTTGAACCCAGCTCGGACTACACGGTCCATACTTGGTGGGCAAGACCGATCTTGACCCGATTTGACGCGATTCATTCCATCAAGTAAAACGCTTTTATTAGTGTGATAAGATTGTGTGAAAGTTTTCCACAACTGTCGTCAGAAAGAGTGAGACGCCATTTTTAACCACGGGACCCACGTATCATATTCTCTCTTAACTGACTAATTTGTGTATATATTTAATATTTGGCTAAACTCAATAGCCGTTGTTTTTTTTACACAACCTCAACAGCCTGTCTTTTTGTAACTCTCGCCCCAATTGGTGTGTATTTGTGCATTTTACTCTTACGCATTCAGAACCACCGCACATCGTGAATCGGTGGACACCGTGTTCTCCGAATCTATTTGACCAGAGTTTGATTTCATGGATTTTGTTTCCTCGATTACAAGAATACAACGGTGCACACTATACCACGCACATACTTCCTCCGTATTTTAATATAAGTTGTTTTAGCTTTTGTCCACATGCACACAAATGTATGTAGACACATTTTTGTGCACATGTTCACTCATTTTAGTGTACATATAGACAACATATGTACCACCTAAAACATCTTATATTAGAAAACAGAGAGAGTAGCGCATTCCTTGGTCATGCATTGCAATTGGTGGAGGCTCATGATTAAACATAGGTATCTCGCTATGCACGAGTGTGGGACGACGTGACAAGTGATCGCTAGGATCTGAACTTTTATGGGTATAATTCATGGCTCAACAATTTGGCTTTCATTTTGATTGAAACACTAGTTTCTTGTTACCCACACAAAAAATCCTTTTTAATGCATCGGAAGTATCCACAAATTAGGTTGGTAATTTACCAAAACAATTGAACGCTTTCGTCTTGATTTTTTAGGAACCATGTGAGACTTTTTTTTAGGTGGAAAACCTTTTGGATTATTTGATTTATTTTTTGGGGATCATGCCACCTTGGAGTTTTTGTGTGTCCGGGGAGGGATTAATTAGAAAGATTGTTCCGGACCGGTTGGGCTGTCCACGCTGGCCCTAAGTTCATAGATGTGCAGAATCATTCAGAAAGGCAACCAAATCTTCTACTCCCTCCGTCCAAAAATAAGTGTCTCAAGTTCACCCAAAAGTGGATGTATAGATACATGAAACATGTCTAGATACATCTACTTTTGGGTAAAGTTGAGACACTTATTTTGGGACGGAGGGAGTAGACAAAATGCCAAATTAGATGAGTATCTTTGCTATGACACCAACCAAAAAGAAAGCACTGTCCCAAGGACATGAAGACTGGAGGCGACTTGCATAGCTGCGGCAAGATGGCGCGTCGCAACTGCCACACGCGTCCTATCAGTGTTATGTGCCGTACGTCCTGCACTGCCCACCCAACCCCTCACCGAAACCCCGCCAAGCTCTGCTCCACGCACGGCTTATAAACGGGAGGCAGGCACCATCCACACCAGCTCCCCAGAATCCGGCCCCGAGCCAAAAATCAGCGATGTCTCCCCTCTGCCGCCACCGCCACGGACACATCCTCGCCCTGCTTGTCGTCCTCTTCGCCGCCGCTTCCGATGGCGATCCGGCCGGTGACACCTACAACTGCCAGCCGGAGCCTTCCACCTGCGGCGATATCAGCGTCCGGTACCCGTTCCATCTTTACTACGGATCAGAGAAAGCCCTGACGGAGTACGGCGAGCAGCGCTCGTACTGCGGCTATCCCGGCCTAGCCATCCACTGCGACGACGACAAGCCCATCCTCCGTCTCGACCGCGACGACTACACGGTCTCGGCCATCGACTACACCAGCCTCACCGTCTCCCTCGCCGACGCCGATGCCGTTGACGACAGTAGCAGCTGCCCTACAGTCCGTCACAACGTTACTGTCCCGAACCCCTTCCATCTCGCCACCTCCACCGTCGCCTACCTCTTCTTCTTCACCGACTGCGGCTTCGGCCCGGACGCCGAGTTTGCTCCCAGGCCATTGCGCAAGCCACCGGGCATCAAGCCGATCACCTGCGGAAGCTCCGAAGCAGAGCCCACCACCATGTCCTTCGTGCTCCCGGAGCGCGAGGTCCCGCCCAAAGACTGGTGGCGGGCGTGCCAGTCGGTGCACAGTGCACCCGTGCTCAGAGACGCTATTCCAGTGGATGCCCAGAACGCTGGGTGGAGGGGAGGTGGGTACGCGAAGGTTCTCCGCGGCGGGTTTCAGGTGGGCTGGGACCGGAGCTCCGGCCCGTGCGGCCGGTGCGAGCAGTCCAGCGGCAAGTGCGGCTACAACAGCACCGGCGGGTTCTTGGGATGCCTCTGCACCAATGGCGCCCTGGTGGGCAGCGACGGTTGCAGCGAGATATCTGAATCCGCCGCGGCACTGTCCGGTAAGCCGTTCTGATCGAACTGCCTCGGTACTCCGGTTCCCGTGGTCCGTCATTCACAACCGAATGTTCGGACACTCTGGGTCGCTTCGCTTGGCGATTAGTTTGCACGCTAACTGAAGTCATAGGTTCAGAGCTAGCTGCATCCACACTCATCATCTGACAGATGGATAGGCCGGGCCAACTCGAGAATAATCAGCATTTTTTTTTCCAGAAGAAAAAGTCAGGTGTGAATGGACTGAAGCTTAAATCACATCAGCGCAATTCTCCCTCCCCTACCTTCTTTTCCATCTGACAAAGATGTCTCTGATTTTCCTTCCGATGGCCCCATCGTCATTGAGTAGAGAGGGGTTAGTGTTTCTCGAATCCAGCAGACAAGGGTCTTGGCCACATCGATCACGTCGACTTCAGTACGACCACGCGGAGAGGAAAATTAAGTAAGAGCAGTTGCACTGCACAGCGACGCATCTGCATTCCATGGACTGATTCAGAATTCAGAAACCATTGATTAGGTCGCGTCATCGACGCTTCTCCGATTCTCTGCTACTTTTCATGCCCTGTCTACTGTCGGGAGAAGAACGTGAAATAGCTTATACATAGAAAAAAATGGCCATTCTTATTCTTGGTAGAAGAACACGTAGCTTTCTTGGTAAAAAAAATCCTTCAAAAAAAAAACACTAGCTGTTCTATAACACAACTACTAATGTGCTAGACCGGTAGATGAATAAAAATTTACCTTCTGTTTTAATGCATAGGATAAACTAACGGTTTTAACAGTGCAGTGCAAACTCTATATATTATGAACAAATGCACCTTTCACATACTCATGAACACTTACGCTGAAAATTGTGCAGGGTCCAAAGGAGTACCAGACTAAAAACATGTAAGAAATTTCTCAGTCTCATGATATTTCTTTTGCATCTTCCCATTTGTGTCCATCTTTGACAAGCTCTGCTTCAATAGTATGTTTAGTAACCGTTTTTAGTATATCTGAAAAGTGGTACAAGTTCTTGACATGCAGATTAAATCTGGTGTCTATGATGAAAAAAAAATATATGTAGCCTTTTAGAATATACACCACAGTAGGTTTCTGAGCAGGGATTTTTTTTTCGAGCAGTCACCGGGGGAGCACAAAGGCTCCCACCTGAATCTTCTCATTTTCGCATTTTCAACCACAAGAACATCTCATTACGGGGGGGTGTTGTGTGCAGCACCAACAAGCTGGTGGCACAGCCAACTACTAGGAGGCTAAAGAATGAAAGAAATCACGGTCGTTCGGGGAGGAAATATGTGAGCCAGAGGTCAACATCGACTCTATGCTCCAGCGGGAGGCGAGCATGCCAGAGGATCGCGTCATCTCGGCAGCTTTTCCTTATTAGAGCCAGCGAGGGGGACAGCCCGTTAAACACGACACCATTTCTGTGTTTCCAGAGGTGCCAAAGGCAGAGGTGGCGAAGAGTGGCAGCTGACCTGGCAGGGGCGGAGGGGGGCAGAGGGCAGGATGCGGCCTCCGCGACGGATGCAGGCGGTGGCCTGGAAGCACCAATGGATGCCCAGAACTGACGGCAAAGGGGCAGCCGAACACAATGTGGGCCGCCGTCTCGAGGGGGGCGTTGCAGATGGGGCAGCCACTCTTGGCCTCAGTGAGGATCGTCTTCTTCAGCAGGTTGGCACGGCATTGGATGCGTCCTTGCACGAGCAGCCAGGCGAAGAACTTGACCTTGGACGGCAACCGGCAGCGCCAGACGAAGGCGTGGTGTGGGAAGAGCAGGGATATTTAATAGCTCAAGATGCATTTCTCTAAGCTGTGTGACACTAAGTTAGTGTGCTCACATTTTTTTCGTTCATTCATGTCTCTTATCATTATGAAGTAGCACACAAAGTGCACGGGACCCAGTTATATAGAATGTTTTATAAGTTGCTTCCCCTCAAAATTGTCTACACAGATAAAATAGCAGGCAGCTCAAGCATACTTTTTGTATGTCTTTTGTTTGCGTTTTGGCTGGGCTGCAAGAAGTACGGAAGCAAAAGGAAGTCAAAGGGAACAACAAGGATGAGTCCTTCCTACAAAAGAATGGAACCATGCATCCAAAAAGATACACGTATGCACAAGTCAAAAGAATGACGAGATCTTTTGTTGAAACGCTAGGTCAAGGGGATTTGGTGCTGTTTATAGAGGGAGCTTCTCTGATGGCCATCAGATAGCAGTGAAGATGCTAAAGGACTACAAGACTGATGGGGAGGATTTCAGCAATGAGGTGGCTAGTATTAGTAGAACTTCTCACGTCAACGTCGTTACTCTCATAGGATTTTGCTTGGAAGGATCCAAAAGGCACTAATTTACGACTATATGCCTAATGGTTCACTTGAAAGGTATGCTTTCAAAGATAACTCTGAAGGTGGAAATACATTAGGCTGGCAAAAATTGTTTGATATAGCAGTGGGCATTGCTCGAGGGCTTGAATATCTCCACCGAGGATGCAATACTCGCATTGTGCATTTTGATATCAAACCGCACAACATTCTACTGGACCAAAACTTTTGTCCAAAGATCTCTGATTTCGGACTGGCCAAGCTATGCCTCAATCAAGAAAGTGCTATTTCCATTGGTGGTGCAAGGGGAACAATTGGCTATATTGCCCCTGAGGTTTATTCGAAGCAATTTGGAGCAGTAAGTAGCAAATCTGATGTGTACAGTTATGGAATGATGGTTCTTGAGATGGCTGGTGCAAAAGATACGAATATCACTGCAAATACTGAATCTAGCAGTCAATATTTCCCACAATGGATTTATGAACATGTAGACGAATATTGTGTCAGCGCTTCTGAAATTAATGGTGAGATCACAGAGATTGTAAGGAAGATGATAGTGGTTGGGTGTGGTGCATACAATTAAGTGCTGCTAATCGTCCAACAATGACTAGAGTCGTCGAGATGCTAGAAGGAAGCACAAGTGTCCTTGAATTGCCACCAAAAGTGTTCTTGGTTGCTAATCATCATCAACAATGTTTATAATTTATATTTATGCTGAGCACTTGCTCCAGTACCATTGTAAGCAGCTGAACATTTTAAGACTTCTTGGAAATGCTGCAGTTGTGTGCAAGTCGCCTACAAAATTGGGCACTTGCGTATCAGGCTGTTGAGGCTTTATCTATAAAGCCAAGCGGATGCCTTTTGTCTAGAAATTAAAGTCAGTACTATTGGCTCAGGTTAAATCTTTTATTTGGAATTGGGCACTTGCGTATCAGGCTGTTGAGGCTTTATCTATAAAGCCAAGCGGATGCCTTTTGTCTAGAAATTAAAGTCAGTACTATTGGCTCAGGTTAAATCTTTTATTTGCCACTACACAAACGTACACCACACAAGAATACTTGGATTCTGGGTTAAAATTTGGGGTTTCAGGTTCTGAGCGTACCTAATTCAGGGTAGCCAAATGCCGACTAATCAAGTCATGTTGCAGATTCTGGATGTGAGCAGGCCGCCGCCCTAAGCCGTGGCCGTCGCGGTGCTGCCTGAGTCGAAGCCTGGCAGGCGCACCACGCCGAACGCGGTGTATCCAACGCTAAGATCGCGCGTATGATGTGCGTCCGTAAGCGCCTAATGCGACCGCCCCGCGTGACACGCGAGGAGAACGTGAGTTGAAGCGCTGATACGGATCTGCCTTTTCTGCGCTGGACTGGGACGGTGGGACCTATAGGGACGGTGAAGACACCATCGACTTTCCGGCCGGTACAGCCCGGGTACAACGACCGGTGTCATCCGCGAGGAGAAGAGGATGTCCCTTCACATAGTGGATTAGATACTTCCATGTTTGTAAAAACATTAGATGCTTAAAACTCGTATATGCGTTAATTTGCCTTCAAGAATACACTCACATTATGTATATTTTGTTGAGTTTGTGATTTTGGTGGAAGTGTCTTACCTTAACTTGGGCACAACCTGCGTGTTATATGGGAGGTTCAACCAAAAATCTTAAAGGATTACATGGGTTCTTACAACAGAAGATAACTTTAGCCACCAAATCTTATACGATTAGTTGGGACGATACAACTTGCATAACACGATACTTAACTAACACGCTAACACACACCCTCAATCGTAACTTATCTAAGCTTAGATTGTTTCTAAATGCTTAAATTGGAGAACCGTGAGTGGTTTAGTAGATCCATCTACAACCTGATCATCTGTTGGAATAAACTTGATGTCCAATAATTTGTGAGCTACTGTTCTCGAATAAACTGATAATCAATTTCGATGTGCTTAGTTCTAGCATGAAATATGGGATTAAGAGAAAGGTAACTTGCACCCATATTGTTACACCATAATTGTGCTGCTGATCTGTTGTATGATGTTGACATTTAATTCACCAAGAAGGGTTTGTACCCACATAATCTTAGCTCTGGCATCGCTAAAGACTTATACTCTGCTTTTGTGGTTGATTTAGAGGAAACCGAAAGGTGCTACTCTTATTGTTGTAAACAACAAGTACACAACGAAAATACCATGTACAAGGTGCAAGTATACCTTGACGGATCTCAGGAATACTTGCCATGAAACCATGAGGCCTGGCACATGCGAGCAAGTTCATGACAGAATCTGGATCCTCATGGAGATTCATCAGCGGTTCATCCTTCTTTTTCGGCTTCGGGACGGATTCGGTCTTCTTGACCCGTTTGGCGACTTCTCGTCCGCAACCAACAATGTCAGGCCGGCTTTGGGAGACACGGCAGCGACGACGCGCCGTCGACACAGTCTGGAGGTTGAAGACGAAGGGCATCTCAAGGATCTCGTTGTAATTTTTGTTTTTGTTGAAATATTTTGTACCGTTCGGTGTTTCTTTAAATGGCAGGGTCCTTTTTTCGCAAAAAAAAGTTCATGGCAGAATCCGATATTTTAAAAACATATATACTTTTTATAGAAATTTCACTATATTGCGGGAAAAAATTATTTTCAAAATATTGTGCTGTCGTTCTGGGCAAAACCTGCACCTTTTATTTTGGGACAAACCGAAAGGAGGGATGGGCCACGCCGTTTTGGGCCAAACCAAAAGGAGAGGGATGGGCCACATCGTTGAACATAGCCAGAACCTCTCGTTCTAGCGAAACTGAAACCTACTAATCCTGATTTTTATACGCCTTTCACTTTGATTCTACTATTGAAAGCGCCTTTCGTTCAGAGCTACAAGCAAAAAGTACATCCGAAATGCCCTCCCAGCCGAGCCATGCAACTGGACGGACGCGTCGTTTCTGGAAGTATTAAAGATAAAATATAAAGGAAATATATGCACATCGACGAGTAGGTTCAGTTCACGTGATCGATTTCGGGTTTTGTTGACTGTAACTTCTTAATTTTGGATCCAAGTTCGCACCATTTGTAGACGGATTTTGTGAAATTCGTCGCACCCGGTCGTCGACCGTTTGAAATTTTCTTTCACGAGTAGATCGATCTCGTAGTTTCTCACAACTTACCTGTTGTAATTTTTTTTTGTTTCGGCGGACTTACGCATATAGATCGATCGATTGCTTCCGTTAGAACGATAATGAAAGGTAAGTTTTTGGTCACGCCGGCTGCATAGAAATAACCTTTCGGCATGGTCTATGACGAAAGGCTGATTTCTGTTTGACCCAAAACAAAAGTTACATTTCAGTTTGCCTAAACCGTCAGCGCAATATTTTTAAAATTAATTTTCTTCGCGCAATATTAGTGAAGTATCTATAAAAAACTTTTTAAAAAAATATTCCAACACTGTCTTGCAGGTTTCGAGCGCATACAGCTAGCTTAGGACTCTACCACCTTATAGATAGGGAAAAATGAAAACCAACGGTAAGTCTTGATGTAAAGTAAACAAGGGGCACATATTTGATGTAGATTCACCATCCGAAAACACAGAAATAAAAGCTAACAGCAAAGTATATAGACAATGCTGAAATTAACTAGAGGTCCATTACAAGATAATACTTCCCTATGTCTTATTAAACCAATATACTACTAATTGATTGTAATAACATATTATATTAAGGGACGAAGGGAGTACACTACTGGCAAAAGCCAACATCAACATGAGAAAAGAAGGACCAACTAGCTACAAAATGGTAACTTAATTCATTAGAAGACCCAAGCGTAATCGACCACACGTTCTTCAGTTCGCCGCATTCCATGGTTTCACCCTTTCTGCAACACATATATTTGTTAGTGTGATTTCAAAAATAGACAGCATGATACTATATAAGTTACCAATTAAGTACGCATAAACATACTTTGTGTAACAGTCGACTGTTACATAGCACACAAAGTTTACTCGACTGCATACATAAAAGGAATGACATACATATATACCTTGTGGATTGTAGAAACTCGTGTAAGGAATCAAACAAAGCAAATATGTTTCTCCTTTCAGATGGTTCTTTAACGGTAGTGACTTGCCATTAATGTGGTAGATGGAATATTCGTCTCTCTTCCATTGCTTCTCCCACTCCGTGACTTGAGATCGATCTCGTAGACGCCAAGGTCCACGGTCACGAAAATGATATCACGGCCCTCCATAGAACCATTCAGGATAAGTTTTTTCGTGAGATTTGGAATGGGGAAAAGGTTCTTGAGATCGATTCTATGCCGAGTCCATGACACGACTTTGTTAGAACGAATTTGCAGTGACCACATATTGATGGTTAATCCAGCCCTCTTGAGTGCAAGCCCCAAACTACCATCTTCCATCGCCATGAGGATAGCATCACCGACAAGCATAGGCCCCGCCACCACCGGCACATCAATTAGTGATAAGCTAATAGATCCCATGTCATACTTGACAATTCCGTAGTCCTTACTCCTTAGCACCGTTAGGGCAAGTACAACGCTGGCGCTTAGGCCGACGCTAGGATCAATATCCTGGCCGTTTCACGCGAACCCCTTCAGATCCAGATTTTAGTTGGCGTCGACGCCTATTGTTGCGCCGGGCGCTAACAACTTTTTTTTCCGCGCGAGATTGATTTCCTAGCGTCGGGCGCTAGCCCCAGGCGTGAGAAAACAAAGAGAAACAGATTTGTTCGCGTGCTATGCACACCAATCGTTAGCGTCTCCGCGTTGCATGCATGAGCGCTTAGCAGTTTTAGTTAGCGGCCGAAATAAGCGTCCAGCGTTGTTCCTCCGACGCTTACCTGATAAATACATTTTCCGCGAATTAATTTTTTGCACTTAAGCGCCTATCCAAGCGTCTTGCACTGTACATGCCCTTAGCACAACCATGAAGTAAAGTGCATCTTTGATGAGTACAGGTTGCAGTGGCTCGACGTATGCTTGAGCTCCGAGATGAAGACGAGCGAGCGGCTTGCTCCACTCACCTGTCTCTGACGAGAACACCCACGCGTGCGCAGAGCAAGTACCATGAGACTTGACCAGGCCGATGAAGGCCACCAGAAAAGGGCCGCCGTGACAGATGCGGTGGTTGCAGCCGTACCCATGTGCAGCGCAGAGCACAGCGGCGCCGAGGTTGCGGTACAGCATGTACTTGTCAGGTTTATACATCTCGCGTTGGTAGCCCGTCATGGGGTCCCAAACGATGAGCTCCCCGGTAACACCTCATCGGCCGTCACAAAGAGGGTGCGGCCATGGCGGCAGTCCAGCGCCTCGTAGTGCCAGTCCCTCCAGCCACCGTCAGGAACGCTTGGGCAGAATTTCGTGACGGGGAGAAAGTTCGGCGCGCAATCTTCCTTGGCATGCTCGGCGGCGAAGTAAAAGTGGTAGAGGTAGCCCAGCGTGGGAGGAGCTCCATGGAGCTCGCCACAGCGACGGCGGAAGCTATGGCTGGAGAGGGCGCGGAGCCAGAGCTTGCTGGCGAGGGAGGCGCGGACGAGCCACTCGGTTCGTCTGGCGGGAGCCGGAGGAAGATCTCCTCGAGGAGATCGTTGGGCAGCGACCCTGCCATGCCTGGAAGGGAGGAGCTAGGTTTTGGGTGGGGAAAATTGGAGGCCGTGTGCGCGCGATGGAAGTACTGTATATATGTCGATAGATCATGGCTTTAATTACGGGCTAGTACAGAAGATTCTATGCCTTGCGTTCTTCTGCTGAGATGGCCAAAATGGTTTGTGTTTACTGATCACATTCTGGACAGAAACAAAGCAGATCGTCGTCTGCTGGCCTACTTCTGCTCGTGTTTAGTCCCTGACTGACTGACAGACTGACTGACGGCCAACGACAATACTGCATATCGTACTGACGTGTGCATGACTTCTTTTTGACGCATCATATATGCTTCACAAGTCACGACTTTTTTAGATGTATAGAATGCACAATCTTGTTACACCCAAGCAAGGTTTAAAATATGACAACACTAGCGTCCCCTGGGGATCTGGGGGAAAAATCCCCCGGGTTCTCCTGCTGACAGTGGCCTCCTCCCTGTCCCCAAATTCCACCAATCCCAGTTTTGCTTCCTCCTGCTGACAGGTGGCCTCCTCCCTGCCCCCAAATTTCACCAATCCCGCTTTTGCTTCTATGAAGAAAAACTGTTCACTCTTAATAAAAAAATTGTGCTATTGCAGCAAAATGTCCAATTTTCATCGAAATCCCGTAAATGCGGTTCGTTTGTAATAAGAATTTTTGTACTATTATAGCAAAACTCCATTTTCCTCTCAAATCCCACAAATTGCTTCTACGTAGCAAAAGTTTCATTCGTAACAATTTTTTTGTGTGCTCGTAGCAAATGGTACTATGGAGGAAAAAGTTCTATTTGTAGCAATTTTTGCATATTGTAGCAAATTCGACGAGACCTTGCTGGCAAGATTAGAGAACACCCTGACGCAGCTTCGCCGATGCAGCAGCACCATGTAGGCGCTTGCAGCAACGTGGATGGTCTGTGGTAGCATTTTCCTCCAGAGCTCCGGCAAGGCATCGCCCGCTCGCACCATCGTAGATGCTTTTTCGGAGAAAAACACGCGCCGTCGGTAAACATCGATGCGTGCCGTCGGTAGCAACGTCACGCGCCCCAGGTAGCATCGCTAGCTCATCGGTAGCAATGCCATGCGCCGTCGGTAGCAACTTCGCGAGACGTCGGTAGTAATGACATGCGCCGTCGTAGCATCGCCGGCTCGCCGGTAGCATCCGCTTGTAGCATCGCCGGATACCGTCGGTAGCATCGTCGGCTCGTCAGTAGCAACAACACGCGCCATCGGTAGCATCGCCACGTGCCGTCGATAGCAACATCACGCGCCGATAGCATCGTCAGCTCGTCGGTAGCAACGCCATGCGCCGTCGGTAGCATTGCCGTCATGGATTGAAAACCCTAGAATTTTGTGCTACAAATTATGTGGACTTACTTTTGAAGAGGAAGTTTTTTGGTACAAATATTTCGAAAATTTGCATCGCATTAAAAAAAATTACATCATCTGATGGACAAAAATTGCTGCAATCATTCTGTGGATTTGCGTCAATGGAGAAACAATTTTGCTACAAACCCTACAAGAATTTGCATCACATATAGCAAAAATCCCCAAACACGCCCCCCCCCCCCCCCCCGCTGCTAGCAACGCTGACCACTGATAACCCCCAAGAGCAGGGAATCACTGTAGCACCTCTCAATGTGGAAGTAAGGTATCGATCCGCAGGAGAAAGAAGGAAAATTTATCTATTCCCTACAACTAAAGTGTCACAAGTTTTAGTTGATTATGCACTAAACAAGTTTAAAGAACAAGGTGGTTGATTTAATGGATGGAAGTTTGATGTAACAAAACAAGAATGTAAAAGTGTCCCAATCCTCTTCAATGCAAGAGGACAAGACAAATATTTTCTCTTATAGGAACAATGGACATGGGTTCACTTAATCCTCTCTCTCTCATCTACGGTGATTATCATGTTATAGATAAAGTATACACAATTGTCATGTTTTAATGGTAGCTTTTAATGATGGCTATATGTCCTAAAACACATGGTTGAAAGAAATACTCATTTGTGTGCTACGTCACCCCGCAAGGCTAGCATGGCTACTGTCACTTCCACATCATACTCTTTCTTTTTACCCCCAGATAAAGGATGTTGGGCTGTATGCACATGTCACTCAATACATATGCCGTTGTCACATCGGCCATCCCGTACCTACATACATCATACTTCATAATGGACAATATTCTAAACACTAGTGCAATGATTCATAATTCGTGTGCATGACCACATCTCTCTCATCTATCCACACTTGGTGGTGTCAATCACCTCATGATAAGGATAAACAAGGCATTATGCATAAATCAAACCATCACATGCATCATAGAATATCTCCAAAGTATGACAAATCATAAAAGCTCTAACACAACGGTAAATGCATAACAAATCATCTCATACCACAATATTCACCATAGAAATTACATAGATGACCGTAATCATGTTCAGCAGCTCATACGGTACTAATTAGTGATGCTCAAAGAGAGGAGAGATACATAAGTTACCACCACAAACCCAAGTCCAGGGGTGGACTACTCCCCCTTCATCATGGAGACGGTGGAGAAGTCGTTGGAGAAGATGGAGACCACGCCGGCAGTGCCCCGCCGGAGTTTTCCCCTCCAATCTGCAGCTCCAGGTCTCTGTTTCGTGGTTTCTGTGTTTCGGCGGCGCTCCCTTTCGCGAAAGCCCTGGGGGGGTCTATATATAGTCGTTTTTAGGTCAAGACGAAGCTTCGGGAAGAAAGATCGACGGCAGCGGAGGCCCGAGGGCCAGGATGGGGGACCCCACGTGGCCAAGGAATCTGGCCACGTGGGCCCACCCCTTTTGGCCTTCTGGTCTCCGTTTCTTCGATTCCTTTGCGCCTACGTTTCGTTCCTTCCAAAAAAATGATCCCCGTAAAGTTTCAGGTCATTTGGACGTCGTTTGGGTTCCTGAAACTTCAAAATATAGAAAAAGGGGTTTTCTGACAGCGCAGGGTTAATTCCAGAAAAATGGGGAAGTTGTTAATTATCCCCAAAACTCAATATAAATCATGAATATAACCCTTATATGATGCAAATATCATGGAATAACATGTAATAAAATGTAAAGTTCATGTATGCATTTTACATGCATCAACATCCCCAAGCTTAACCCATGCTCGTCCCGAGTATGAAGGTGATAAAACTAACATGGACTTTGCATTTTAATACTATCAATGGATATCAAAGGTGATTACTATTGCTACATAGAGTCAAATGATTCATTCTTCAAAGGAATAACAATATGCAAGATAAATTATGAAGTGATATCAAATACTCAATGTAAAGATGTTCAATGATAAATTCACAAAGTGTAATATAGAAGAAAGTACTATGGACCAAATGTATGCATAATGAAAAGTAAAAACATCCTATGGTGGTCATAGAGTACTTCTTATGAAAACTGAATATAAAAGGTGGACACTTTGGATAGATAAATAAGTAGAGGCAAAGCATGAATAAGTTTCATCTAACTTCCAAACACTTCTACTTAAGTTAATGCTTGCAATGTGGTAGTCATTGGTGTGGAGCTCTCATTACCCCTATCATAGCATCTTGAATGATTAATGTTTTAAAGTGAAAGCAAATATGCGTGGTGTGCTTGACAATGTATTGGTTGAATGTCTCATGTCACTTGAATACAAGTACCTACACCATGTGTTACTCACTTTGGTCCACAAAGTAAATTCAAATAAGGGTCATTGCAAGTAATAATAGTATCATCAAGAACTGCACTGGGGTACCTCTTGCCCCTTGACATGAACAAGCCCATGTCAAAACAACAAGACAAACAGACAATGAACAATCTCAGCACTCTTTTATTTACTATGGGTATAGCTTTTTATTATGAGGTGCATCACTGAATGAACATTATGGTTATGCTGTAAATTTTCACCATGAATGATGCATGCTTAGATTTGCGGCCCAGGCATTTCTCTAACCATTTATACAAACTCTTTGAACTTACTAAGTATCCACATTCATTTCACCCATGATAGGCATCCATAAACAAAAGTACATGACATCAACTAAATATAAATAAGTGCAATGTTGATAGTTTGCCATGTGACAGCACATATGGGCTAACTTCCAACCAAAACAATTGTCAAGCCCACAACTTCATAATTTTAATCACAATGGTTCATGCTTATTAAATGCAATAAAAGTAAATTGTGCATCAAGTTCGTGAGAGCTTTTAACCAATTTTTCCTATGACAATCAATAACATAAGCATTTGAATTCAGAAATGTAGATAACACAATATAATATGATAGACATACTTGGAATAGCATAAAGCTAATAGGTAGATATGGTGGACTCACTGGAAAAACTTTGGTTGAAGGTGTTGGGAAACAAGCTTTTTACTTGTTGTAATTTTTGGGCTAGCAAATAGGGAGAAAGTTGACCATCTAAATGCATGCATAAGTGTCCATAGAACTAATCAATCCATGTTAAACCAAGTAAAGTTAAAATTCAACATCTAAACATGGTAAAAGATAGCTCTTGACAACACACTTGCAAATTAACATTCATTCAAAGCACATGAATTATGCAACTATATGTATCTTTTAAAATCAACTCAAACATCCCTATCCCAATATATTTAATAGCATCCAACATAATTCAACCCAAGCTTCCAGTAGCTCTCTCATATATAAATGATAGTGGTGGTCTTATTAACAAACCGAAATAACAAAAGCAAATAAAAACAGACGCTCCAAGTTTATACGATAAAGTGCTTTGATCGAAAAACAGAAGTTAGACGTGTGCAAACCGAGAGTGTGTTGGTCTAGTAGGTTGTCTTGACATCCCCAAGCTTATGGTCTTCACCATCCTTGGATAGCTCTTGGTGCAGCTCCTCTAATCCATGTGAATAAACTTCAAAACACCGTTTCTCCCATTTCTTTTCTGTGGGGTGATATTAGTAGTGATAAACAAATAGGTTCCTTGCTGCATAAAATCCTTAGGCAAAAATTCATATGAATGTCCAGAGAGTATATAATGTTGTATGCCTACTCATAAACTCAATTGAATCAAAAAGATTCAAGCAAAAAGCTCAAAGAATGCATCAAACAATATCAAGACAGAATCTGTCCAAAAAAACAGCAGCAGCAAAACGCATTTTTCTACCCTACTTAAACTCGTCAGAAAAATCTGAAAAAATTCACGTATACAGAGGATGAAAAGTTGAAGCTACAGTTCAAATTACAGCTCAATCGGAATTACAGATAAAAAACTAAATATCAAACAATGCACAGACTTCGTGCAGGCAGAAAACTCTCCGAAAATGAATAGCAACTTTTCAAACCCAAAATAGGTAAAACCTGGTTCTTTATTAAAATTTCCAGAAACAAAACTAACAAACTACTCTCTTGTTACAGCAAGAGGACTCAAAGAAAATCTCAAACAAAAACAACCGGGTTGCCTCCCGTAAAGCGATTTCTTTATAGCCATATAGCTAGGCTTACTTACTTGATAATCAAAGGGGACGTAGCTCATGAGGGAGCTTGAACCTTGGTGTGTCCCTCTTCCATGGGAAGTGTTCCATGCACAATACCAGGGTCCCATGGTGTTCTTAATCCAATCAAAATAATAGCCAAGTTGAAACCTAGTAGAGACAAAAACAAAACACAAAAGTAATAACAACGAAGTCTAACTTCTTTCTATGCATTGGCATTTTGTATATGAATGAATCACCATAAATAGAAGTTTCCCAATGCATATTAACAATATTTACTTGCATCATATAATTATTAGTAACATAAAGAGGGTTCTTATCACCTCCTCTTTCATAATAGTTGCAAGTAGTAGAAGTGTATTCAACCATATAACCAATAGAATCTTCCAACTTAGATAATTTAGACACATAAAGAGGATCATTAAATTTATTATGGAATTCATGAGCATGCTTCCCTCTTTCAAAATAGTTATTAAGATCAATATTAAGTTTAATATCATGGTTGCAACAAAGATTTGGAGCTAAAGGTAATTGCAAACCACATAAGTATTTCTCAACATAAGCAAATTTCTCCTCCATGCTGTAACTAGGAGAATTTAAGAACAAATTAGGACTCTCATGAGTAAGAGTACCATCAAATAGCAAGTATTCATTTTTATCCTCACATAATTTAGTAACAACTAAACATGGAGGTTTATCAATAAGCATAGGATCATCATCTAAAGCTTTATCATATAGCGTATTTAAGCAATACTCCTCATTATCATCAATAAGTTCACTAGTAGTATTAATAGAAAGTAAAGGAGCATTTTTAGTTTCATCATAATAGCATGGGTTATCATATGGACCATAGCATTTTCAGTTCCACACTCATCATAACATGGATTCTCATAAATAATAAAGATTTTTGAGTTTTAGTGTTACTATCATTTGTTGATGGTGAAGCTGGGAGATCCAACTCTTTCCCAAGCTTAGGTTGGAGCACATCCATTTTAATCTCCTCTCACATACTTTCTCTTCCAAGCTTATGTTTTCATTATCCTCTTGGGGTTGCACGGGCATCCCCAAGCTTAGGTTTTTATCCTCCTCTTCCTGCAAAATATTAGTACTTTCCGTGCAGCAAGAATTCTTCTTTGGGAGTAAAATATTTAAGAAAAACCTTCATCAAACTACTCCATCATTAACAGATAAAGACAAATATAATAGCTTCCTTTTTACCTGATCATCAGAAATACCAGGAAGCCTAAATAAACCACATATCTCTTCAACTGCCTCCACGTGTTCACGTGCAGACTTAGTTCCATCCCCTGTAAATGGATTTTTCATAACTCTTTTAACATGACCAACGGAATTTTATATCCCACTTTAGGAGCATTAGCATAAGCACTTTCATATAAAGCAAGATGCAGCGAAGCACGATTCATAAATGCCATAGTAATAGTATCAATAGTTTTTATGTATTTTATGTTTTTAATGAAAACTGAAAATAAAACTAATGAGAAACTCACAACCAAACAAGTTTAAAGGAACCTCCCCAAGCTTAGATGATTGCAAGATATAAAGCAAGATAAAATAAATCTAAAGTCTAGTTCACACAAGAATAGAAACTTAAGTGCTACGCTCCCCGGCAACGGCGCCAGAAAAGTACTTGATAACCCCCAAGAGCAGGGGATCACTGTAGCACCTCTCAATGTGGAAGTAAGGTATCGATCCGCAGGAGCAAGAAGGAAAATTTATCTATTCCCTACAACTAAAGTGTCACAAGTTTTAGTTGATTATGCACTAAACAAGTTTAAAGAAAAAGGTGGTTGATTTAATGGATGGAAGTTTGATGTAACAAAACAAGAATGTAAAATTGTCCCAATCCTTTTCAATGCAAGAGGACAAGATAAAGGTTTTCTCTTATAGGAACAATGGACATGGGTTCACTTAATCCTCTCTCTCTCATCTACGGTGATTATCATGTTATAGATAAAGTATACACAATTGTCATGTTTTAATGGTAGCTTTTAATGACGGCTATATGTCCAAAAACACATAGTTGAAAGAAATACTCATTTGTGTGCTACACCCCCGCAAGGCTAGCATGGCTACTGTCACTCCCACATCATACTCTTTCTTTTTACCCCCAGATAAAGGATGTTGGGTTGTATTGCACATGTCACTCAATACATATGCCGTTGTCACATCGGCCATCCCGTACCTACATACATCATACTTCATAATGGACAATATTCTAAACACTAGTGCAATGATTCATAATTCGTGTGCATGACCACATCTCTCTCATCTATCCACACTTGGTGGTGTCAATCACCTCATGACAAGGATAAACAAGGCATTATGCATAAATCAAACCATCACATGCATCATAGAATATCTCCAAAGTATGACAAATCATAAAAGCTCCAACACAACGGTAAATGCATAACAAATCATCTCATACCACAATATTCACCATAGGAATTACATAGATGACCGTAATCATGTTCAGCAGCTCATACGGTACTAATTAGTGATGCTCAAAGAGAGGAGAGATACATAAGTTACCACCACAAACCCAAGTCCAGGGGGTGGACTACTCCCCCTTCATCATGGAGACGGTGGAGAATTCGTTGGAGAAGATGGAGACCACGCTGGCAGCGCCCCGCCGGAGTTTTTCCCCCTCCAATCTGCAGCTTCAGTCTCTGTTTCATGGTTTCTGTGTTTCGGCGGCGCTCCCTTTCGCGAAAGCCCTGGGGGGTCTATATATAGTCGTTTTTAGGACAAGACGAAGCTTCGGCAAGAAAGATCGACGGCAGCGGAGGCCCGAGGGCCAGGATGGGGGACCCCACGCGGCCAAGGAATCTGGACGCGTGGGCCCACCCCTTTTGGCCTTCTGGTCTCCGTTTCTTCGATTCCTTTGCGCCTACGTTTCGTTCCTTCCAAAAAATGATCCCCGTAAAGTTTCAGGTCATTTGGACGTCGTTTGGGTTCCTGAAACATCAAAATATAGAAAAGGGGGTTTTCTGACAGCGCAGGGTTAATTCCAGAAAAATGGGGAAGTTGTTAATTATCCCCAAAACTCAATATAAATCATGAATATAACCCTTATATGATGCAAATATCATGGAATAACATGTAATAAAATGTAAAGTTCATGTATGCATTTTACATGCATCAACCACCGTTGGCAGGAGTGTTGGCCAACACATTGAGCATGGCGGAGAACGGCAGCGTCGACGACGTCTGAACCTCCTCCCGCGAGGCACACTACGGCTCGGCGTCGACCGGAAAGGTCATCGTAGCAAAAGATTGTGCTATCCTAGCATTTCTAGAATATTAATGTAGCAACAAAAAAAAAGACTATGTGGCAAATCCCCCGGGCCGCAGCAAAATCCCCAAATGAGACGCTCCAATGGTAGGAACGCTGAGCACCGCTGACATCAACCCCAACGACAGTTGACAGCGGCGCTTCCCAGCGCTTGCAACATCGGCCCCCGAATGGTAGCATCGGTGGCGGCAGCTAGAATCTCCAACGACGGTAGCACCTATGCTGACGGACGGTACCACCAAGGGCCGCCGCTCGTAGCAACGCTAGCCTGGTGTCGCAGCACCGGCGACATGGCTTCACAGCACCACCACCGCACCGCCACCTCCCCTGCAATACAACGACAACGTGTTGCTCTCCTTCCCTCGCCGACAGCACACAGCGGGGCACCGAGGAGATGCTTCCTGGATCCGGCACCTACCATGGCGGTAGGACGGACTCGGAGGACGAGTTCGACGACGAGCACGGACTCGATGACGACGAGGACGGAGGCTAGAGGCCTCGGCCATGGCGGTAGGACCTTGAGATGTTAGGGCATCTCCAGTCGTGATGCTGATACGTGCATTTTATATCATCATTTATATAACTTTTAGTATCATACTAGAATGTTATTTGCATGATTATATGATTGTTTCTACATGTTTTAGATGATTTTGGGGACTTTCATACAAAGTCCCTATTTTTGGTATTTAATTTCTGGGAGGCAGAAAACCTCCTTTTTCTTGTCTTTAATGTTTCAGGAGCTACAGGACCTCAAATAATAAAAGGAAAAATACTGCGTCAGTTTTTCATCGGGAGAAAGGCAGAGGGAAGAAGACCGAAGAGAGGAGAGCCACGAGGGCCAAATGGGGGTGGCCCACGCGGCCCATGTACCTGGCCGCGTGGGACCCACCAAAGGTGCCTCGGGCACCTCCTCGCCTGGGGCTTTTTAGCACGCCTTCGTCTCGCCCGAAAAGTAACGCCCTAATTTTTCCAAGTCCATCCGAGGTCGCGGCGGCGGCGAAACTCCTGATCCCTTCCGAGGGGGGTCAGATCCTGCTGCTCCGGAACTCCGGAGAAGGGGGAAATCATCGTCATCGTCATCACCTCTCCTCCTTGGCGTGGGAGGAGGCCTCTACATCATCACCCCCATCAAGACCAGCACCATCACCATCATCATCACCGTGATCCACTCCGTTCCCCTCGCAGTTTGAGAGTTGCTATACCCTAGATACTTGTCTTGTGCTACTATTCATGTTTGTGATTGAGTACTTGTCATTATTTGGTGGTGAAGTTATAATTTCAGATTGTGTTGTACCACTTATGCCACTGATTATGATCATGTTCGCACGTTGTGAGTAGTTCCCGTATGTTCCTGAGGGCATAGGATGAATTGGCATTGATTTATATATGACATGTGTTGGTATTTTGTCAAGAGTTTATCTTTTATGTGATTCTATGATGGTGTTGTGCGAACGTCGACTGCACAACACTTCACCTTATGGGCTCATAGGAGAACACCGTAGTGTAATGAATTGATGGAGACTTGGGAGGACACGTAAACCTGAGACCGAGTCATGAAGTTATATTATGAGGGTATTAGTATCGGGGACCTTAGAGTGTAATGCTATGGTGGGACTTTAGGTCTTAATAATTCTTGTGCAGTCATTTGCTTGGCCACATGATCCATCATAAGGGGTTGTAGTTTATTTATTTAGCTATACCTAATTATGGCTCCGTCCAAAGAGGATTAAAACTTGACAAGATATTCAACGTGTTGTTTAATAAATCTCTATGCCTAGCATCATCCATGCCGCCCTCGGGAACGTTTGCCACATATAAGTTACACATCACTTGAGCTTGTCCTTTGCCACATAAGAGGATTGGGCTTTCTCTCTTTGAGAGCTTTCACTTGCTACTATCTGTTATCTGCTTGCAATTATACAACTGAAAATACCAAAAACACTGCATCTTTTATTGTTTTATTTATCAATCTTACTAACCAATACCTTCAGCTCCTCGTGGGTTCGACAACCTTTTCTAATTGAAAGGTACTACAATTGATCTCCTGCACTTGGGAGCCATCAAGATACTTTTCTGGCGCCGTTGCCGGGGAGCGTAGCGCTATTGGTAAGAAGTTTGGTAAGGAAACTTGAAAGCTGTTTATCTCATTGTTACTATGGCATTTATGAATCGTGCCTCGCTGCATCTTGCTCTATATGAAAGTGCTTATGCCACTACTGCAAAGGTGGTTGAAACTACTGTGTCTGAGGTACCTAAAGTGGGATTTAAAATTCCCATGGTCATGTTAAAAGAGTTATGAAAAATCCATTTACAGGAGATGGAACTAAGTCGGCACGCGAGCACATGGAAATAATTGAGGACATATGTGGCTTATTCAGACTACCTGGTATTTCAGAGGATCAGGTAAAAAGGAAGCTATTGTATTTGTCTTTATCTGGTAATGCTCGTGATTGGTACAGGTCTTGGATGAAGAGGTCCAGAATGAATGGAGTATCTTGAGGAAGGTTTTCTTTCTTAAATATTTTACTCCTAAAGAAGCTTATGATAACCGCTGCTATATATTCAATTTCTGGCCACATCTGGGAGAGAGTATTACTCAAGCTTGGGGGAGGTTAAAGGAACTCCTTCGCAAGAATCCATGTCATGATCTTACAAGGAAACTTATATTGATAAACTTTTATGTGAGACTACCTATGAAGCACAAGGAGATTCTGGATAATTCATCTGGTGGAAGTTTTACTAATAACACTGAAGAAGAAGCATGGAATTTATTGGAGACTATTTCTGAAAATACTAGCCACTGGGATCTTGATAAAGGTAATGAGCCATATTTTGATTATGAATATTCATGTGTAGAGAATTTCTCTACTTCTATTCTGTTTAAAAATCTGAGTGATACTTTTGGTCTTGATCCTTATGTTATAATTGAAATAGCTAAAGGTTTTGCTGATCATATCTGTGTTCCAAAAAGTGGATTTGAAGTTTATGTTGAACCTGTTAAACAATCTATTGTTGTTCCTAAAGTTATTAAACAGGTTGAACCAATGTCATCTGTGACAATTGAGGAGTATGTTGAACCACCTCCATTTCCAAACCAAGTTAAGGAGAATTTACTTAAAGCTGTTACTAACAAGAGTAACAAAAGATGTTCTCAGCCTTATGAACAGGTGGAAGTCAACACTCAAATTTCTGTTATCAAGCAACTAAATGAAGAAGACCCAGTGGATGTTTATCTATGTGAAGATGCTACCAAAGTCATCAAAGGTAATTCGGCCAAAGTTGGGAAACCTGTTATATCATGCTCTATTGGGACTTCAAGTTATCATGGTCTATGTGATATTGGAGCAAGTATTAGTGTCATTCCATATTCTCTTTATCTTGAGATCAAGCCTGATATTGATCCCATTGTTATGGAAGAGACAGGTATGACAATTCAACTTGCTAATAAAGATTATATTAGTCCATTTGGAATTGTTAGAGATGTTGAAGTATTGATTGGCAAAATAAAATACCCTGCTGATTTTATTGTGCTTGGTTGTCCTCAAGATTCATTTTGTCCTATCATTTTTGGTAGACCTTTCTTACATACTGTTGGTGCTGAAATTAATTTGCCTAAAGAGAAAGTGTTTATTAAATGTGCTGGTGAGAAACTTGAATTTAACTTTTCCAAATTTGCTGATAAACATGTTGAGAAAGAGCCAATTCCTAATAATTTAATTGAAACTCTTGCTCATATAGCTGTAGCTTCAACTGATGTTGTAGAACGTTATATGCTTAATCAAGATGAACCATTTAATGATGAGGAAAAAGAGGCTTTGGAACAAATATTATGGCAACAACCACCACAATTACAATTGCATATCCCACCTGATAATTTAGGAGTGCTACCACCACCTAAAGGGGATCCTAGTTTTGAATTGAAACCTTTGCCTGCAAATCTGAAATATGCATATTTGGATGAGAAGAGCATATATCCTGTCATTATTAGTGCTAACCTTTCAGCTGAAGAGGAAGAGAAATTACTTGATGTGCTAAAAGCTCACCGACCAGCCATTGGATACTCTCTTGATGATCTTAAAGGTATAAGCCCCGCTCTATGTATGCATAAAATTAATCTGGAGGAAGATGCAAAACCTGTTGTTGATTTTCAACGCCGCCTCCATCCAAAAATGAAAGAAGTGGTAAGAAAGAGGTAATAAGACTTATTGAAGCTGGTATCATTTATCCTATAGCTGACAGTAAGTGGGTTAGTCCTGTTCATTGTGTTCCTAAAAAGGGTGGAATGACTGTTGTTCCAAATGAAAAGGATGAACTTGTGGCTCAACGTACTGTAGTTGGTTATAGGATGGTTATTGATTTCAGAAAATTGAATAAAGCAACTCGAAAAGATCATTATCCATTGCCATTTATTGATCAAATGCTAGAAAGGTTATCTAAACACTCTCACTTTTGCTATCTAGATGGTTATTCAGGTTTCTCGCAAATTCCTGTCCATAAGGATGATCAAGAAAAGACCACTTTTACTTGCCCATATGGTACTTTTGCTTACAGGAGAATGCCATTCGGTTTATGTAATGCTCCTGCTACTTTTCAAAGATGCATGAATGCTATATTTGCTGATTATATTGAAAAGATAATGGAGGTTTTTATGGATGATTTTTCTGTGTATGGTACTTCCTTCGATAATTGCTTGTTCAACCTTAACAAAGTTTTACAGCGTTGTGAAGACCAACACTTGGTTCTTAATTGGGAGAAGTGTCACTTCATGGTTACTGAGGGTATAGTTCTTGGGCATAAGATTTCTGGAGAAGGAATAGAAGTTGATCCAGCAAAGATTGAAGCTATTGAAAAACTACCATATCCAAGGGACCTCAAAGGTATAAGAAGTTTTCTTGGGCATGCAGGTTTTTACCGTAGGTTCATTAAGGATTTCTCCAAAATATCAAAACCTCTAACCAATCTTCTGCAAAAGGATGTTCCTTTCTCTTTTAATGATGATTGCATTGAGTCCTTTAATATTTTGAAGAATGCTTTAATCACTGCTCCCATTATTCAACCTCCTGATTGGAACTTGCCTTTTGAAATTATGTGTGATGCTAGTGATTATGCAGTTGGGGCTGTTTTGGGCCAACGTGTTGATAAGAAACTGAATGTTATTTATTATGCTAGTAGAACACTTGATGCTGCTCAAAAGAATTATGCTACAACTGAGAAAGAATTTTTAGCAGTACTGTTTGCTTGTGACAAGTTTAGACCTTATATTACTGATTCAAAAGTCACAATACATACTGATCATTCTGCTATTAAATACTTGATGAATAAGAAAGATGCTAAGCCTAGACTAATAAGATGGGTACTTCTATTGCAAGAATTTGATTTACACATTGTTGATAGGAAAGGGGAGGATAATCAAGTTGCTGATCATCTCTCTAGGATGGAAAGCATACCTGATGATCCTATTCCTATTAATGATAGCTTTGTTAATGAACAACTTGCAATTGTTAATGTTTCTAGTGCTAAAGTTGCATCTCCTTGGTTTGCCAACTATGCAAATTTTATTGTTGGTAAAGTTTTGCCTCCACACTTCACTTCTCAACAAAGAAAGAAATTCTTTTATGATCTTAGACATTATTTTTGGGATGATCCTTTCCTCTATAAGAAAAGTGTGGATGGTATTATTAGACGTTGTGTACCTGAGCATGAACAACAGGCTATTATAAGAGATTGTCATGACAGTCCCTATGGAGGGCATCATGCAGGAGATCGCACAGGAGCAAAGGTATTACAATCTGGTTTCTATTGGCCTACTTTATTTAAGGACTGTGCTGAATATGTTAAATCTTGTGATAAATGTCAAAGAGTAGGAAACATTGGTAGGAGGAATGAAATGCCTATGAATTATTCATTGCCACTTGAACCATTTGATGTGTGGGGTTTTGACTTTATGGGTCCTTTCCCAGAATCAAAGACAAAGCATACTCACATTTTGGTTGCAGTTGACTATGTTACAAAGTGGGTGGAAGCAATTCCAACCAAAAGTGCAGATCATGCCACAGCAATGAAGATGCTCAAGGACATCATTTTCCCCAGGTTTGGTGTTCCTAGGTTCTTAATTACTGATGGTGGTTCTCATTTCTTGCATGGTGTTCTTAGAAAAACTTTGGCAAAATATGATGTTAACCATAGAATTGCATCTCCTTATCATCCTCAAACAAGTGGGCAAGTTGAATTAAGCAATAGGGAAATTAAACTCATTTTGGAAAAGACAGTGAATAAGTCTAGATCTGATTGGCCAATTAAGATTAATGATGCTTTGTGGGCTTATAGAACTGCTTTTAAAAATCCTATGGGAATGTCTCCTTATAAAATGGTTTATGGAAAAGCTTGTCACTTACCTGTTGAACTAGAACATAAAGCTAGATGGGCTATTAAACAACTGAACTTTGATTTTAAAACTGCGGGAGAAAAGAGAATTCTTGACCTAAACCTACTTGACGAATGGAGAAATGAAGCTTATGAAAGTGCCAGGATGTTTAAAGAAAAAGTTAAGATTTGGCATGACAAGAAAATTAAGAAAAAGGAATTCAAAGTAGGTGATCAAGTTTTATTGTACAACTCTCGTTTCAAGTTTTCTGCAGGGAAGCTAGCTTCAAAGTGGCAGGGACCATTAGTGATACAGGAGGTGTACCGTTCAGGAGCTATCCGTCTTCACGGTGACATGAAAGGTAAACCTCATGTAGTCAATGGACAACGCCTTAAACCTTATATTGCAGGAAAGAGCTTCATCGGAAGGGTGGAGGAGTTGAATTTACAAACACCGGAAGAGGTAATTGAGAGAAACCGTGCAGTTCCAGAAACCCTAAATCAATAGAAGGTAACTTTTGTGTTGGAAAGTTTCTCGGAATTGCATAAAATTTTACGGAGGTCAATTTTTATGGAAATCATCGTATGGGACAAGAAAACTGGACGAAACGGAGACCCGAGGGAGAAAGAGAGGGGCCCACGCGGCCCAAGTACCTGGCCGCGTGGGGCTATCCCTTTTCCACCTCGGAGTCCTTTTTCGTCTCGTTTTCGATCCCGACGCTTCGTCTTGACCTAAAAACCCTCAATATATACCCTCTCTGCCGATCTAATCTCGCACCGAGCGTTCTCGAGCGATCTTTGTTTCTGTTGTTTCTGCCTGTCAGGTTTTAGCCATGTCTTGCTCCGGATCCAACCAAGAGGGGGAGAGCTCTCCCAAGGAGGGTGTTGTGAACCGCTACCTCAACTCCGTGATGACACCACCGAAGACCGTGTGCTTCAAGGAGGGCGTGATGCTCGTGGAGGAGGTGAAGGCTCCCAAGGCCACCGGCACGGTAGAGGCAAGGCTGGATGAGTTGGAGGACAAGACCTTCAGGTATGGCACTGTGGTTTACCGCAGCCTTGATGCTCACCACTTCATGAACCTGGAGCTGGAAAGAAGGTTGAAGAGTACAAGAAAAGGCTTGAAGATCTGGAAGATAGATACAAGGACGTCATCGACAAGTGGGAAAGTTCCAATGCTTCATGTGGGATTTGGAGAACCAGAACTGTGAATATGAAGAACGCTTCAAGAAGATTGCAGCAGCTGCCACCCTCAGGTATAATGATCCACCTACATCTTTCCGTGATGGAAAGCCTTTCCATGGAAGATGGCTGAGTGGGAGAAAGAATATGAGAAGGAGGAGCTGCAGCAAAGAAAGACCTTGCAAAACGTCAAGCTTGGGGGAGTTCCACCTAGTCTTTATCTCACTAGTTTATCATATCTATCTAGTCATGGTGTGTTTTGCTTTTATCGTTTAGTTATCAATATCTCTTAGGCGTGTGTGAGCTCATGGAGCATTATCATGTATCCCTATCTATGGTTTATCAATGAATATTAAAGTATGGTGTCATCCATGATTCTCTTGTTTGGGATTTATGGGTAACACTCATGCAAATGAGCGTGGCATATTTAGAATTTCAATCACATCTTGCCTTGAAATTAATTAACTTGAGTATGTTGGACAATTATAGAATTATCTCAATATAGAAGAAGTAAAAAGACTTGTGAATTAATAGTTTGAGGTTAAGATATAGTCTTGTAGGATAAGAAGTTGAGAAGACTTAATGAAAAGGATATAAAACACTCTTGTTACAACCTAGTATCTTTTGAGCAAATTAATGATCATGGATATTTCAATACTTATGCTCTTGAATGTGAATGAAAGGAAGGCACCTGAAATTTCAGCTAGCCATGGAAAGTGTAAGAAAAGGGTTGTGTAGAGCATGGGAACTTGATTGAGATATCCATGACTAAAGTTTGCACTAGTTACTAGTCAAGCAAGAGTGATAACAATTTTTATATCTATCTGTCTTTTCATTTGTCTTCTTTTGAACTTGTTATCCAATGAGAGTTTATCTTGTCTTTGAATTTCAGCAAAGTATAAAAGATTATAATGCTTGCCATGAAGAGCAAAAGCATGTGAAAAACAATATGATTCGATTGTCCAACATACAATGGTTATTTGCTTTCAAAAGTAAGGGGTGATTGCTAGAGTTCTACTTATGTTGCCCTCATATGTATGAGTTTTAGATCATTAATCTTATCTTGCAATTGAATATGATGATGATACAATGCCCGTATTTATTTATCAACCATAAGTCCATTGATGCATGTAATGATCTATGTCCTTACTTACTCGAGGACGAGTAAAGGTTTAAGCTTGGGGGAGTTGATACGTGCATTTTATATCATCATTTATATAACTTTTAGTATCATACTAGAATGTTATTTGCATGATTATATGATTGTTTCTACATGTTTTAGATGATTTTGGGGACTTTCATACAAAGTCCCTATTTTTGGTATTTAATTTCTGGGAGGCAGAAAACCTCCTTTTTCTTGTCTTTAATGTTTCAGGAGCTACAGGACTCAAATAATAAAAGGAAAAATACTGCGTCAGTTTTTCATCGGGAGAAAGGCAGAGGGAAGAAGACCGAAGAGAGGAGAGCCACGAGGGCCAAATGGGGGTGGCCCACGCGGCCCATGTACCTGGCCGCGTGGGACCCACCAAAAGGTGCCTCGGGCACCTCCTCGCCTGGGGCTTTTTAGCAACGCCTTCGTCTCGCCCGAAAAGTAACGCCCTAATTTTTCCAAGTCCATCCGAGGTCGCGGCGGCGGCGAAACTCCTGATCCCTTCCGAGGGGGGTCAGATCCTGCTGCTCCGGAACTCCGGAGAAGGGGGAAATCATCGTCATCGTCATCACCTCTCCTCCTTGGCGTGGGAGGAGGCCTCTACATCATCACCCCCATCAAGACCAGCACCATCACCATCATCATCACCGTGATCCACTCCGTTCCCCTCGCAGTTTGAGAGTTGCTATACCCTAGATACTTGTCTTGTGCTACTATTCATGTTTGTGATTGAGTACTTGTCATTATTTGGTGGTGAAGTTATAATTTCAGATTGTGTTGTACCACTTATGCCACTGATTATGATCATGTTCGCACGTTGTGAGTAGTTCCCGTATGTTCCTGAGGGCATAGGATGAATTGGCATTGATTTATATATGACATGTGTTGGTATTTTGTCAAGAGTTTATCTTTTATGTGATTCTATGATGGTGTTGTGCGAACGTCGACTGCACAACACTTCACCTATATGGGCTCATAGGAGAACACCGTAGTGTAATGAATTGATGGAGACTTGGGAGGACACGTAAACCTGAGACCGAGTCATGAAGTTATATTATGAGGGTATTAGTATCGGGGACCTTAGAGTGTAATGCTATGGTGGGACTTTAGGTCTTAATAATTCTTGTGCAGTCATTTGCTTGGCCACATGATCCATCATAAGGGGTTGTAGTTTATTTATTTAGCTATACCTAATTATGGCTCCGTCCAAAGAGGATTAAAACTTGACAAGATATTCAACGTGTTGTTTAATAAATCTCTATGCCTAGCATCATCCATGCCGCCCTCGGGAACGTTTGCCACATATAAGTTACACATCACTTGAGCTTGTCCTCTTGCCACATAAGAGGATTGGGCTTTCTCTCTTTGAGAGCTTTCACTTGCTACTATCTGTTATCTGCTTGCAATTATACAACTGAAAATACCAAAAACACTGCATCTTTTATTGTTTTATTTATCAATCTTACTAACCAATACCTTCAGCTCCTCGTGGGTTCGACAACCTTTTCTAATTGAAAGGTACTACAATTGATCTCCTGCACTTGGGAGCCATCAGATGCCCTGATGACGTGAAACACACGTTCGTTGGGAGACCCCAAGAGGAAGGTATGATGTAGTCAGCAGCAAGTTTTCTCTCAGAAAGAAACCAAGGTTATCGAACCAGTAGGAGCAGCAACTCTTCAGAAGGTTGTCAATGGCGCCAGAAAAATAGCTGTCGAAGGGAGTTTGGACTGTTGACGTGGAATCTGCACACAACACAATCAAACTACTTTGCCCCAACGAAACAGTGAGGCTGTCAATCTCACTGGCTTGCTGAAAACAAAGGATTAAACGTATGGTGTGGAAAATGAGTATTAAATTGCAGAGAATAAAAAGAAACAGTTTACAGTTTGTGGTTGTTTAATCAGTTTAAAAGAATGGACCGGGGTCCACAGTTCACTAGTGGTGTCTCTCCATAAAAGATAACTAACATGTTGGGTGAACAAATTACAGCTGGGCAATTGACGAATAGTGAGCGCATGACAATGCATATACATGACATGTTGACTACTATGATATTTAATTGGGCATTACGACATAATACATAGACCGTTATCCAACACATCTATGACTAATAATCCACCGCCGGGTTGTCATCCGAGTCCCCCGTTGGTATTAAGTTGCAAGCAACGGATAATTGCATTAAGTAAAGTGCGTAATGTAAACAAACACATATGCCCGTGGACATAGCATCGTTAGGTTATCCCTAGTGGCAACAGCACATCCACAACCTTAGAACTTTCTATCACTGTCCCAGGTTAAACGGAGACATGAACCCACTATCTAGCATAAATACTCTCTCTTGGAGTTACTAGCATCTACTTGGCCAAAGCATCTACGAGTAACGGAAAGCATGCAAGATCTTAAATAACATATAAGATAGATTGATAATCAACTTGACATAATATTTAATATTCATCGGATCCCAGCAAACACAACATGTAGCATTACAATAATATGATCTTGACCATGTAGGGCAGCTCACAAGATCTAAACATGATGGCACAAAGTGGAGAGACAACCATCTAGCTACTGCTATGGACCCGCAGTCCAAGGATGAACTACTCACGCATCACTCCGGAGGCAGGCATGGCGATGTAGAAGCCTCCGGTGACGATTCCCCTCTCCGGCAGGGTGCCGGGAAGAGGTTCTGAACCCTCCCGAGCTAGGGTTGACGACGGCGGCGTCTCTGTATCTTTTCGTGTATATTTGCTCAGGTACTTAGGCTTTTCGCGTCGGGGGGAATAAGTAGGCGAAAGGGCGGCGGCTGCGGACCCCGAGGGGCCCACACCACCCTAGGGCGCGGCAGAAGGGGGGCCCGCACCCTAGGTGCGTGTGGCCTCCTGGTGTCCCTCCTCTGCTGCTCCTCGCTCCGTCAGGCGTGTTCTGGAAAAATAGGCACCCCCGTGTAGTTTCGTCCAATTCCGAGAATATTTCCAGACTAGCTTTTCTGGAATACAAAAACAGCAGAAAACAGAAACTGGCACTTCGGCATCTTGTTAATAGGTTAGTCCCAAAAAATGTATAAAAGTGATATAAAGTAGATGCAAAACATGTAGCAATTGGTATAAAACAAGCATGGAACATCAAAAATTATAGATACGTTTGAGACGTATCATGCCCCCCAGGCCGAAATTCGGCGCTATATTGGGCCGCCTAGGGGCATCGGCGCTGTTTGCCACGGTGGGGGGGGCGCCGATTCCCAGTCGTCGTACCCAAGAGGCAAACCCAGGATTTAAAATAATTCAAATTTGGGCGAAATTTGCTAATTTCGACGAATTTCATTCATATATAGGTGAAATTCGTACATTTTTTGCCGATTACATATTTAGACTTAAAAAGTAAACATATTTGGATAAAAAGACGGCGCTCTACATGCCGAGCTGGCTATAGAACACCGTATAGTCGCCGAGCTGGCTGGATAGCCCGTCTCATACAGCAGGCGCGCCTCCCAGTCATGGAGGAAACGTCGGCCGAAGCCGTTGGCCGCCGCGCCATCACCTAGGTATCGCTCTGCCATTGCTCTACTCTGGGCGAGGGAGAAGGTGAGTGGGGAGAGGGCGAGGGCGAGTCTGTATTCGGTGCCACGGCGAGAGGGCCTTTTATAGCGGCGAGGGAGGCGAGCGGGTGGGGCGGTGGCGCGCCATTACTGCGCTGCGTGGCCACCGATTGGACGAGTCGACCGCCGCCTGATGGACGCGGCGGGCCTTTAACTGGCGCGGGAGCCGAGGAGATGAAGACGGACAACGTTTTTCTAATTTCTTTCGTGCACTTTTTCGCCTGGTCGCTGACAGGATGGGCCCGCCTTGGTTTCGCGCGTTTTCTCCTTGGCGCCGCCCCCCAGCTGCCCCCCAACGACATGGGTTCGGCCTGGGCGCGCCGGTGCAAAAAATGGTCCAAACGACGCTATTTGGGATCTTGGGGGGGGGGCGACCGGGATAAAAAGGCGCTATTTGGCCAAACGGCGTAAATTTGGGCTCCTGGGGGGGCGAGTGGAGATGCCCTTAGCCATGGCGCTGAGGGTAAGCATCTGCATCCCGGGCCAGGCCTGCAACAATGGCTCGACGACGCGGCGAACTCTTGGAGCGCCGCCGCCGAGCATCCGTAGAAGCACCTCTGCTGTAAGCAGGAGAATGGGTCGCCGGTCGCCATTGGCTTGCACCAGAGCCGCGTCGCTCCGTTCCGACATGATTTTTGGACGTGGGGAAGCGGCGTTTTGGCCGGAATCAGGTGGGTAGGGGCGGCTAGGGTTGCGCCACGAGCGGGGGGGGGGGTGGATGGGAGGTGCTAGGAGAAGGGGCCAGCGAGGGCTGTGCCAGCAGCGACGCCGATGGCGGACAGCGCAAGCGCGCGGAGAACACGGGATCGATTGAGTGAGGAGGATGAAAGGATAAGGCAGCAGTCGGGCGGTGTGTGGCCCCGTTGAGGACGCGTGTCGCGGTTAGAAAGAGGACGACGCAAGAGGCGCGATCCCCCGGATGATCCTATGGCTTTTCCTTTAAAATATCGGATATCGGTTATGTATCAGTTTGCATTCTGCATATCAGAAGTCAGACATCGGTCGATATATTGGATGATATGTAGTTATATCGGAAAACATATGTCTAAATTCTTTTATTGTGATTGTTCAACACATACTTTGTTAGTCATGAAAAATAAATGATGTCAATTCTTGATCATAAGAAATATATAACTCCAAGTTCATTGACTACTCGATTAAAAATAACTCTATATGTTAAGAGTCGTAGGTTTCAATTTTTCTCTGATTTTTTAGTATCTGCGCAATTTTTTGTGCGCTGATGCATGTGTCCTCGCGCACTCCCGACTCACCGTGTCGGGCTGGATTCGCTGGCACTGGATTTCGATTTTCTCCGTCCATGCGATTTTTCTGCCGCGATGCGTGGACTCGTGCGTTCACGCAGATCGCCGGGCTGGGCATAGGTCGGGTCTTCGTCCCGGGGTCTACTGCTGATCCGTTGCCAACCTCATTTTGCTGACGTGCATGGACGGCTATTAGCGATGTCCGCTAATGATGTTATCCGTTATGTGCCACTTGTTGACTTGCATGCTCCTTTGTGTCCAATGTGTTTTGACGAGTTTCAGTTGCATGGGTGTCTAGATGGTTCGTGTGCGGATGTGTTGCATACTTGTCAGGTAGATGTGCCCACCTGTCTGTCCTGGTTTCGTTTTTATTTTCTTACACATGGTTTTTAAGTCGTGCAACGGTCGTGTTGTTTGTGTTTACTTTTTCTTCTCTTCGAATACATGTCTAGGTTCAACCTTTTTTATCCAAATATTGTTAGTTTTTATTCGAATATTGTAACAGTCAACCAGCTTATGGCACTACAACAAAACTGGCCCGTAGAGGCACTATTTTGATCATGTAGAGACACTTAAATTGTCTTACATAGTTGTAGAGGCATTTACCAAAGTGTCTCAAAAGTGTCACTACGGGAAGTGTCTCTTAGACTATAGAGTCATAACACAAAATGACTATATATGACATAGTCACTTTGTAGAGACACGCTATTGTGTATCTATAGACATAGAGATGCTTCAAAGATACACTTGGAATGTGTATGCAAAGGAATAGTGGCACTTTCATGTGGCATTTTAGGCTTTTAGCTCGTCTCTAACAATATTCGAAACATTATCTTGTGGAAGTTTCTCCATTTCACTCCATCTCTAGAAATGTAGAGACGTTTAAGTGAGTCATTTTATTCAGTCTCTAGAAATAGAAAAGGCTAAGTGTATAGACATACATAATGTCCCTTTTTGAAAATGTAGAGGCAGATTTTTATGACATATATCTATCTTGAGACATACGTACAAAGTCTATAGAGGCATATTGGCATGTGCCGAGACTCGAGACACAATCTATCGTATCCTTCCAAAGGGAAAGAAACTCGCTCTTTAGAAAAGAGATACTATGGAGATTCAATAGAAGCATAATACACATATTAAATATTTTTATGACACGGGAACAAAAGATAATTAAATATTCATTCATAGAAAAGGTCAATATACATATACCGAGCTTGAATTAATTGCTAATAAAAAAATATGAGTAATGATCTTTAAAACATTGAAACCAAACGGTGTAAGCTAGACGCCCATGAAGAGAAAAACTAGAAAACCAAACATGTTCCAAAACATGAAAGGAACAACATCTTTCTGGATAGTCTTCAGAATACTACACACCAGCACACCAAACCAAGAACTTTAATATTTCCCTTCCGAGCTCTTGTCATCAGCCACCATATGGAGCCAAATATTGAAACCCTACAATCACCGAACAAATGTCACCTTAGTCTAAAAAGAGAACTGTTGATATAGAAATGTTGTATTTCTCCTACCATAGATTCAAAGTAAATTACCATTCTGGAATTACATGGATTGCAATATCGGAAATGCATGCTGCCTCACTTTGAACCATCTTTTACTCTTTTAACCTGTAAAAAGAATAATTGTCCTTGTGAAAATGATACCCACGTGTATCAATTACTCTGCTAATAAGCAATCCATTTCAGAACCGGAAAATATTAATTAAAATGCATATCAAACTTACATGAGTAGAGGGCCAAGCAATGCAATGACCAATCGCATCTTCTACAATTTGGAAATCCCCATATGGTCGATGCAGTTTTTCACATCCAAGTTTACTAACATCTAGAATGGTGATTGCCCAAAATGCATCACCAAGCATATCCCCTCCAACACATATTTGTTATCCCTGCTTTCAATTATTCCCTTACCAACCACCAAGCCTTTACTTCTTGGGGTCAGTGAGACCAAGACAACAATTTTCGGTTTCTATAAAATAAACAGAACAATTAATATGAGGGTATGGGACTTATCTCTAAAATGTAGGATTCATATACCTTTTGTGTAGTCTTATGTTTGAGTAATTCCTTTGCTGTGGATACCTATAATAAACCAAACACAGTAGGAATAATACAAGGAGATTAGGTTCTGCAAAACAACACGAAGACAAATAACCAGTGACAAGAATCAGAAAGAACCTTCACTAATCTTTGTTCACGTGATGAAGACGAATTCTGGCAATGCTCCTTGGCTTTAGCAGCACGTACACGCTGTATTATCAACCAAACATGTTCAGTAGGAGACATTCCAAAGCATACGGTGTAATGATTTTTTTTTTGCATACATACTGAGAGAGAGAGAGGGAGAGACAAATAATTTCCAAGTCAGGAAAAATAAATAATATATGATGCATTACATATTCACTAACACAACAATCAGTTAGACACGTATTTAATGAGAATCCATATACCGAAGAACAAACAACAATACTACCTTTGTATTTTTATTTGAAGTTTGAATAGTTTCACTGGATTCAGCGTGCTGAGTCTTTTCAAAACGTTCACCTATGAGAGAAACATGAATAGTTTAATAATAGTTAAAGATCAGAACAGCGCGTCTTTATTTCCATGAAGAAGCATAGTTATTTTCTAAAAGACGACATGTAAAAGTATCCTGAAATTTCACGATGCAAATACCTGCTGTGAAGTTTGTTATTCTGGTGATTCCTTCCTTGTTGATTCCTACAGTTTTGAGTAAACAGTAGCGGGAAATTATTTATGCAAGTATTTGGTGAGGTACACGCACTAAGTTACAACAAGAATGCTATAAGATGAAAATAGAGGAATTCGATCTAGATTTTAGAAATGCACCTTCCCAGTTCTATTTCCGATATCCTGAGATCTGCGATCTTTTGTAAACTGTGCTTCCTGTAGTTAGTCAAAGTGTCAAACATGTTACAATGTCTAATTAACCAAAAGAACTATCAAACATACTGAAGGACCATGACTAATTTGGATTGTAAGAAAATTCCTAATAGCAACCACATGAAGCAGTTCTACTCGAGAGGTAGATGACCTAATGACTTGAGACACCCATTTCACACAAAAAATTAGTGAGGCATCCACAATGCAACCTTTGGATCATTTTTTGTAGTCTGAACATTGTCCATGGGTTCTTCAACAACAACCTCATGACGACCACCAGATCTATCTAAGATGTTCACCTATCAAAGAATTAATAATATGAAAAAATTATTGAAAGGATAGAATAAGTGAATGCGAACAAACTTTGCAAAGGAACAATATGCTATCTATTTTGCCAAAAAGATCTGTTTGTTAGCTGTAACCTAAGCAGCAGCGTTGACGTGCTTAGCTCATATATATTGATCCACTGTTTCAGGTCATTTCGAATTAGTACAAGATTTGCTTAGTTCATATGTATTATGTGGTAACATACGGGCAACCAGCTAGTGAATGTTAGCATGGGAGATGGTACGAAAACTTTATTAAAAACTAAGTGTCCAAGAAAAAGAGTAAAAACTAGGGTTTTACCAAGATGTTGTTGGATTGGAGCATGGGTGCTGGGTCCTCCTCCGGCTGGCCACTCGTCTTGATATATCAAAGAATAATAAGAAAAGTTACTGAAATGACGAAACAAGCATAGTAAATTGACACGTACGTAAGCAACTCTTTTTACCGAGATGTTGTTGGACTGGAGCATGGGGTCTGGGTCCTCCTCTGGATGGCCACTGTTTATCTGGTTCCTGCAGATCATAGTAGCATTAATCTTCGTTGCAACTTACTTTTCCACAATCATGGCAGGATTACTTTACAGGTGGACACGTGTTTGTGCAAAATTTGTAGGTGCGGATCGCGTTCAGCGGATGGCTTTGCATGTCAACATGTTTTCTTTATAACTTGCAGTTGATGGCTCTGCATTAAAGTGGATAAACTTTTGATACTTTCTTTTAGCTCTATCATTTGAATGTTGTATCTAACTTTTTTTTACTACTAGTGTGATGAGGCATCCCTAGCTGCGCCTCAAAAAAAGGGCATCCCTAGCTCTTTACTATTTTTGTCCATTGATGATGGTGTTGCACAAGACAAGTCCAAAGAATACAGAACCAGACCAATTACAAGAGCACGTGCAAACCTATTAGAAGAGCACTTGAATTCACTCTTAGTTGAATCTGATATTTGCATCAATGGTAAATTTATACGGCCTAAGTCTTTGCACTTATGTATCCGGTGAAAGAGCATTGTTGCTCTTAATCATGTTTTGGTGTTGTTGACAATATGGCGTGTGCATCTAACTTGTTGCCTAAAGTATGAAAGTCGTTCACAATTCAAAAAGAAGAAGAGTTGTTGTTTGTCCAGCGGCGGTAGTGCCGCCAGATCGGCGGTAGTACCGCTGGCTACTGGACTGGCAAGCCGCAGCGGCAGTACCGCCCTCAGTGCCGCCAAATCCTCATTCAGATGTAATGAGCGGCACTGGCAGGGGTAGTGCCGCCCGCACTACCGCCATTTCGCCATTCGGATGTAATGAGCGGCACTGGCAGCGGTAGTGCCGCCCGCACTACCGCAGAGGATGGAGATTTGGGACCTTAAGGCCAAATAGCTCCTTCAAGGAGTGCCAAAACATCTTTGCCAATGGACACTCAACAGGGATTTGGTTACTGGTCAGAATACCGCGGTAACCACGGTTACCGGAAATCCCGGCCCCCTCCAAGAAAAAAACGAAACCGATTACCAAAACCTTGGCACTCAAGCAGAGCATGCCTCGTCGTATCATCATGGTCCCCGTAATGTAAAATACTTGATGATAAACATAATGTGATGTGTGATGTTAGGAAATATATTATGCGGCCTATTTTTTGTTTGTTTGTTATTACCTATTAAACTATATTGTTCCTGATTTATTTGAGGGAAAGCGGTCTTCCTGGTGGGGCGGCCCATTTCATTTGGATGCAGATGGTTCCATGAGCACGCCTATTCCACTTTCGGACGTCTCGTTCCAAGAAAATCAACATGCTTTCTCATGGTTTAAAAAGACTATTGTTTCTCAAAAAAAAAGGAAAACCAACGATACTATGCACGCCTAAAGAAATCAGCAAAAATTAACTTTTTAGAAACGGGAGCATTGCCCCAGCCTCTGCATCAAAATGATACACATGACCGGTTTTCCATTGAATAAAGTTGTCCAAGTATCCAAAGGTATGCAAATATTACAAATCACCGATCACCAAGTGTTGAAATAAAAATAAGCCAGAAGAAGATCAACAAGCTAAACATCTAGTCTTCTGTTAGTTGAAATAAAAATAAGCCAGAAGAAATCGGCAAAAAATAACTAAGCTTCTATTAGTTCTCACATTTTTATGCTTTTCAACAAAAAAAAAGAAAAAGGAAAACCCACTAACGATACTTACACTCACGTTTTACCCACTCCTACCATGTTCCTAAAATCTCCTCATTCCATAATTCTAAGATACTCCGTACTAAGCTGGATTGTGAACTCCTGACAGAGCGACAGGTAATCGCAATTTGGAATCACGGAAGGTAACGAAATGAGAAAGGTCGTCGAATGGATTAGCTGCTTCGTTGACTCGTGGTCGTATGGCACTAATTTCCACGTCCGATGGAACCACCGATCTCGATTCCTCCCAGCACGACTGCCTTATTACTCCCTTCGCTCGTATGGCATCGTCTCACCAACCACTGCATAAACTGGCATTCCTCTTGCCTCTACTATACCATGCATCGTCTACTCCTCCCGGCCGTTCTGCTCCTCTTCGCCACGGCCGACGCCTATGCCGCTTCCTGCAGCAACGCCACCTGCGGCGGGCAGAGCATCACCTACCCGTTCTGGCAAGCCAACTCAGGCCCCAACTGCGGCTACCCGGGCCTCGGCATAACCTGCAAGGAGAACACTCCGATCATGGACGTCCAGTTCCATCGGTACAGAGTCCTGCGCATCGACTACGCCAACCGCACCGTCTCCCTCGCCGATGCCGACGCGTGGAACAAGACCTGCCCACGGCTCAGTTTCAACCTCTCCCCGGACCCCAACTCCTGGCTGCAGATCACAGCCTCCAACTCCAAGCTCACCGTGCTCTACAACTGCAAAGCCAGCGTTTCCCGGCCATCCGCCGTGAAACTCGACGGTTGCCCGAGGAAGAACACGACTTGGTACGTGCTCCCGGATGACGGGATCACGGGCAGAGCGCACGGGTACGGGTGCGAGGAGGCGGTGACGACGCCGGTGCTGCTGAATCGGCATCGTCTGGACAACCCGTCGCTCGGCGAGGTGCTGAGCGACGGCTTCGAGATGCGTTACGAGGCCAAATCCGAGCAGTGCGGCGCATGCGAGCAATCCGGCGGACGGTGCAGATACGGACGCATCGAGCAGCACGGCGGGACGGAGTTCGCTTGTCTCTGCGACGATGGCGCTAACGAGCGCCACTGCGGTACGTATGCCATTGCCGGCCTCCTGTTAAATTGGTCCTTCATTCAGTACTACTCCTACATAGCTTCTGTGCTCGATCTGATCTGGAATTTGCTTGGCGAACAACGCGCGCGTCTTCGCCGGGGTGGCTGGCTGATCATGAAAGATTTTTCTGCCATATAAAAGACTTTCCGCGCGCTTGCGTGTCGCGAGTTCAGGTCTTGCGTGCTGGTAGCCTGCATAGACCGCCTGCAGTAAAGCCATTCCTGTGACCAGGGGAGCTTGCCATCGGTAGACCAGCACGTTTGATTACGACGCGATATGTTTGTAGAAATATTTCACTATCAGTCAGACCAATCCAAATACACTAAAGAATATAGAAAAATGGAGCTAGCATATATAATTTTGCATTCAGACACGGTTTACCGAGTCAGACGACCTGTACACGACGGCATAGGATGACAACCTCCCATCAGCTTCAAAGGGTCTTCCCTGTCAGTGCCAAGCTGGTAGCATACAGCTGAATCTTCAATGTTGATACCGATGTTTTGTTTCGTTTTGTTACTCGGATTGCTTCAAAGGGTCTTCCCTGTCAGTGCCAAGCTGGTAGCATACAGCTGAATCTTCAATGTTGATACCGATGTTTTGTTTCGTTTTGTTACTCGGATTACTAAGTACTCCCTCCATTCATAAAAGGATGTCTCAACTTTATCTAAACTTGAATGTATGTACACACTAAACTATGTCTACATATATACAAATTTAGAAAAGATAGAGACATCCTTTTGTGAACGGAGGGAGTATTTCTGAGTGGCACACTTCCACAGACTTATGGAGGAGTAGTAAGAACTTAAATTCAGGTGCATAAGCTAGGTTGCTATACGAATATACATTAAGAGATCTTGTTTAGACAACAATGGCAAGAGTGACCTAGCCCAAACTTTCTTCCTAGTTAAGACGTAAACAATTTACAGCTCAATCTGTGTTTGGGTTCAAACCTATTGCATACAACATACCATGGAACACACGTGAAAAAACCCCGGCTTACTCAGTTAATCTTACTAGAATACTAGGCAATGGACATCACATAACAGAGACATTAATTTACATCACAACCTTCCCGCCTTGAGGCTTCAGCTTCAGCCTTACCACCCTTTTCAGTCTGAGATTCCTCTTCAGTATCGACCGTCATACATATCAGGTACCACACACCAATGCCAATTCCTTCACCTTGATGTTAATCTCATCGGACACATTACCAACTCATCCATCACGAGTCATAAAAGATTCATGTGCTCCGACATGATAACCCAAAAGACACTTATTTCAAAGATAACCTAGAAGGAATGAGCGTGTCGCACTTTTAGACATAACGCACTAAGCGCCCGACTTTAAATTAGTAAAGCCACAAACGAGCACAAGACAATGCGGTACTATTGGATAGACCAGCTTAAAGTTTTACAAACCACCCGCACAGGGTCAGACAAAAACAACTGTTTCAATTGCAAGTTATCCTAGAGGTGTAATGAGACATATTTTAAGTGGAACAAAAGTAGGAAAAAGATATCTAGAAATAAGCTATCATACATAAGTAAGCTCGATTAATTTCACTAAATTTACAATTCATCTACTTATGAACATTTGCGGTAAAATATTGCAGGGGATGCACACTCTTTACGCTTGAAGAGACAAAAATTGTGTAAGAGACATCCTTATTCCCAACTTCATTGTTATTCCCCTCATTTTTGTTCATATATATGTATATATTATTATCGAACAATCTAGTATCTCACTACAATACGAGCACAAGATACTTGATATAAATATGAAAAGACTTGTTAGAAAGTTTGATACCTCAAAAAATGATTGTAAATTTGCTACCACCACATATACACTTAAAACATTAGCAACGACCATTTGAATGGCAGTGCAAGTTCCTAGAAAATTAATTTTGGAGCTTAAACAAGAACAAGTATCTTACCAACTGAGCTATTGCTCAAACTTTTTTAGACGTAGCTGGTCTTGATCTTTCTGATAGGCCGGCACACTTTTTTTTCTCTCGAAAAGGAGGCAGAACTCCTGGCCTCTACATCATTTGTACACACTTGTATTTTTAGTTTCCCCCATATGAGTGGATAGGCAAAGCATCTTCCATTTATATTTTGAGTGATGTGGTAGAGTAAATGTGGTTGCAATCCTTATTAATGTTTCCCCTCCTATTTGCAGATACAATAGCAAGGACCTCGAGCTTAGTTTTGATATGCCTACTAGTAATTTCATGTTTGTTGGGATATAAGAAATATTGTCCTGCACTTTGGGCCAGCCGTCCTCCGTGCTCCTTTCAGGAGCCCATTGAGATTTCCTTGAGCCTCTTGGCGGGTCATGGTGTATATGAATCGTCCAAAGAGGATGTGGGATTTCCATGACACGAAGTGAATCTTCCCCAGTAATATAACAATTTACCTTGTAAGCTTAAGCGCATTTTTTCTTGGTGTTTTGGCGGAACATTTGTCCTGGTGTTGGTTGCTTAGTCGACTAGTAGGAGCCCAAGGCCCATTGTGTCTGGTTTTTTCCTAATTATGCTGACAAGTTTGTTTCCAATAATGAAAAGGTAGAGCTCATGCTAATTGATCCAGAAAAAACAAAATAAATATGGATAAAAGACAATATCAAAGTTGGAAACTAAGAATACAAGTGTACAAATGATTTACAAAGCCAAAGATTGTGTGACAATATTTTGGGCGCCCTTCTACAAACAATATACCATAAGGATATCAAAGCCAAGGATTGAGTCGTTGGATATTTTTTCTGGCTTCTAACTTTTATTCAACATGATTATTATATTTATTTAACTCAATGTGGATGGGGGATAATTGATGCGGAATTTCACTTGAGGAATTGATACTCGATGTGCTTAATATGGAGGAATTTTACTCAAGGGGCGGAGGATGGTTGTGCTAGAATATAGTAAATGAATTAATTGAAGTCAATTCTACCCAAAGTTATATAAACCTATGTGTTTTTATTGGGACAACACATGGCAGATGAGTTGGGTTTGTTTTGAAGGATCACCTCAGCAAGATGTTGACCCACATGATTAGATTCAGATCGATCTTATGTATATCATGGAACATGACTTGCACATGTGTGCTAGGGACTAGTATATTTTAGACTTGGAAAACTGACATGTCTGGTCGTGGTTGCTGACACTGCCCGGAGTCATGCGGATGTTTCCAAATACCGGTGGAACATTTGTAACATCCATTAGTAGTCCATTAGGGACATTACAACCGCAACACCTACGAAGTCTCTCACGCACTCTGCCGTCGCCAACCCTTTGTGACCGTCCGATCCTCCTTCTAAACCCTTTTGGCCGTCGGATGCTCGTCCTCTCCCGCGTGGGCTGCTCCTGGGCCGGATGTCCCCGATGGACGCTGCTCTGGGCATCAATTTCGCGTTTCGTGGTGCATTTGGGCCCAATACGGGCAAAGCCCAGCAACTTGGCTGCTCGCTGGTCCACGCAGCCGTCAGCGGTGCGGAGGAGGCGAGCGGACGGGCGACCGGATGGAAGATCGATCCACCGCGAGCAAGGGCGCCGTGCCGCCCGGCCGCACGCGTTCAGATCGATCGATCTAGGGTGCGAGGAGCGGAACGGCCGCGCGCGAACCGGCCGGCGGCCATCCCACGCGTGCCTCAACGATCTGCCTTCTTAATTTCCCGAATTCATGGCGAAGAACTGACGGGTCGCTCGTGATTGCTCCCTCCACCAGTGAGGTCCGTTTAATTTTCAGTTCATCCATCCCTCTAAGACTACCCATAGTGGGAGTAACATAGGTAGTAACATAAGTGGCACGTAAGAATAAAAGATGATGTGGCATGCAATTAAAGAAGAGAGAGATGGTGGTTGTATCATAGGTAGATACCGTAACATAACGGATTTCGAGGCAAGATGAGTCTATAGGCTAATAAATATGATACCACACATATGTTATTACCCACTATAGAGGTAGTAACATAGACTATTATCATATGCATGATACTAGTGTATGATACTCCCCACTATGAGTAGTCTAATGGCAGCCATCGTGGCCATACCGCCGGCGTCCAGCCAGCCGCACTCGTCATTGATGGCGGTGAGATGATGCGGCAGCGAGGGCGCCTACCTAGCTGATGCGTCGCTGGGATTGATGCGGGTGCGTCTGATTGAATCCCGTGTAAGTTTTCAGTTCTACTAAGCAATAATGGCTGCCATCATGCGCAAATCGCCGGCGGCGACTTATGACGGCACATTATTGTAGACATGCCTCTCCCGTCCTATAAATTCTTCCGTTCCCTCAAAATCTCTCCAGACCGCTTCTTACTCGAGCAGCCGAGCATAACCTCCAACATCATCAACACTGTTCTGCTAGGTTGATTATCTTTCCTGTGGAATCCCCACCTTCAGCAAAGCAATTGTCACCGGCTCTACAATCCGAGATTAAAAAAATTGCATGTCGTATTCATCCTGGTTCGGTGGTTCCGCTCTTTTCATTCCGTTAATCTTGGAGTTTGCTTGGATTTATTTGATTGTGGAATTCTTCACATCACTATTTGCAATGGCTGGCGCACACGGTCAGTTCCTAGATTACCCCGCCTGTTTCTTTTATATGTATCCCTGTATATTTTGATGAATTTCGTTCATTAGTGTCCATGTATATGTCTGCTTGCCGTTGCTAGACCTGGAAGGCTGGAACTATGTCATGTCCATTCTTTTAAATAGCACAAAGTTAGTTTTTTTTATATGAACAATTGAAGAAGAAATAGAATCCCATGGTACTATCAGTTACATCTCTCCTTATAATTCACTTCGTGCTGTTACTTGTTACAGCCCAAGGGCATTTTGTGGGTATGGATCCCTCGTCCTGCTAACAACAAAGTCAACATAAGAGTTGAGACTGCAGGTACTGTACACTGGCATGTGATCCTGAATATGTGTTTTTTCTTTAGTATTCACTGCATTCTGCTGAAGGTACAATACAAATTGCACTCCATTTTGTAATTAATGGTGCGAGAATCTTAAACAGCATAGATTCACATATTTTTGTGCTGATATATGAGTACTTAATAAGTTTTTGCAGGGGTCTCTGCTATTTTACTGTACAAAGTATTCATGCATCGATGCCCTTAGCTATGATCCTCTCCTGATGTTTCTTGGACATGTTTGCAGCAGATCCAGCTAAGGATGTTATGGTAGATGCTTTGCAGGGCTTGATAGTTTCGTGCCACCGCGCAAGGGGGATATTTGACACCCAAGTGGCTGGTTTTCAAGTGAAGAAACCAGCAGAGAGGATGGACATTGATCTGAACAAAATTTAGTATCTTGGTGAGCCTTAAGTGAATGTTGCAAAAAAAATCCTGGCCATTTAAATATGCTACGATAATTTTTTACTCGGGACCAGGATACTCATTTTGAACTGAATAGTTAGGGGTTGATCTTGCAAAAGTGAGCCTGAAACATGCCAGAACAAAGATCAGTATATTAATATAGCAATGTAGTGTTGTATTTGATATAATCAATAGAGAGGTTTTGCTGCATTCGTAATCAAGATCGATGTGCATCACGCCTTATGTACATTGTCGTTCTAATTCTGTTTTATCAAATGTTCAATTTTTTCTCCATTTGCCGGAGCTTTATATCATGTTTGTGATTTTTGTCTACATAAAATGTAATATGTAAGGACTGCTAACTGATTGTTGTTTATCTATAAAGCTTTGAACAACAAAATATGTACTGCGTGTAATGAAACATTGTACTGATGACTGAACATTTTAAACTTTCTGAGATCTTGATAATGATAACAGGAGGCCTGTTCACCTAATGTGGTTCTTTCAATCAAGAAAGCTTGTGTAGAATTAGAAACTTAAATTGCACATTTTACTCTTGTTAGTATGTAACATTTGAATACGCAAGCTGAACGTTTTGTAGGCAGCAAATATCTTTTGTCGTACGGGCAAATAACTATTGCTGAGTACTAAGCGAAACTGATTGCCAGACTTTGGTGACCTCATGGCAGAGTAAACTGGTCTTGGTGTCCACCTATTCAGGGAGATGAAAGAAGACGTCTCCAGTCTCCAGGGATTCAGTCTGCACTTCACCAAGCGAGACGGAGATAAAGAAGCACTTCTATGTGCCCCTGAAGCTTTTAGTTTAAATACTATAGTTATGGACTTAGAGTAATCCCTCATTTTCTGGTTGTGTATGGTCCATCAGAACCTATATTGTCTATGGAATAATTTGACGAGGATGATTCTCGAAAAAAAGAATTGGCCTTGTATGTTGAATATTGTATATCTTGTTGGTTCTTTTCTTTCATGGCACTACAATTTTGTTACCTGTTTAAATACAGTTTCACTTCACATGTTTATTTGTATTGCCATTGTAAATATGGGGTTGATGTATGCAAGTGCGACATAACCTTGGTTGTTTCATTATTGCTTCTTCTTTCTCGATTAGTTTTCAAAAGTGCATGCCTGGGCAAACATTACATAGAGCAGGGTGTCTATTATGTGCACTATCGAAGAGCAAGGCTTATATTAGTTAAAAAGTTTTCTTGGCATTTTCCTTGAACGATATCTTAAATCATCGTGTACCTTTTCGATTAGTCTTCAAAAGTGCATGTCTAGGCAAGGCTTCTATTAATTAAAAAGTTTTCTTGGTATTGTCGTTGAACGATATCTTACATCATCGTGTACCTTTCCCTCTTCGATGATTTATTCCCTGCATTCATGGATACGTTTTGATTTTCTATTTTTTCAGGTATGTAAACAAATATGTAGTGAATTTGTGAGTTTAAGTCCAAATATATTTTCATCAATTCCTAACAATCTATATTCCTAATAGACGGGCGCGGCAACGCGCGCCATAATGATCTAGTAAATAATTAAATCTCCACAACTTCATTATTCATTGTGAGGGCCACCACATAATAGGCAAATAAATAGAGGGTAGATCTCATGGCACACAAAAATCTAACATTCTTTTAAAATATTGGAACCCTTCACCGCAACAAAATGTGTAAGGGAGATGTATTTATTACAAAATTGGAACCCTACACCCAAGCATTGTGAGGGGAACATAGAATAGGCAGGGGAACAGAGGGTAGAGCTAATGGGATACAAAAATCTAACATTCTTTTTAAAATATTGGAACCCTTCATCGCAACAAGATAAAAATATAAGATTTTTTTTTCTGCGAAGCTAGGTCAAGGTGGATTTGATGATTTTTATAGAGGAAACCTCTCCAATGGCCGCCAAATAGTTGTAACTCAACATGCTAAGTGACTCCTGACTCCAAGGGCAATGCAGAGAAAAAATGGTAGCTATCGTTAACAATATCTATTGGGCTAATGTGGTGTCTCTCTAATGGTTTTTTCTGCGGTGGTCCAAAGGGCTCTCATCTATGAATAATACATTCCTAATGATTCACTTGAAAGACATGATATCATCAATTCAAAGGCCACATTTTATAGTCATTGGGATAAATTATTTGATATAACAATCGGCAGTGTGGATAACTTCCCTGTGAATACAACACCGACATTTACGTATTTCGATATTAAACCCCAAAACATTCTACTGGAGCAAGACTTGTGCCCTATGATTTCTAATTTTGACTGTAAAATCTATGTTTAACAAAGACAGTATTATTTTCATTGGTGGTGCAAGCAGAAAAATAGGCATTAATTTTAGAAACATTGGTGTCTATAGTTATGGAATGACAGTCCTTCAGATGCTTGTGACAATGCTTATGAGAAAAATGGTGAAATAACCCTGATTGTTACACTACAAGAAATGTGCTGATATATGACCTTTTCATAATGACGGTGGACAAATTGGTCATAAAATTATGACGATTTTAGACGAGATGGCCACACGCCGTTTGGAGGGGGCAAAACCCTCTAAAATTACGACGATTTAGGCAAGAAGGTCATAGCTGAAATCGTCATAATCTTCGCCATGAAGTATGGCCAGCTATGACCAATTAGAATCGTCGTAGTGGTTCACAATTGTTAGTTATTGTTGCCACGTCATCTATTGTGCCTATGTGTCCTGCTGACATGTCACATTCTGGTTACGTGTCATTATTATTAGATGTTATTTAAACACACTGGCAGGTGGGACCCACTGAGAGTGACACGCCTTTGACCAATCTGACATGCGGGCCCCATGCTTTTTTTTTGTGGTTCCCTAGCTTCTGTTGGGCTGCTGTGTTATCCTCCACATGATTGCTTGCTGGTTGCTGTTAGTTTTTTACTGGCTTCATGCGTTGTATGAAGCGGTTTCCTGTGTACTGATTTTTCCTATACTCTCATTTGTGATTAGGATTGCTTACTGGTTTCTCTATAAGTGATTCGAACCATGGCTTCAATTAATATTTAGATATTTTTCGTGTGGTCATGTCATTGCCTACATTGTCTAAACATATGTTTGTTCGTCTCATTTACATGAGGTCTAGGCCTAAGAAATTAATGTTGTCGAAGAAGCTCATGGCTGAAGAAGTTTGAAGAGACGTGGAATTTGTTATCAGTGATTGTATCTAGTTAATGCACTTGTAGAGCTTGTTATTCTGTGATTGCCATTGTATCTGTGTGTGTTACTTATATGATGCAACAGACTAATTCTGGAGATATTTTTTTGAAATGCATACCTAAAAAAAGTGGCATTATATAAAATGGGCTGGTGTTCTGTAACTAAAGCGCTACGACCTAGAAGTTCTGGATCGGGAAAAGGCCATGGCCTGACCATTGATGCCTTTTTTTGTTTTTATCTATTAATTTTTTATGGGCTCTGAAAAGGCCGCGGGCCCAATTATATTAAAAGAACTACTGATCTGAAAAATTTGCATCATTAAAAGTGAAATGGATCATAATAAAATAGGCCATGGTCTAGATATGAGAAAGGCCAAATAGGCTAAGGCCCAAAAAAATTGACCCATAAGACGCAAGAACTAGAAATGAAAAGGGCGGAATTACTGGGCTCGGCCCAGATAGATAACCGAAATGGACCGGGCTGATTTTCTTTTACGACGATGTGATTTCGTCATAATTTTGCGACATAGGACTGGCCACGTAGGATCTGATGTGGCGTGGCTGGATTGCTAGTGACGAAATTGAATCGTCATAAATTTATGACGGTCCAAAATCGTCATAGATGATTATGACGATTTCAGAAAAAAGGTCATAACTTTTGATTACTGACGGTAGATTGACGACGATCTGTTTTTGGTCATAAAATCGTCATAAATGAAAAATAGTGACAATTTAGTGACAAAAATAGAGGGTCATGTATCAGCATATTTCTTGTAGTGTTAGGAAATGATAGTGGTTGAGGTATGGTGTATAAGTCCCCTAACCCACTAACTATTATTAAAGATGAAAGAAGGAGGAACAAGTGACATGAAATTGACTCCTAAGTGCTTTTAAACTTTACTTTATATGAATGTCAACATTGATAAGCATGTATGATTACTGCTTTGCAAACTTCCAATAGTGCAACCATTTTTTTGGTACTTCTATATATTTCAAATATGCATTTAAAGTTGTGGTGGTACGTAAGCAGGGATTGAACCATGAACTGTAGATCAAAATTTAGACGTTCTCATATGACATTGCATGATGGGCGAAAGATGACATGGGCTTATTTAGTTTAACTACAACGAAAAACAAGACAGATCTGGCACAACTAAATTAACTACTCACTTTGTCCCTAGGAGGTACACATGTTTTTCACAGTCTGTGTTTGACCATCAATTTTATCAACAAATAGATTGTACGTCATGAAAGTTATACCATTGAACTTATATTCAAATAAAGTTTCTCATGATATAAGTTTTATAACAAATGGCAGATGTATTATTGGTTAAATTAGTGGTCAAAATAAAAACACAAAAAATGAGTACGTCACATGCACCGGGACAAAGGGAGTAAACAAATAAGATGGTGCTCCCACACATGATGGAAATGCATACTTGTGAATAATAAGGAAAAGCATGACAATATTTGCATAATTAGAACAAGATTTTAGGAGAAAATATTATGCATGCTTGTTCGACACCTTGTCGAGGGAGTAGCCTCCATTCTTAGAGCATCTCCAAGAGCATACCCATATTTGCTCTCACTACCCAAAAACTGATTTTTTAGGTATTGGTTGTAAAAAAACAGTTCCAAGAGCATACCCATAAGTGGTCCCCAGGAAAAAAAATTGGGTCACTACCCAAAATCTAGCTCAGAATTGACAAATTTGGCAATCCTGGGGCAAAGACCCATCCGACCCAAAACCAACGCGGGAAAAGGAAACCGACCGCGCCTGGACTTTTCAGTCCGTTCCTCTACTCCCGCGCCCGACCCCGCCACCGCGCACCGCCGTCGCTCCGGCCGCCGCCGCGCCATGGTCGACCCGGCCCTCCTCTCCGCTGCCTCCGCCGCCCATCACGAGCCCCCTCCCGCCCCTCCCGACGCCTTGCCCGCCGCCCCGCCCGCCTTCCCCGCGGCCACGACGACCAAGCTGAAGGCCGCACGGTGCCTAGGGTTGGCGAAGCCGCCGCGGCCGGTCGTCGCCACCCCCCCGCATCTCCGGGAGCGCTGGAGGGCTCCGTTGACCCTGCTTCGACCGTTGCCCCGCCCAAGAAGAAGCCGACGACGAAGCGGCCTCCCCGCGACCCGGCGCTCGCGCCCAAGAAGAAGGCGGTGAAGGCGGCCGTGGCGGCGCCTCTCCAGCTGTCTGTGACCGTGCAACACTCGCCGGCGTGCCCTCCCGCAGCTCTGGTGGCCCAATCGCCGCCGATTGTGGCCGCACCGGTGTCGCCCATGGCCAACCCGGCAACTGCCCTCGGGGTGCTCGACGAAATGCCCGCAAGGTATTTTTTTTGTAAAATTTCTTCTTCTTTCCATTCCTGTGTGTTGTATGCTAGGTTTGTGGTAATGCAAGATGATTCAATTCCAATATAGGGAGATTAATGAACTTGTATGTTGTATGTTAGCATGGGAGATGAGGATATTTTGAATTTCACTTGTGGATACATGCCATCACAAGAATTTACCCAAGATGGTGTTGCATCTGAAGATGGTGAAGGTTTTGTGGATGAACCTCCAAAAGATGGTGAAGGTTTTGTGGACGACCCAACTCCACGAAGGGCGGTGCGAGGAGTAAATTTTGCACAAAAAGAGGATGAAGCTTTATGCCATGCATGGAGGTCGGTGGGCATTGATCCCATCACCAGGAATGAACAATCAACCAACACCTATTGGGAGCGTATTGATATGTCCAAAACGTATCTACTTTTCCGAACACTTTTACTGTTGTTTTTCCTCTAACTTGTGTGTTTTGAATGCAACTAACACGGACTAACTCAATTTTCAGCAGAATTGCTCTGGTGTCTTATTTTTGTGCAGAAAGTCAAAGTTTCGGGAAAATTCCCGAAAAATCACAGAAGTCCCTATTTTTCCAAAAGACCCACGGAGCCAGAAGACGAAGCGGAGACGGCGCACGGGGGCTCCACACGCACCCTCGGGACGGCAGAAGGTGGGGCCGCACCGAGGCCTTGTGTGGGCGCCTCGCGTGGCCCCCGACGCTCCCCTTTGGACTACATATTGCCTCTGACCTAAAAACATCGGGGGATTGACGCTTTTTCCAGAAACACTCTAGAGCTCCGCCGCCACAGAAAACCCTAATTCGGGGATCAGAAACTCCGTTCTGGCACCCTGCCGGGACGGGGAATTGGAGGAGATCATCGCTATCATCATCACCGCCGCCTCTCCATCGACCAGCCATGTTTCCCCCATCCATGTGTGAGTAATTCTCCGCTGTAGGCTGAAGAGGATGGTAGGGATTGGATGAGATCATTCATGTAATAGTTGTAAGATTGTTAGGGCATGGTGCCTAGTATCCATTATCAGTACTTTATGTCATTGTTGCAACTTGTTATGCGTAATGCTTGACACTTAGGGCCCGAGTGCCATTATTTCAGATCTGAACATGTTATTGTATCATGAGAATAATCATTGTTTTGGATCATATCTATAAGTTGTTTACACACGTCATTGTCCGGAACCCGAGGCCCCAAAGTGACAGAAATTGGGATAACCGGAGGGGATGGCTGCGACTTGAGGATCACATGTGTTCACGGAGTGTTAATGCTTTGCTCCGGTGCTTTATTAAAAGGAGCACCTTAATTACCAGTAGTTTCCCTTGAGACCCCGCTGCAAACGGGCTGGTAGGACAAAAGATGTTGTGCAAGTTTATCATTGCGAGCACGTACGACTAAATACGTAACACATGCCTATGATTAATTATTACTTGGATACTTTATTATTATCTACCTGCAATTGCCCTATGTATTACTATTTCATGAACTATCTTATTTATGCAACGCCTGTTCATCCATCCCTATGCCTACAGTACTTTTAATCCTGCTGTCTACTTCAATCATTACTGCTGCCTTTATTTTACTGCTGCTATTATTTCACTACTGCCACTATCATAAAACTGTTGCCACTGATAAACTTTGTCGAGCAAGTCTATTTCTAGGTGCAGCTGAACTGACAATTCATCTGTCAAGGCTTGTAAATATTCTTTGGCTCCCCTTGTGTCGAATCAATAAATTTGGGTTTTACTTCCCTCGAAGACTGTTGCGATCCCCTATACTTGTGGGTCATCATGTATCTATGATCACTTTGAAAAACACTCCAAGTATAGAAGAAGTCAAATTTCTCTTGAACATCGTTTTCAAACCATCAACACCGATTGTTCCAAGTGGTCGGGTTGCTTAGCTCAAGTGGATCATCTCAATCCAAGTGGGACTAGTGCTCTAGACAAGGTATTCATGTGATCAAGATGGTTTCTTTTGTGCTAGCTTGGTTCCTTTTGTGCTAACTTTGTTCTTTATGTGTAGACCAATATTGCACAAAACTTGTACATGGGTAAACCAAAGAAGAAAGGTGGGAAGCCCGGCAAATCCTTCACTTTACATCATTGTTGGGCTATTCTTGAGAATGATGAGAAATGGAAAAAACCGTGGCTCCAATGAATTTCCAAACAAGAGAAAAGCCCCATGTTCCTCGGTTGGAGAAGGCAAGGTGCTTGACACCGATGATGAAGGCTCAAGTAGCCCCACTCCTCTTTCCTCGGTGAATAGAATGAGGCCCGATGGAAGAAAGATAGCTAAAGACAACCGGGCAAAGGGAGGTGAGAACTTGTACAAGGAGTCATTGGAGAACATGATGGCGGTGAGAAAGGAGCTCGCCTCCGAAAGAAGGGAGTCAAGAAACAAGGAGATTGAAGAGAGGAGGCTAGCTGAGGAGAGGAGGGCCGCGGCCGAGGAGAGGAGGGCCGTGGCCGAGGAGAAGCTTGCCGACATTGAAGAGAGGAAGGTAGCAAATGATGAGATGGTCAAGAAGCTTGAACAAGAGCAAAAGATCATGTTCATGGATGCAAGTGGTTTAGATGAGAAGGGGCGAGCTTACTATGAGCTTTGCCGTGACCAAATCTTGATGTCAAGAGGGTATGTGGGAGGCAATGGTGGTGGAGGTGGTGGCGGCAATGGTGGTGGAGGTGGTTGCGACTATGGTGGAGGCAATGGTGGTGGAGGTGGTGGAGGCAATGATGGCATATGAGAGTTGTGGTGTTCTTCTATGCACCGATGAACTCTTATTTCGTGTTGATGATGCATCGACAACTTTCTATTCGTGGTGTTGTTCTATGCACCGATGAACTTTGATTTTGTGTTGATGATGCACTTTGTGACTTGTGAGATGCATTTTGCTACCGGTTTTATGGATAATGATGCACTTCTATGATGAATTTGAATGTTTGTGCAATTGTTTGAATTATCTTGTGTAGGATTTGTAGTTAATTCGAATTATATTTTGTTTGTATATGATATATGTTGGAGAGTAGTAAAGAGAAGAAAATGATCAAAACAATGCAACCAGTTTTTGGGTATCCAAATATGGGTAAGCTAGAAAAGCAGAAAATTTTCTAGATACCCATACCTTCTCTCTCCTCTACCCATAATGGTTTTGGCTACCCAAAATATGGGTATGCTCTTGGAGATGCTCTTAAGTATGCCCACGACATTATCCTCTTCCCAGAGCATGATTTAGAGAAAGAAGTGAACATGAAATAAATGTTGTGTTTATTTGAACAATTATCAGGCCTCAAAATCATTTTTTCTTAAAGCAATTTTTTTTTGCAAAGCGAGAGATTTGGAATGAATATAGGCATATTCTGGGTGTGACATTGGCCCACTTCCTTTTAAATATCTTAAAATTCATATTCATTATCTGACATTGTTCAATAAGTAATGGAAACTGGTGTAGAACCATTTTGAACCACTTTGTTAGTTTTCTCTCATATGGGGATAGTCTAGTGTTGATTAATTCCTCTAACTAGTTTACCGTTGTTTTTTCTTTCTTTTTCAAGATACCAAAAGGGGTAACATAAATACTAGACTTGTATTGACCCTCTTGTTTTTTAGCAAAATGGTCGGACAAGAAAAGTATCGGCTAACAAACTAACAAAGTGAAATGTTATTTCTTTCCCAAAAGACCAAAGGGAAGAGGAATTTAGGTCCTTCATCTTAAAAAATAAGTGCTTTCTCAGCAAATGGTTGTTCAAACTATTCCATATACATGGAGCATGGCACGAGTTGTTATGTAATAAATACATTCATGATGAAACACTTTCTCAAGTTGAGACTAAACCCACATTCTTCTTCTGCTTTGAAAGGGCTTATGAGTATTAAATTTTTTTTTTTGACGAGGGTTCTTTCGTTCTAAGTAATAGTCAGACCATTCAGTTTTGGGAGGATACAAATTGGTTGGGAAATACTCCTTTATGTTTGCAGTATCCATCCATGTATGACATCGTGCACAATAAAAATGTTACTGCTACGGACGTGTTAGCTAATACGCCTTTAAACAATGTTTTTAGAAGGACGATCATTGGTGAAAAGTGGATATCGTGGCTGAATTTGGTTGAAATATTGATGGGGAAATCCCTCTCCAATGATCAAGATTCTTTAAGTGGCATTTAACTATCACAAATTTATATTCTAGTAAAATCTTCCTACGAAACAAATGAATGCTCATACAAGATTTTTACGTAAATACTTATGGAAGCTTAAATAGTTATGTGGTTCCTTGGCCGGAAGGTCTTGCGTACTTTGAACAACCTGGCTAAGAGGCAATGGAGTTTCCCATTATCGGCAGGTCATACACAAACCTTCCTATTGGATCCATATGTGCTCTTTCCTCCTTCGGTGGAGCAGTAGTGACATATGGAGTGTGGATGCAACCGCATGATGGCGGTTGTGTGACATATCTTCAATCATGTTGTTGGCAGCATTTCTATTTTTTGCTGGCTCATTAATATTCACTACTAGAGAAAGGCTTATAGCCGTCAAGCTGTTAGTGACGAGCAAAATTGTGCCCGTCACTAGTAAGTATTACCAGTGACGGGCAAGAATAAGCCTGTCACTAGTACCAAACATTAGTGACGGGCACATAAAAGTGTATGTCACTAATATTTTTTGTGAAGGCTGGCATAAAGGAAAAAATAGTTAGTGACGGGCATTTACAAGGCCTGTCACTTGTAACCATATGATAGACAAAATTACTCCAGCTAATAAGAACGCCCCAAACAGCTACACACGGATCACACATCTGAACCGTCCATGAACCACACATCCGACGACCAGAACTCAACCGAACGCACTCACAGGTCGAGACACACCTCTTCTCCATCCATCCAACGCAATCGCCGCCACCACTCCTCCACTTACCTCGATCCCCTTTCTTCCAGCCCAACCGCATCTGCGTCCTGTGAGCGCCGCCACCCCTCCCGATGACCAGATGTATCAGCGCCGGCCGGCCTCGTGCTCGTCGAGACCAAGTTCAGTTCAGGCGCCAGAACTCTACGAGCCGACCTGGTGCCTGGCATCAACGAGCAAGGCGCCTAGACAATCACGGTCGGCGACAGCGGGAACGGCGCGGGCGTGGAAAGCTCGCGGCGGCGCAGGAATGGCGGCGGGGAAGCACGGAGGAGGTGGATCTGCTCGTGACCTGACCAGGCATCTCCTACGGGCGCTCACCCGGAGCTCCACCGCCGTCGGCTTCACGGACCGCATCCCGAGCTGCTGCCGCTGACCACCAGTCCCAGTAGCAGCGCACAAAAAGGCCGTCGATGATGTGGGTACTACACCTCTCCCTCCTTGCTTTACATATAGATCACAAAATCCGACCTGTATTTCATGTTCGTTATCCTAGGAAATCACATCTCTGATTTTACAAAACTGCCTGACATGAGATGCAAGGACGCCAAGGAGACCGTGTAGGAGTGCGTCTCCGAGTTCATCCCCGTCACCACCAGCTAGTATGCGTGCCTCCCATGCTGCTCTGCTCTGTCTTGCTTAATAGTAATAGAAACGTGGGTTAGCTGCTGACCTGTTGGTGTTCTGTTTTGTCTGACTGCAGGGCAAGTGGCAGAGGGAGAAACGCAATACCATCAACGGGGATAACTTGCTCTGGGCGATGGCCACGCTGGGCTTCGAGGAGTACTTCGAACCCCTCAAGGTCTATCTGCAGAAGTTCAGAGAGGTGCGTAGTACCTATCTAGTCATCTAGGTGTTCTATTAAACAGAAATTGGTGCTATTCTCACATAATTCGGTTGGATTAGTGATTTGCAAGTTAGGTAGGACCATGGCCACTTTGGTCTGTTGTCAGTTCAGTTGCTGCTAGTACTAGTACTACTAGGTGATTTTTTGTCCAATGTCAGCAAATGTAAAGTCTGATTGCCTAATGCACTAATAACGGAAATGGTTTAGCTGCCCAATTTATGCACAATGCACTTACACAGCAGTGGTGAACTGTTGGTGTTGGCATTTAACGTTTAGTTTCTTGAAGCTGGTGCCTAGCAATAGCAAGCTGATAAGATTGCACTGATAAATTGTGCACTGATAAGTCTGACGTTTATTGTGCATTATATTGAGCTGAAAGCCAAAATGCTTACTACAATCGTACCTGAGTGTAACTACTAACAGCCAAGCACTGACAATATTGCACTGATAAATTGATCAAATGCATGTAACTTGGTGTCTGGTCAGATCATACACCCAGGGCCATCCTAAAAATACTGAAAGTCAGCTTTGTATGTTCACATTGAATGGGTGTATGAAATTCATCAGTTCTGTTTTAATTCATTTATCATCTATTCTGTAAGTTTTCTTCAGTTGGTAGCATTTATAAGTTTTCTTCTCTCATCTTCCAGAACTGGTGGTGTACGGCAATTGGTCAGCTGATCTTCCATATTATTCCAGAACTAGTGGTGTGCGGCAATTGGTCAGTTTTCTTCTCTCATCTTCCATAGCATTTATAAGTTTTCTTCTCTCATCTTCTATTTTATTATCGTTTTTCCAGGAATAAGAAAATTTGAAGATATTGCAAACTCAAAGGTAATTTTTTTATTTGCGAGGTCAAATTTATAAGATATTGCTGTAGTTTGTTAGTTAATTGGATGCATTAAGCTAATGCTCAATGAAATTAACTGTTTTCTTGTCATCCATTATGTTATTGGTTATTGAGGTATCAATCTTTTCACAAGCGACATGCAATTCTTTACCATGCAATCATCAATAAGTAAGCTACACAACAATTTTTAAGTCGCTGATATATGTCCAAGTGAGTTAAGGTTATGTGGTCAGACACCCTCTCTGTAATGACCATATCACTAGCTAATACTTGTCCAGACTAGTTTCTTGAAAGCTTTGTCAATCCAAATATTTATTGTCTAAAGAAAAGAGAAACCGAAGTGGAAAATTAGAGACCTCAAAATTGGTCAGTGAAGTCATCTGCCTCTAAAACTGTACTAAAAGCTACATCTACGCTATAGACTGCCTTAACATCTGCTCTTTCTTAGTGAGCTGTTAATCTAAGTAATATTTTCATTTGCATATTTAAGTGAAAGGTACCTGCAGCTCCAAAGCTTCTGCTTGTGATCTAATAGCTCTTCTTGGAGGCCGAGCACTTTCAAAGTCCACCAAGATAGCAAGATGCTGCTCCTTCCTCTGAGTTATGAGAACATTGTCAGGTTTAACCCCATTGTGAGCATATAGTGCTTCGTGATATGTCCAGATTTCAGGACTGGAGATCACCAGAGCCACGTGTTAACCTAGAGAACATAGTTTCACTATGCAGACATAATGTACTTAGATCTTTTAAAGAACCGATGGAGTATTTGCATTCATTGTGAACTATTTCCATTCTGAACTTTGCTTACATTCTATGTGTCTGTTTCATGGCGTATCAGATGGCTAATTATGTTCTGTACTGTGTTTTTGTCGGATTTTATATGAGATTCTGCCTACTGGATGCTATATTGTACCTGCTTGTCAATGCATATTCGTGGAAAACGCATTTTTTTTTAATACTGAAATTCATACCAGTGACGGGCAGGATAATAGGCATGTCACTAGTATACTGTTACTGGTGACGGGCAGGATAATGGGCATGTCACTAGTATAAGTTACTAGTGACGGGCAGTTGCCCGTCACTAGTAACTGTATACCAGTGACAGCATATCAGTGACAGGCAGTTTGCCCGTCACTGATGGACAAAAAGTGCCCGTCACTAGTAAGGGTTTCTGCAGTAGTGATTGCCACCTTATGTGATACGTGATGTGTAACTTTTAAATTCCAATAATTTTGCAATAAACTTAGGCCGTGTGCATCGGTTTGATGCAGAGGCCGCGGTGATTTCTCTTTTCGAAGAAAATTAACTGGCTTTCTACTTCGCCATAAGTCGTTTTTTATGAAAAATGATTACCCTACGTTTGGGAGTTGTGTTTGGCTCCCGCGTGCATATGAACCCACTACTTAAAACATATTTAAAATGTATTTTGAAATGTTAAAACAAAATTCTAAAAACTGTTTGCACATATGTAACATCCCGAAAATTTGGAAATTTTGAAAAATTTGAAACCATGCATGCATTCATCATCATGTGATCATTGCTTTTCAAACAAAAATTTATAAAATATAAACTCAAAATAAAACACCCAAATTGAAATATTATTAAAAATGGCCTATGTATGCCCTATACGATATTTTGATTTTATTAAATTATTTTAGGGCCTAAGTATGGCCAAAAAATTACATTCTGAATAAGCTATTCAAAACATATTTTACCTTTTTCTGAAAAGTTTTGGATCAAGTTTGAATTCTTTTGGGTTCAAATAAATAGAAACAGAAAAAAAGAACAAAAAAAGAGTGGACTGCCACTGGGCCGAACCGACCCAGCAGTAGCAACGGCCCAGCCCCCCGCGCACCCTCTCTCTCGCTGACAGGTGGGGCCCACCTGTCGGACTCTTCCCCAACCTCCACCCCGCTCGCCCGCGCCGGAACCGCCCGCCCACGTCGCGCACTCGCCATCTCCCCACTCGCCTGAGCCTCGCAACGGCACCCTGACCGCGCTCTTAAATCCCCCTCACCCCTCTCCTTCTCCCCATGCTCGCGCGCCCAAATACGCCGCCAGGCTGCTCGTTTTGGAGCCCCATTTCCGCCTCGGGCCGCCGCCGTCCGTGGACGATTCCGGTGAGCTCCGCACCCCTCTCCCTCTCGTTTTCTCCTCTTGCTCCGCCGCGATCTCGCGTACCTCGCTGACATCTTTTGGTGGCCGTAGGATCGCGGAATCGACGAGTTCGTCCACGACCCGAGCCTCGCGACCGTCGCCATCCATCGTCGTCTCCGGTGAGCCTCGTCGACCCCTCTCCCTCTCGTTTGCACCCGCGGCTCCCCATCACCCGTGTGCATCTTTTGGACATGGATCCAGGCCCCAGTTCGCTACCTAACTACGACATCATCATCAACCCGACGCCACCATCAGCCTCCCCAACTCCGGCGAGGAATTTCCGGCGAACCAGAACTTCCCCGCCGTCGCGACCCCACCATCGACCTCGCCTCGACTCCTCCGTCTCCAGGTACCCACGTCGTAGCCCACCTCCTTTTTCGAGTTCGAGTACGCCGGCCATGGCGCCGCCGTTACCGGAGCTACTCCGGCACACCGGCGCCGCCCATCTTAGGTCAATAGGATCTGGACCGTTAGATCTAGATCTGACGGCTCCTTTCTGTTTAGATCGCGAACCGGTATCGAGGATCTGGCGCGTCCGTTTAAGTTAGATCGGACGGCCATGATTATTCGATTTTCTGAGATTCGTTTTTAAATAAACAGAAATCTGATTAAACTTCAAAAATTCATAACTTGCAAACCACACATCCAAATTTAACGAATTTTATATCATTTGAAAGCTCTTAACATGTAATTTAATGTTGCATCATTAGTTTTGCATGTTGCATCTGTTAACATTGATCAAAATACAGAGAGGCATTTCGTCCATTAATTCAAAACTTGAGTTTTAAAAATGTTTTTAAAATGAATCCTTTTGTTAAAATGTCAAGAATTGCATCCTCTGTCCAGAGCAACTAAAACCCATTTTATTGATCAATAAATTACAAAAGTATCAATTTTGCATATAAGCCCTCTAATGTTTCAAAATGTTTTCAATAATAATATTGCATTAATACTTTGCTCATGTCATCATGCATCATTTTAGCAACCAGAGAACTAATAAAGTGGTTAACAATTTAACAATGTTGTTTGCATTCATACATGCATAGCATTGTTTTTGTATTGTGCATATGTGTTGAATTGTTTGTATGTTTGGTTTGTGTCATTTATAGATTGTGCGGAGTGCCTAGCCATTTGTGATTGTTGCTCTTCCCCTGCTTGTGGCCAAGGCAAGTGACACTCATAAATGTCCTACTATTTTTACTATTTTGCATTTAGTGTTTTCTGTAGTATGCATGATAGGTTTGTTATTGAGTATTATATTATGCTATGCTCCTATGTAGTGTGTAGCCATCCCCCACCTTGAACTTAGTCGCATTGAACTTGGTAGAATGCTTAGACAAGCTATGAAAATGTTTTGATTAGTTGGATAGTGAAAACAACTAAAATGAATCAATGAACTACCTGGGTGCTGGTTGGTTACTGAGGTGGGTGGCTACTCAGGGGGTCCATGTCTATGGTAATTACCCTTGGTGGAAGCGCACAACTGTGGAAAGTCACCCAGGCTTAAAGGGATTGTAGACTCTCTTTGTTTAGTAGCTTCCAGTGCAGCCACATGTCAAATGGGCTCTGTCTTGATGGAGTAGGTTGCGAGACCCGATTTCGTCGTGACCAGCATATGTAGGGGATGTAGGTTGGCGTGGGTCCGATGAGCGGGCAATTACTTCTGAAAAATCTCGTCTCGATCTTCTCCTTTCCATTTCACAAATTGAGTGTTTTGGATGTTCGGGTTGATTGAGTCGTGTTGTGAAGGTGCATAAACTCTCGAGAGTACAAAACTAAGATCTTAGCCGTGTCCCCGGTTACGGACAATTCTGAGCAACTGGACAAGGAAGCTATTGAAGATCTCCTCATCCCAATTTCATAAATTAAAACTTGGTGGGTGAACAAGGGTTAGGAGTTCACTGATGTCTATCGGTGGTACTCATTAATTGTAGATTTACAAAGGTGTTCACTGATGTCTATCAGTGGTACTCTTGTTTTATATGAAAATGTCTTTTAAAAGGATAGGACAAAACTTGCTTTCTGCAAATTAGTCATAACTCCACTCAGCCAAATATTCATGCAGAAGATAGGTGCCATTTATATTCACATAAGTGTCATTTGCCAATACAATTCAAATGTATTGACCAGAGATTATGGCTGTAACTCACCGTTGCAGGTTCGTCACACGACGAGTGAGGTTTCGAATAGGGTCTCGAGTCTACAACCAACATGCTTGCCTGTGGCGCATGAAGATGATGGGGCTCACTGTATCATTTGCTTTCCGCTGTGTGTTTACTTTGGTTTGAGCTAGCCTTCGGCTATGCACCTTGTATCGAACCTTTTACTTTCTGGATCATCGTGTAATAGAATTTGACGCAATGTTATGGTATTTCATCTTAAACTGTGTGTGCTAGCAAGTCGATCCAGGGACTAGCACGAAACACAGGGATCTCAACCTTTAGTAAAAGGTGAGGTCTCTACAGCATACATCTTCGGATCCTATGTTTTCATAAAGTTGTTTCACGAAAAAACCAGTTTTTTTTGCCTATGTAAAAAAGTCAAATTTGGTGCTAAAATAACACTTTTCACAAGACATATTTTTTCGTTTTTACTTAAGTAAAAAAAAATCGGTTTCTCGCGAAACTTTACGTGCGCACATAGAACATGGGATGTATGCTCTGAATTGTTTTCGGAATATTTCGTTTTTCTTCCAATTTTTTTTGTTATAGGGAGTATCCCAAAGTGAATTTCTGCATGTTAATAGCCTATATAATTTGGGAGTGGTGTTTTGGCTCCCGAGTTTACATGCTCCTGTCCAAATACAAAATTCGAAACAAACAGTAAAATACTTCAAATAACCGAAAATAAAACAAGCTCATTTGTCATTTTTGCCTAGACTAAAATAAAACGAAACTCGAATTGGTTTTTTGCACATTTGTAGATCATATCATTATGTATATCTAGAATTTTTCTTCAACTTTTTTGGAACTTCAGTATGCAGATTTTGTGCTTTTCAAAAACGAGTTCCCTGGTGCTTGGCCTCCAAAATGTCACACTCGGCCTTCTGCGGTTTCTTTATTGGTGGTTTGGACAAACATTAAAATATAGGTAGAGCTAAAGATGACAACTTCAGAAGACCTTGATGTAAATTTTGTTTCGTAAAATATTTCTCTTGCTGGTGTTTGTTTTAGCTAGGTGGACCTTATGTACTGTTTTTTATCTAATGAAGTCAGAGTCAGACATGCTTCCATAGACCAGTTATTGTCATTTTGCAACGAACACGGGGGAGAGAGGCAAGGACGAAATGGAGTGGAATGGTCATGCAGTGCAAAATTTCCATAAGCACCCGTTGCCCTCAGCCCTCGTGATTATGGACCGTCGCGACAATCTCACGGAGAAAGTCGGCACTCTACGCCGTCTCCTCTTCGTGATCCACACAATGCTTCCCCTGTTCCTCCTCCCCGTTCTGCTCCTCTTCGCCACGGCCCACGGTTACCTCCTACCTGCAGCAACGCCACCTGCGGCGACCTGACCATCGCATACCCGTTCTGGCTCAACTCCTTCTCGGCCTCCAGCTGCGGCTACCCCGGCCTCGGCCTTGCCTGCGAGGACAACACCACTCTGACTTCTCCTCGCTCAGTCCCACCATCGATACAGAGTCTCGGCCATCCACTACGACATGCACACGGTCTCCCTCGTCGACGACGCCGAGGTCTTCAGCACGAGCAGCTGCCCGCTCGTGCACTTCAACCTCACGATCGACACCAGCTCCGTGCTGCAGCTCACAAGCTCGGACTCCAACATCACCTTCTTCTACAACTGCACGAAGAACGTCTCCTGGCCCTCTGCCGTGGAATTAAGTGGCTGTCCAGACGATAGCAAGAGCTCGTACGCGGTCACTGGCGATAATTACACCAACGCGGATTTTCCACAACTACGTTGGCCCCCCCGTACTATCTGAAGCGTCCATGGATATGTTGGAGATTCGTGCGAGGTAGGCGGGTCGTCGCGGAACCTGCAAGGAGGGAAAAAAAAGCCATACGTTGTCGTGACGTCGTCAAGTTTAGGTACCCAAATCCCTTCTTCTACCTCCAGACAAAACAGCTCTTCTGCGGAGGTATCGGTTCAAGTTCGACTACGCTGTTGAATCTGACCTCGATCCAATGTTCTGCAACCAACTTATATTCATCCTCTGCAGTGGAGAGTTAGTAGAGTAGAGGCTTTTCTCTACAAGATTATTCTCCTCTTAGACATTGAGTAGAGTTCCCATTTAGCTGGTCCTTCTGCGCCGCCATTGAATTCCAGTGAGAGTGGAATAGCCGGCGGTCTAGGCCATAGGTTTGTCGCGGAACGCGTGGATCTGAAATCTAAAGGGTGTAGAGGAGGATTGAGATTCAATTGTTTTGGATCGATGAGTGCTTCCAGCATGTGAGTCCAGGTATTTTTCCTTCCTTTGAACTCAGATTTAATGATTGAAATTACTATGTGAAGTATATTTTAGTGTCGGTATATTGAAAATTGCCTTAGAAAGTGGAATAATAAAGTGTAAGTATGAAGAGATAACCTTATAACAGGCGCATGATGATTATTATGGTAGTTTAAGTTAAGGAAATGCTTTAATATGCGTGGCAAATGTGATATTGTTTATTGACAAAAATTAATAATGATGGGTTGTGGAATTTTGTGTTGCGTACATCTTGTACTTAAAAATCAGTAGGATATATACTTGAAAAAGGAAATGAAATTGTAAAAAAGAGCTTAGGTATGAATGATATATGTTTAGTTTCTATAGAGCGTGGAGTTGCAATGAGGAATAGTAAGGTGGGAGCTTGAACTAGCCAAGAGATGGAATTGAACACTCGCAGATCACCTAGGTCCTGTGTAAGAAAGATTAAAAAGGGTAAATTTCGTGAGAAGGCTGAAGTGCATTTAGATCGAAAACAAAGCAGGAAACGTAAAGCCGTCAGTTCTGAAGATGATACAAGTTACAGCGAGGAGGAAGACGTGGAACAAAACATGGAACAACAAAAAAAGGTAATAACCGAATGAAGTTGGTCTATGGTGTAGCATAATGTTTAAAATTTGTGATTTTACTTTGTTCCAGTTGATAACTAGTTATTCTTATGTAATGATGGAAAAAAAAGGTACCCGGCTACAGATGTTCATCTCATTTGGTGCCCGAGCTTATGGAAAAGCTATCTGATAAACAGAAGGGGTGGGTCAAGAATATTGGATTTCATGCCCTTGAAGGCTTTCTTGGAAGTAGATGCCCAAAATATCTTACAATGTGGCTTGTAGATCAGGTTAACACACAGTCTGGTACTATTGATGTTTGTGGTGTGCCAGTTGACATAAGGAAAAGTGTTAAGCGACTGCTTAATCTACCATCCGGGGATATACAGGTACCGCAGCCTTTGAACGGTCGTTCTAAAGCAAAAATTGCAAAGGTTTGTACTGGGAACAAAGATGATAAACATTCTGACCATGGGAGGGGACAGTCTGCAAAGGAAGCTACCAAGGTTTTGTTGGCAGAAAATGAAGATGAGAACTCATTCTGCAGGTCGTTTGTTATGCTTGTTCTATGCATCTATCTAGCCCCAACGACGTCCCTAATCATAAACAGAAACTATTATCCAGCCTTGATGGATGTCTCGCAAATCAAATTGATGGATTGGGGCGGTTTCATTGCTGATTACCTTATCAGAGGCATAGAAGAATTCAGAACCAGCAAAGCATCACATGTGCAAGTGCCTGGATGTGTCCATCTGTTGCCGGTAAGAAATTATACCATATTAACATTCGAAAGATAGTTTAAGGGTATACATATTATTTTTACAGTCTACTTACATACCTGACGGCGTGTCCATTATTTTCGCAGCTAATCTATATTGATGCTCTAATTATGCATCAAGCCCTGGTTCTTCCTGAAGCTATAGCTTTGCCTGCAGGAGAGCCTAGGAGTCATTTCATTGGGACAAAGCATTTTTCTTTCCTGGCATCTGCAGACCTAAACCCCAAATCAAAGGGCAGAGTAGAGTATGGGTTGCTTCAGGCAAGTGAACGGTAAAACGTGACTGCATGTAATTCTCTATAACTGTGTTTAATCCTGATTTTTGAAACTGTTATTGGAAACAGGCAAAACTTGTTGGATCAGCAAGAGCGCACAATATTAAAATGCATGTAACAAATGAAGAGACGAGTGATCTATCTTCTGGGAAGGGTGCAAATCTTGGGGATTGTGGTGCTACGCATAATTCAGAGGTACGAATCATTGTTTTAGAGAGTGCACTACTACTACATTTATGACTTCGAGATAGGAATTTATCCAAAGTATAAATATGAATCTAAGCCTATGACGTATCTGAAACCACGATAGTTCATTGATTATTAACAAAGAAAATATTGTATGCATCTTTCAAATATATGAACTGATAATCTGATTTTGGTTATGGGCCAAAAAAATTAGATATACAGATATGCTAAACATAGGATAATTTTTCATGTATAATATATTAAAATACAAGATGTTATTTATATTTCAAATTAAAAAATATAGTAGAAAACAAATTACTGGACATGGGGAAATAACAAAGAAGGGCAGATTGTATTTAAAAAAAATTATCACTTTTTCAGGGTGATGTGGACAAACTACTTGAATCACTTTACAAAGAAGTGCTAGATGGCAGGGAGAAACTTGTTGAAGAATTTAAGAAGCAAATACTTGAAGCTGAAGCTCAGACGTTTGCTCGTTTCAAGGAGAAATTTAGGAAGACCTTGACGTATTGTAGACACAAAGAACCAACCCAAATGAAATTCAATCGATGTGTACAATGTTGCCACATGAGTGAAAATGGTTCTGGAAAACCATTACCTGATAAGAATCCCGAAGAGTCTCTCAAGGCATGTGAGTCAAACTGTTCAGGACCAAAAACAGATGATCGGTTGCGGCAGTTAAGAGAGGAGCCTCTTGGAAATGATGGAACCGGAAATTTGGAGAAATGTGGACAGCAGAAATCTTCTCGCTGGTTGGGGGAAAAGGAAATAATTACGGAGCAAACAAAAAAATCAGTTGGTATAGATTCTAAGGGGGAAGATTCACAGCATGGTTGGACACAGAAGGTGGATGGCAACTGTGGAGCAAATGAAATTAGAGGGTTGGAGTTGGGAAATGGAGGAGATCAAATCATCTCTGACGAGTTGGCGGTTGCTGTCGAGATAGGAAAAGCTGCAGTTCAAGAAGCTTCGTTAAACCATAGGGACAAGGGAGGGGAAAGGGGTTCTGTAGTCCAGCTGGCTATGCTATCAGAAGCTGCTGCCTCAGAGTGTCATCCAGAGTTTTATGGTACTCCAGCTGAACAAGCGCCCAGGGTGTGTCCAGGTAGTTAACATCTAACTTCTGGACTAAATGAAATGGATCACATACAGACCTATGTGCCACGGATAAACGAAGCAGAGCTTCCTTTTTTTAAAACTCCACTTTATGACGATTCTCCGGGTGCACAGTCAAAAGTGTTGACAGTGCAAATGGAAGAAGTAGATTCTTTGCTGAACAACAATGGAATTGCAGAAGATAGTCCAGAAATAGGTTATGACAGCTCCACTGCTGGCTGTATATTTATGTACAGCTGCGGTCGCCGAAACCAGTGGCGTGTAGGACTAGAGCGGAAATTAGCCAAATTCGTGTGCCTCCTCTCGCCCAGTCGCCATGGCTCAGCTACCACGCGTGTTCGTCCTCCTCTTCCTCGGCGTCCATGTCTCCCATGGCTCCCTTCTTCCTCCCAGCTACGACGGTTCCATGTGCTCGGAGTCGTTCAGTTGTGGCGGCATTGACATCAGATATCCATTCTATCTGTCAGACGCAACACAACCAGCTAATTTTTTTAAAATAATACTCCCTCAATCTTAAATTATAAGGCGCCCTTAAATTTCGCTGGTCAACGATGTCAAACTTTGACCATAATTTGGACTTATAATATGTCAACAAAATTAATTAATAAATATATAAAATGAAAGAATTTTGCGAGACGAATCCAAAGATACCATTTATACGTTCTTAATCCATATAATTTTGTATATTTTAGTGGTCAAAGTTGACTATCAAAGACTAGCATAAAAATATCGCGCCTTATATTTTGGGATGGAGGGAGTACATTTTTTATTAAATTCGATTAATAATACGTGTTTTGGCACATTTTGAAAAATATTGCGGCCTAATTGACGCCACGGACGATATGTACCTATCGTTGGCATGAAATTTTGACAGAACAGACCACATCGACGAACGTAATGTCAAAAAGAACCACCTGCAAAAATATTTGTCAAAAAGGACCACCTCAGGCGTGGCGGCAGGCGCCCCAGGCGACACGTGGCGGCCGCCAGAGGCGCTGGCGGCACGTTCCTCCGAAACGGAATCCTGGCGCGCTGAATAGGATCTCCTTCCGTGTGGGTCCTAGCCGCCTGGGCCCGTGGCGGCATGATGAGTTGGCGGGGAGGCCGCCTCGGCCGGTGGCGGCACGTCGCCTGCTTCCCGACAGCGCATGCAGGTCGCGCGGGAAAAGACGACGCGGACGAGCTGTGGCGGCATGTCGCCTCGCCCACGAGCTGTGCCCACGAGCTGTGCCACCAACAGAAAACACTGTGAGGTACCAGGCTGATTGAAACTGTTGTTGACGGCGCTGATTTCCACGATGCCACCCGGTCGTCTTTGGCGCCGAAAGCAGATTCCTCCACTGTCCTCTCTCCTCTCTTTTATACCGGCTGCTCCACTCTCTAGGGGTGTGCTGGTAGCAGTTCTCTCTTCTTCACACTCCTCTCTCTGTGACCAACAATGCAGAGAAAAAACACTAAGTAGTAGACATTAGTTTATAGTAGTAGACATCGAATCAGTGCAAGCTAGCCTGGCCAAAGGATCGAATCAGTCTCCAGCCAGGCTGCCAGCGGCCAGGCGGTCTATCCGCCAGCTCAGCATGCCGCCACGGCCGAGGCGGCTGGGACCCACGCAAAAGAAGAATCCGTTCAGCGCGCTGGGAATCTGTTTCGTGGCCCAGCTGGCCTCTCCTGTCGCCTCCGTCCGTGGTGGCAGGCGCCATGTGTCGCCTGGGACGCCTGCCGCCATGCCTCAAGTAGTCCTTTTTGACAAATATTTTTGCAGGTTGTACTTTTTGACATTACGTTAGTCGATATGGTCTGTTCTGTCAAAATTTCCCTATCGTCTACGGCGTGAACGATTAGCTCGTGGCACAGCAGTTAACGAGACCGACAGGCCCGTCGGCCACGGCGCAAACGATAAGTCCCATGCGTTGCTTTCTTTCTCATGCGTGCATTGATGGCACTGGCTAGCTCGCGCCGTGGCAGCTACTGATCAATCAATCGATAGATGGCAGTCTCTCATGCGTGCATGGATGGCACTAGCTAGAGCTAGCTAGCTCGCCGATGACAGCTACGGATCGATCGATTCGATGGGTGGCAGCTATGCATGGCACTAGCTAGCCGAGCAGGTCCCGTCGGCTGCGCCCCGGACGACCTATGCAGCCGACCGACGATGAGCCTATCGTCCACGGCGTCAACGATAGGTACCTATCGTCCGCAGCGTCGATTATGCCGCAATATTTTTCAAAATGTGCCAAAACACGTAATATTAATCAAATTTAATAAAAAATGTATTATTTAAAAAAAATTAGCGCACAACCAACCCTCGATTACACATCCAACTACTCTTGCGGCTACACCGATCTGAAGATCTTCTGCCAAGGCGAGGGGAAAACCAAGACCCCGATCCTTCGTCTCGAAGGAGACAGCTACACCATTCTGGACATCTCCTACGACAATCACACCATCATTGTCGGGGACGCCGACGTGCTCCCCGGTAACAGCTGCCCCAGAGTTAGCCACAACGTGTCACTCGGCCAAGCGTGGCTGAACTACACCGACTCCTTCGACAGCCTCGCCTTCTTCTTGGACTGTTACTCCACGCCAGGCGATGACCTGCCTTCTGATTTTCCCACAGAAAGTTACCAGATAAACTGTGGAGCGTTCAACTCCAGTCCACCTGCAGTTTCCTTCGTGTTCACCTCCGAGGAACACAACGTTTCTCAAGAGTACCAATTGGCCGACCACTGCAAACAGATTTTCGTGCTGCCGGTATATGAAGATGCTTTTTTTTTAGCGAGTATGCCAAAATGGCATACCTTATTTGTATATGAAGATGCTCAGCTGAGAAGTAATCCGCTCGTGTTGCCGAGCCAATACGGTGCCGTGCTTAAGCGGGGGTTCGAGTTGGAATGGAACCAGAGCACAGCGCAGCCATGCCAAATGTGCGAGCAATCTGGCGGACGGTGTTCCTACAGCGAGAACAAAACGTTCCTTGGTTGCTTGTGCTCCGGTGGGAAGGTGGGCGTTCAGGATTGCCACAGCACCGGCGACACCACTGCTTATGCAGACTCCTCATCAGGTAAGTTCTTCAGAACTCCGATCCTTCCGTTTTATTTCCCTCTGAAAACAAACGGCCTACTCTATCGATACGCAAGTCCTGTAAAGTGTAAACCACTTAACTTGGTGCTTTAGAAGACTTGGAGTCGACTTATGAGTTACAAACTTACGACTATCTCGTCCAACCAAGTTTCAGTATGCATACTAAGTTTTGCCGCTTACAGATATAAGTTTTGACAATCCCAAAATATAAAATGTTCATGTGAAAAGGAATTTCCGTATCGTTCTGCTCATGTAAATCAATCTAGTTTATACAGTCAACGTGAAAACTCGAGGACAGAGACAGCCGACGACCGGCTACTCTGGCGCCGAGATACTGATTGACTTGTAAGACCCCGCCAACTATCATGTACCGTGACCGTGAATCTTACGCCCGGTCAGTCGCCCTTCCTTCTCCCTCTCCGAGACCGAAAGTTCATCTATCCAAAACAGAGGGGCCACGCAACATGTGAACTAAGACAGACGGGCGTCCTGCAAACCACTGGTTTAAAGATCAAAGCAGAGAATGGAACACTACTGCCGACGTAGCTAGCCAAGCAGCCATGCCTCTCTTGCTAAGCCACCACCACGAGCTGCTGCTGTTTCTCCTCTTCCTTGCGGTTGCCGCCTCCCATGGCGATTCATCCGGCAATACTTACGCCACATCCATGTGCCTCTCTGAACCTTTCACCTGCGGAAACGTCAGTATTAGCTACCCGTTCTATCTCTCCAGCGAGAGGAAAGAGCTCAACAGCTACAAGAATTCCTCCTGCGGCTACCCTGGCTTGGGGATCGTCTGCGACAACGACAAGCCCATCTTGAAACTCGGCGAAGAGAACTGCACAGTTACGAGGATCGAGGGCTCGAGCGCATACTTGTCTCTAGCCGATGATGATGTCGTCGACAGCAGCTGCCCAAGAATCGATCACAACGTGACCTTCGGGCCGGGCGCGTGGCTGGACTTTCCTTCCAGGACGGTCTATTACCTCATCTTCTTCCTCGGCTGCGACTTCGGGCTTGGCTCACCTAACATCGGGCTTGGCTCACCTGCCATCGGCCCGAACATATGCCGAGGATTTGACAGCCCTTATCCTGGAGTATCATTCGTGTTTCCGGATGATAGCGTGCCCCCTGGGAACTGGTCGAAGGCGTGCGAGCAAATCATAAAAGTTCCTGCGCTCAAACATGGCTCCGTCGACCCAAATGATACTGCATGGAGAAACGGTGGATACGGCAAGGTTCTTCGCCAGGGCTTCCAGGTGACGTGGGACAACAACAGACCCGTCCCGTGTGCGCAGTGCGAGGAATCCAATGGATGGTGCACCTTCAGCCAAACCGGAGGATTCCTGGGTTGCGCGTGCTCCAACGGGCAAATCAACGATACGATCTGCGCTACATCAACTCGTAAGCACTTCTCAATCTGGCACTCTTTATTTCAAATAGCAAAGGGGTCCGTTTTACTCTGTCAGTTTCAGTTGACGTATTGGCATGCCGTCTCGGTCCTTTTCTCGGAAGATACAGAGATGATAAAGTTTTTTTTTAACAATTAGAGACGGCAAAGTTATCTAGTAGTAGTACAATTATCGTGAGCAGGGCCGTCGACGAGGGCGTGTGAGCTGTGCAACGGCACAGGGCCCCCCAAAATCGGGAGACACAGCCTTGGGACGTGATGCGGCGGCCACCCCAGGTCTCCAATGGCAGAATAGGATAGTCCGCTCCACTCCCAACCTTGCCTCTAGCGTCCGACCTGAGCCTGCATGGATGGATCGAGCCGCCATGGATGGACGATCGGAGCTTTCTTTCAGGCGCTCCAGCCTCCAGGTCGAAGGTGTATCTGAGAAGAAGATAAGCGTGGTGGGCATTCGCTTTACGCCTGGGCTTAAGTGATAAGCCCATTGCGGCGTGAAGCTCTGCTTCTGTGCTATCATGGGCAAATCCATGGTGTAGTCAGAGGCGGAGAATGTCATGAAAGCTGAGATTAAAGGACTAGCAAATGGTGATTGGAGACTTTGCGGGATGAGGAACTTGCTTGGAGTTGCAAGAGGCGGAGCATCAGTATGTTAGTGGGGGCAACATCACAAGTGAAGTTCAAAGTCCTACCTTTCAGGGTGAAAACCCAAGGTCTGGGCTTAATTGGTTGTGTCTGGCAATGGTCTTGCTGAAGACATTGTTTTGAGAGCGGGGACTATCTTCACGGTGAAAACCCAAGGTCTGGCCTTAATTGGTTGTGCCTGACACTGTTCTTCTTGAAGGCGCTGCTTTTAAAGAATTGCACATCAGATAGTGTCTTGGTGGTGGTTGTGCGGCTGCTGCAAGGACTGTACTGTAGTGGGACTTTTCTTTTTATTTCTTCTTCTTATTGTCTTTCGGCTATGTGCATCCGTAATAGTTTTGGTTATTGCGTTGTTGCAGAGGCTGGGTGTAATTTGTATCTCCGCGATATTAATATACATTCTTTATCTATAAAAAAAGTGATAAGCCCATCAGACTTGTTGAGCGCAAAAAAAAACTACATTGGATTTTTTTTTGCTAAGCACCCGCACCGCATGCACTCCTGCCTTTCACGATAAAATACCCCCGTGTCAGTAGCTTCTAGGTTTTTTTAGTATACTCTGATAACCAACGAGCGATCAAGCAGGAAGAGTCTCATGTTAGTGCTTTCTAAGTCTTTTTTTAATATATTTTTCACATTCTTAGTAGTTGTACTATCTAAATTTTGATGATCAAATCTTTTGTCGATCATTTGTTTTGTTTCTGCATTTGTGTCTTATAATGCTTTAGTTATGTTAATTATATACTCTACAAAAATTGAAGGCCTCATTTTACATTCCGCACTGGGGCCCCAAATTTCTGGAGACGGCCCTGATCGTGAGACCAATCACCCGATCTTGGCTAACTAACTAAACCCATGCAAAATGGTCCATCCAGATAAACTTAAACTGAACCCTTTTGACGGGCCTTCCTCTCTTTCATTTCCCGAAATCACTTGGGATGTTTTGGCCTTCCAATGTTCGGCAGTTCGCATCCCACACCCTTCCTTTTCTTTACATGCCTCGGAGTACGCTCTCCTCCTGAGTCTTTGCATTTCGTTATGTCGTTCTCACCAACTAGAGGCGCAAGTGCAAAGCCTGAACATTTCTGGTCGCTGTAAACGAAGCCTATCAGATCCCGCGTAACTCTGAATCTGCAATTTCGTCAGGTTTCTTCAGGCGTGGCAACGACTGTAACTTGAATATAGTAGTTCAGGTTTAGTTGTTAAATTTGAACCCAGCTTCAACCAAACGAAATCACCGTCATCTTCTCCAGCAGAACAATAACAAAGTTGTCTGTTTGTCAATTGAAAATGATCGCTTACCTCTTTTCTAGCAACCGGCAGGACTACTGCATTTTCATATAAGATGATAAATAAGGTATGTACAAACGTGAGAAGATGTTTTATACAGAGCATGATAAGATCCCCACACTTACTACTCGTGGTTTAGCATTACACTTTGAGAGTTTGAGTGCTTGTGCGGAAACCTTGAGACAGAGCTGGCGTGAAGGGTCGTGGGTCCAACCACACAAGCTAGCCGATTAGCCATCAGTATGAGCGTATGCGGTCGTAAGGGACCATCCAAGATATAAGTCTTTACACTCTGGTTCAGCGTGCGGTGTGCCTTACAGATCCTTCCCGACGCGAATGTGGGGTGTGTACCAAGGAACCAGGCCTTGTAAGCCGAGCGGGAGGAATCCATCACCCAATTAACATTTGATGAGTATTCTGATCTGAAGTATTTAGGGCACGTGAACAGTGTACATTGTTCTGATACCAAACAGAATCCATCGTCATTAGCCCTAAAATTGACACGAGGCCTCGCTGTAGGTCAAGATTTTACCTCTAGGAGGTAAGATCAACTTCAAGTGACAATCTTTTATTTGAGAAAATAAGGATGGGTGTTAGTTTTCATGTATCAATTGTATATCTGTCAGGGCATGGCCGTTCTTATTCTTGGGAGAAGAACACTAGCTGTTATATAACACAATTACTAATGTGCTGGACCGGTAGATGAATTAAAATTTACCTTCTGTTTTAATGCATACGATAAACTAACGGTTTTTAACAGTGCAGTGCATACTCTATATATTATGAACAAATGCACCTTTCACATACTCATGAACACTTGTGCTAAATTTTTTGCAGGATCCAAAAGGAGAACCAGACTAAAAACATGTAAGAAATTTATCAGTCTCATGATAATTCTTTTGCATCTTCCCATTTGTGTCCACCTTTGACAAGCTCAGCATTAATAGTATGTTTATTAACCCTTTTTAGCATATCTTAAAAGTGGTAGGAGTTCTTGACATGCAGATTAAATCTGGAGCTTATGATGTAAAAAATATATATCTAGCCTTTTAGAATACACACCACAGTAGGTTTGTCAACAAGGGTATTGAATAGCTCAAGATGCATTTCTCTAAGCTGTGTGACACAAAGATTGTGTGCTTACATTTTTTTTCGTTCATAAATGTATCTTATCATTATGTAGTAGCTGACAAAGTGCATGGGACCCAGTTATATATAATATTTTATAAGTTGCTTACCCTCAAAATTGTCTACACAGATACAATAGCAGGTAGCTCAAGCATACTTTTTGTATGTCTTTTGTTTGCGTTCTGGTTGGGCTGCAAGAAGTACGGAAGCAAAAGGAAGTCAAAGGGAACAACAAGGATTGAGTCCTTCCTACAAAAGAATGGAACCATACATCCAAAAAGATACACTTATGCACAAGTGAAAAGAATGACGAGAGCTTTTGCTGAAAAGCTAGGTCAAGGGGGATTTGGTGCTGTTTACAGAGGCAGCTTCTCTGATGGCCGTCAAATAGCAGTGAAGATGCTAAAGGAATACAAGACTGATGGGGAGGATTTCATCAATGAGGTGGCTAGTATTAGTAGAACTTCTCATGTCAACGTCGTTACTCTCATAGGATTTTGCTTGGAAGGATCCAAAAGGGCACTAATTTACGACTATATGCCTAATGGTTCACTTGAAAGGTATGCTTTCAAAGATAACTCTGAAGGTGGAAATACATTAGGCTGGGAAAAATTGTTTGATATAGCAGTGGGCATTGCTCGAGGGCTTGAATATCTCCACCGAGGATGCAATACTCGCATTGTGCATTTTGATATCAAACCCCACAACATTCTACTGGACCAAAACTTTTGTCCAAAGATCTCTGATTTCGGACTGGCCAAGCTATGCCTCAATCAAGAAAGTGCTATTTCCATTGGTGGTGCAAGGGGAACAATTGGCTATATTGCCCCTGAGGTTTATTCGAAGCAATTTGGAGCAGTGAGCAGCAAATCTGATGTGTACAGTTATGGAATGATGGTTCTTGAGATGGCTGGTGCAAAGGATACAAATATCACTGCAAATACTGAATCTAGCAGTCAATATTTCCCACAATGGATTTATGAACATGTAGATGAATATTGTGTCAGTGCTTCTGAAATTAATGGTGAGATCACAGAGATTGTAAGGAAGATGATAGTGGTTGGGTTGTGGTGCATACAATTAAGTGCTGCTAATCGTCCAACAATGACTAGAGTCGTCGAGATGCTAGAAGGGAGCACAAGTGTCCTTGAATTGCCACCAAAAGTGTTCTTGAGTTGCTAATCATCATCAACAATGTTTATAATTTATATTTATGCTGAGCACTTGCTCCAGTACCATTGTAAGCAGCTGAACATTTTAAGACTTCCTGGAAATGCTGCAGTTGTGTGCAAGTCGCCTACAAAATTGGGCACTTGCGTATCAGGCTGTTGAGGCTTTATCTATAAAGCCAAGCGGATGCCTTTTGTCTAGAAATTAAAGTCAGTACTATTGGCTCAGGTTTAATCTTTTATTTGCGACTACACAAATGTACACCACACAAGAATACTTGGATTCTGGGTTAAAATTTGGGGTTTCAGGTTCAGAGCATAAGTCGCCAAATGCCGACTAATCAAGTCATGTTGCAAATCCTGGATGTGAGCAGGCCGCCGCCCTAAGCCGTGGCCGTAGCGGTGCTTCCTGAGTCGAAGCCTGGCGGGCGCACCACGCCGGAACGCAGTGTATCCAACGCTAAGATCGCGCGTATTGCTGTGCGCCCGTGAGCGCCTAATGGGACCGCCCCGCGTGACACGTGAGGAGAACGTGAGTTGAAGCGCCGATACGGACCTGCCTTTTTTTCTGCGCTGGACTAGGACCTATAGGGACGGTGAAGACACCATCGGCGTTCCGGCCGGTACATCCCGGGTACAACGACCGGTGTCATTCACGATGAGAAGAGGATGTCCCTTCAAAGAGTGAATTCGATACTTCCATGTTTGCAAAAACATTAGATGCTTAAAACTCGTGTATGCGTTAATTTGCCTTCAAGAATACACTACATTATGTATATTTTGTTGGATTTGTGATTTTGGTGGAAGGTGTCTTACCTTAACTTGGGCACAACCTGCGTGTTATATAGGAGGTTTAACCAAAAATCTTAAAGGATTACATGGGTTCTTACAACAGAAGGTGACTTTAGCCACCAAATCTTATACGATTAGTTGGGACGATACAACTTGCATAACACGATACTTAACTAACACGCTAACACACCCCCTCAATCGTAACTTATCTAAGTTTAGATTGTTTCTAAATGCTTAAAGTTGGAGAACCGTGAGTGGTTTAGTAGATCCATCAACAACCTGATCATCTGTTGGAATAAACTTGATGTCCAATAATTTGTGAGCTACTCGTTCTCGAATAAAGTGATAATCAATTTTGATGTGCTTAGTTCTAGCATGAAATATGGGATTAACAGAAAGGTAACTTGATCCCATATTGTTACACCATAATTGTGCCGCTGATCTGCTGTATGATGTTGAACATTTAATTCACCAAGAAGGGTTTGTACCCACATAATCTTAGCTCTGGCATTCGCTAAAGACTTATACTCTGCTTTTGTGCTTGATTTAGAGGAAACCGAAAGGTGCTACTCTTACTGTTGTAAACAACAAGTACACAACGAAAATACCATGTACAAGGTGCAAGTATACCTTGACGAATCTCAGGAATACTTGCCATGAAACCATGAGGCCTGGCACATGCGAGCAAGTTCATGACAGAATCCGGATCCTCATGGAGATTCATCGGCGGTTCATCCTTCTTTTTCGGCTCTGGGACGGATGCGATCTTCTTGACCCGTTTGGCGACTTCCCATCCGCAACCAACAATGTCAGGCCGGCATTGGGAGGCGCGACAGCGGTGGCGCGCCGTCGACACGGTCTGGAGGTTGAAGACGAAGGGCATCTCAAGGATCTCGTTGTAATTTTTGTTTTTGTTGAAATGTTTTGTACCGTTTGGTGTTTCTTTAAATGGCAGGGTCCTTTTTTCGTAAAAAAAAGTTCATGACAGAATCCAATATTTTAAAAACATATATTTTTATAGAAATTTCACTATATTGCGGGAAAATTTATTTTCAAAATATTGTGCCGTCGTTCTGGGCAAAACCTGCACCCTTCTCTTTGGGCCAAACCGAAAGGAGGGATGGGCCACGCCGTTTTGGTCCAAACCAAAAGGAGAGGGATGGGCCACATCGTTGAACATAGCCAGGAACCTCTCGTTCTAGGCAAAACTGAAACCTACTTATCGTGCTTTTTTTATACGCCTTTCACTTTGATTCTACTATTGAAAGCGCCTTTCGTTCAGAGCTACAAGCAAAAAGTACATCCGAAATGCCCTCCCGGCCGAGCCGTGCAACTGGACGGACGCGTCGTTTCTCAAAGTATTAAAGATAAAATATAAAGGAAATGTATGCACATCGACGAGTAGGTTCGGTTCACGTGATCGATTTCGGATTTTGTTGACTGTAACTTCTTAATTTTGGATCCAAGTTCGCACCATTTGTAGACGGATTTGTGAAATTCGTCGCACCCGGTCGTCGACCGTTTGAAATTTTCTTTCACGAGTAGATCGATCTCGTAATTTCTCACAACTTACCTGTTGTAATTTTTTACGTTTCGGCGGACTTACGCATATAGATGGATCGATTCCTTCCATTAGAACCAAAATGAAAGGAAGTTTTTGGTCACGCCGGTTGCATATAGATAACCTTTCGGCATGGTCTATGACGAAAGGCTGATTTCTGTTTGACCCAAAACAAAAGTTGCATTACGGTTTGCCGTCAGCGCAATATTTTTAAAAATAATTTTCTTCGCGCAATATTAGTGAAGTATCTATAAAAAAACTTTTTTAAAAAATATTCCAACACTGTCTTGCAGGTTTCGAGCGGCATACATCTAGCTCAGGACTCTACCACCTTATAGATAAGGAAAAATGAAAAACAACGGTAAGTCTTGATGTAAAGTAAACAAGGGGCACATATTTGATGTAGATTCACCATCCGTAAACACAGAAATAAAAGCTAACAGCAAAGTATATAGACAATGCTGAAATTAACTAGAGGTCCATTACAAGATAATACTTCCCTATGTCTTATTAAACCAATATACTACTAATTGATTGTAATAACATCTTATATTATGGGACGAAGGGAGTACACTACTGGCAAAAGCCAACATCAACATGAGAAAAGAAGGACCAACTAGGTACAAAATGGTAACTTAATTCATTAGAAGACCCAAGCGTAATCGACCACACGTTCTTCAGTTCGCCGCATTCCATGGTTTCACCCTTTCTCCAACACATATATTTGTTAGTGTGATTTCAAAAATAGACGGCATGATACTACATAAGTTACCAATTAAGTACGCATAAACATACTTTGTGTAACAGTCGACTGTTACATAGCACACAAAGTTTACTCGAGTGCATACATAAAAAGAAATGACATATACATATATACCTTGTGGATTGTAGAAACTCGTGTATGGAATCAAACAAAGCAAGTCATTTTCTCCTTTCAAATGCTTCTTTAACGGTAGTGACTTGCCATTAATGTGGTAGATGGAATATTCTTCTCTCTTCCATTGCTTCTCCCACTGCGGTGACTTGAGATCGATCTCGTAGACGCCAAGGTCCACGGTCACGAAAATGATATCACGGCCCTCAATAGAACCATTCAGGATACGTTTTTTCGTGAGATTTGGAATGGGGAAAAGGTTCTTAAGATCGATTCTATGCCGAGTCCATGACACGACTTTGTTAGAACGAATTTGCAGTGACCACATATTGATGGTTAATCCAGCCCTCTTGAGTGCAAGCCCCAAACTACCATCTTCCATCGCCATGAGGATAGCATCACCGACAAGCACAGGCCCCGCCGCCACCGGCACATCAATTAGTGATAAGCTATTAGATCCCATGTCATACTTGACAATTCCTGAGTCCTTGGCACCGGTTAGCGCAACCATGAAGTAAAGTGCATCTTTGATGAGTACAGGTTGCAGTGGCTCGACGTATGCTTGAGCCCCGAGATGAAGACGAGAGAGCGGCTTGCTCCACTCACCTGTCTCTTTTTTTAGGTATAAGGTTGTATCCACGGTCCGAATAGATAGAAAGAGGTGACCCAGTTTATAAGGGAAATCGGGTCCAAAAACCATACAAGCTGTACAAAAGAATGACACAGACGCAGCGACCCGCCGCCCACACGACCCAAGTCGAACAAACGCCACAAAACACACCACCCGTTCCGGGGCCGCCGCCCCGGCATATCAACCAGATCGACCTTCGCATTGCCCGAAAGTGATCCAGTCATGGTCGACGAACCCTCTGCCCACGCAGTCTTCATCCAGGTTGCCACCAAAACCACCATGTACCGGGGCCTCCGCCCCGGAGTAGCAACCAGATCGACCTTCGCAATGCCCGAAGATGATCCAGTCAGGTCGACGAACCCTCTGCCCGCGCAGTCTCCATCCAGGTCGCCACCCATACCCATGCTAAACAACGGCTCTGCCTCATAGATCGTCGTAGCATGGGAGACCGAGGCCGCCGCCTCGACGTCCACCACCTTCCGGAGCCGCCACCCCGACATCCACCCCTCGCGACCACACGCCATTCTGCACATCCGCCGTGAAACCGTTGCACCGCGCCTCCAACAAGGTAGTGACGAGACCGTCACCGCCGCCCGCTCCCAAAGGAGCATAGGTTTTTACCCGGAGATCTTGTAACCACCACGCGTTAGTCGAGGTCGAAAAGCTCCACGACGACGCAATCAAGAAGGGGAATGACGCCCGAGGGCGCCGCCGTCGTCGGCACCGACCGAAGTCCGTGCGAGCTTTCGCCCGGAGTTCAACCCAACCGCAAAGCTTCGGGAGCTGCAGGATGGCATCCTGGACATGTCGTCAACCACCAAGCTCCGCCGCGTGCTGCCGTCGCCGCGGCACCTCCCTCCACGGCAGCTTCCAATCCCGCACCGCCCCAGCAACCGCAGGTCCGGGGCCGCCGCCCCGGCTTGCCTCCGTGGCCGTCCCGGGCCCCATCGGCCAACACCTGCCTCCACGCCGGTGCCACCACCCCCTCCTCCGCTCCTGCTCGACGCCGCACCTCCATCCTCAGCGCCCAGCCCGAACGGCGCGCCACTGCAGAATTCCGGAGCACGTCGGCAGGACGAGCCTGCCTACATGCCGGAGCCTCCGTCTCCACGCCACCGCGCCTTGCTCGAACGGACGCCCCGCAAACAGTGCTCCCGAGCCCGGGCCCGACGGGCCCAGATCGGGCCCGCCGAGCCCATCTGACGCGTCGCCATCTCCGCTGCAGGCGACGGCAGCAACGCGCCCGCACCGCCGCCCGCAGCCCGCGCGGACACCTCCCGCACCTCTGTAGCCTCCACCCGGGCCCGCCGGCCCGGCGTCCTCCGCCCCGACCGCCGCCGCCCCCACGGGCCGGTCACCTCCAGACCTGCGCAAGGAACCGTCCCCCCCGGCCACCCTTTTGGCAGCGGAGTGGTGTCGCCACCGCCGCGGCCGGCGACGGCAGCGGCAGGGAGGCCAGACGGTGGGGAGGAGCTGGCGGCGAAGAGAGTCGCCCCTGGCGCCGCGTGGGGGGGCGACGCGAGGGGAAGAGGAAAACCCACTCACCTGTCTCTGACGAGAACACCCACGCGTGCGCAGAGCAAGTACCATGAGACTTGACCAGGCCGATGAAGGCCACCAGAAAAGGGCCGCCGTGACAGGTGCGGTGGTTGCAGTCGTGCCCGTGTGCAGCGCAGAGCACAGCGGCGCCGAGGTTGCGGTACAGCATGTACTTGTCAGGTTTATACATCTCGCGTTGGCAGCCCGTCATGGGGTCCCAAACGATGAGCGCCCCGGGTAACACCTCATCGGCCTCGTAGTGCCAGTCCCTCCAGCCATCGTCAGGAACACTTGGGCGGAATTTCGTGACGGGGAGAAAGTTCGGCGCGCGATCTTCCTTGGCATGGTCGGTGGCGAAGTAAAAGTGGTAGAGGTAGCCCAACGTGGGGGGAGCTCCATGGAGCTCGCCACAGCGACGGCGGAAGCTATGGCTGGAGAGGGTGCGGAGCCAGAACTTGCTGGCGAGGGAGGCGCGGAGGAGCCACTCGGGTTCGTCTGGCGGGAGGTTTAAAATATCGAATTTCGGTTTTGTATCGGTTTGCATTCTGCAAATCAGAAGTCGCACATCGGTCGATATATTGGATGATATGTAGTTATATGGGAGAACATATGTGTCTAAATTCTTTTATTGTGATTGTTCAAAACATGCTTTGTTAACTCCAAGTTTATCACTACTCAATTAAACATAACCCTATATAGTTAAAGTTGTAGGTTTCGATTTTTCTCCGATTCTTTAGTCTCCGCGCGATTTTTGCTGCGTCGACGCGTGTCCTCGTGCGCTCCCCGCAGACTCCCCATGTCGGGCTGGATTCGATGGCCTTGGATTTAGATTTTCTCCGCCCCCGCATTTTTTCCTGCCACGACGCGTGGACTCACGCGTTCACGTGGATCGCCGGGACAGGCATGGGCCGGGTCTTCGTCCCAGGGTCTGCTGCCAATCTATTGCCGACGTCATTTTGCTACCGTGCATGGACGGCTATTAGCGGTGTCCACTGATGATGTGTTCCGTTGTTGCCACTTCTTGACTTGCATGCTCCTTCGTGTCCACTGTGTGTTGATGCGTTTCAGTTGCATGGGTGTCTAGATGGTTCGTGTGCGGACACGTTGCGTACTTGTCAGATAGATGTGCCCACCCGTCTCTCGTGGTTTCGTTTTTATTTTCTTACACATGGTTTTTAAGCCGTGCTTCTATCGTGTTGTTTGTGTTTGCTTTGCTTCTCTTTCGAATACCTCTCTAGATTAAACTTTTTTATCCGAATACTGTAACAGACAACCAGCTTATGGTGTGACCACTATAGGCACGATGAAAAAATGTAGTATCAAACTGCTTAGCATTACGTTTGTAGCACTAACGACTATTCATAAGTGCATCGTCACCATGCATCTGTAGAGGATAACTACTCGCTGTGGCTGTACTGGGAGGAGCTGTTTGACATTGCGTCGGGCGTCGCGCGAGGGCTCGAGTATCTCCATGGAGAGATCACCCCCAACGGTGTGCATATCAATATCAAGCCCCGGAACATCCTGCTGGATCAGGAGCTGTGTCCAAAGATTTCTGATATCTGTGTGGCAAGTCTATGTTTGCCGAAAGAGAGCAAGACATCTACTCACATTGTGAGGGATGGTGTGTGATAGTCCTTGAGATGGTCAGGGCAAAAAGGCACGTCAAGGTTGGTGCTGACACTACCAGCAAGTACTTCGCCCAGTGGCTCTATGCCTCTATGAGCACTTGAACCAGTTCTGCAACAGTATTTCTGACGCCGGTGGTGACACGAGAGAGCTCGTAAGGAAGATGATCATAGTTGGTCTGTGGTGCACGCAGACAGCGGCTGCGAATCGGCCGTCCATGAGCAGAGTCGTCGAGATGTTGGAGAGTAGCAGCGGGGACCTGGACTTGCCAAGAAGAACCTCTGAAGCGTAAAACCCATGTTGCAAACATCGCTGTTCATATAATGGGAAGTGGTGCGAACATGCTGTCCACAAGAACTACACCTGCTTTTGGATTTTCAGTGTTGGTTTTCCAGGTAGCACATCTCTATGTAGTTTATGGTCACTTAATGTTGCAATTAGGGAATCATATGATGTTGCATCAGAACCTGTTTAAGGAACTGAACCTGATATGATGCGCACATTCCATCTTCTGCATGGTGATCATTGCATCTTTACACTTCTACACAACACAAATTACCATGAGTGTCCCCAGAAAGAAAGTAACATGAGAGAGGCCACTGTTTAGACGGAAAGTGTTCTTTGCTCCCGGATCTGTACTTCACGTGAATTCGACATCATTTCTTGAGAACTCTTGAAATAATCAAAGGAACGCAGTAAGCATGAAGACAAAGAACAACAACTTCCAAATAGCCCCACTGCAACTCTGCAAGACAACGAGGAAACAGAAAATACTATCACCAAGCACACACGCATGTCTCTGATGGCATTGACACACAAGCACGAACAGCTAGTACCTAGTACTAACAAGGCCGTGCTCTTATTACAACTGCTCTCTGAGGACACATCACGCGGCAGTCAGAAATGGAGAAGACCAGAAAGAAGGCAGATCATGCTAGTAGCAATGTCTAGCATATGGCACTCACACCACTGCGCATTAGCACTTAGGAACTCGCAGGCGGCATGCGGCTGCAACCTTCTTGCTGTTCTGAGAGTTGATGTATCTACCCAGATAGGGGTTCTTGGTGTACTCGCACAGGCACCGCCTCTGCTTCCGGAGCTTGGCGCAGCACGCTGCGGACGGGGGTGCGTCCAAGAGGATCACCGGGGCACACGGGCGTAGTGCCAGCGGGTCGCACTCCGCGCGCGCTGCTCTGGACGCCGCGCACACCGTGCCGGACGCGGTGAGCACGACTGCAAGCAACAGCACGGCGCAAGGCTTCATGGCTTCTCACGGATGGTAGTGGTGGTAGACTGGTAGTGGAGCTAGGTGTGGTTCTGGGAGATGGAAGGAGAGTTGGTATTTGTAGTGAGCTCTGGGACCGTGCCCAGAATTTAGAATTGCACAGTTGCGTGAACGGTAGTGCACGGTCGTTCGCACAAGTTCCCGGGACTCCAGTGCTGCTCCGGAGTTCGTGTAGCGTGATTTAGACTGCACATCCACACTAGTCTCAAAGCCCTTAGTTAGAGTTGGCTTCTTCCCTAAACAATCATTAATCCATCTCCTGGCGTGTCTTATCCTCCTCGAAACAGGCTTTCGCCCCGCTTTTAAATAAAGCAACCGCCCACAAGCATACAACGATCCAGTTAAAGATTCAAAAAGAAAAACAACAAGTCTGCTGGGGCCACAGCACAAAGATGCCCAAAGCTAAAAGAGACGATACAACTACAAGGGAGTAACTCAGTGGCTGGATGACGCAGATAGAAGGCGTGCCGCCCTCAGAAGCTTCTCGATCAATCCATCCAGTCGCTCCTTGTCCCGCTGTCTACAGAGCGGGTGCCACTGCTGCAAAAATGCCAAGAATTTGAAAACGGAGTCAGAGGCACGCCTCAGAAAGACACGCTCGATAACCATCTTGTTACGAATAGTCCAAAGAGTCCAGGTCATCGCGGCAAACACTAACCAGAAGAGGCGCCTCCTCTTACCAGTACGGTTCGCCTGCACTTCTAGGAATTCAGCAAGGTCTTGGGCCTGCCACTCAGGCCCAAGCGCCTCGGCCAGAAAACTCCACAGGAAGCGAGCTGCGGGGCAAGAGAAAAGAATATGGGTCCCCGACTCGGGGACCGCGCATAAGGGACAAGTACCATCCCCTGGGCCAAATCGCTTGACCACCTCCACACCCGAAGGGAGGCGGTCTCGCAGCAACTGCCACGTAAAGATCTTAATCTTCAGTGGCATAGGGGCCTTCCACAAGTGGGAAGTCCACGAGAGCACGGGTCCTCTAAATAGGGCCCGGTAAGCAGAACGAACTGTGAAACATTTCGAGGGCGAGAGGGTCCAAGAAACACTATCCGGGGCGTCCGAAAGGGAGTATGGAAGGGAGGCCAATAGGTGCTCCCACTGGTTGGCCTCGACCAGACCAAAAGTGCGGCGGAACCTAATGTTCCAGTGCCCATTATGGGCCGCATCCGCCACCAGAGCATTGGGTCAGAGCAGATAGCAAAGAGCTCCGGGAATTCATGCCTAAGTGGTCTTTCACCAAGCCATGAGTCTAGCCAAAACAGGGTACTCCCTCCGTCGCCTACGGAGAAGGTAGCCCCAAGCCGGATCTCATGTTTGATGGCTTGAAGAGATCTCCAAAACTGAGACCCCTCCTTCCTCTCACAGGCCATGAGAGGACAACCACGTAGGTACTTGGCCTTCACTAATTGAAGCCAAAGTCCCCCATCACCCCTCAGGATCCTCCAGACCCACTTCAACATGAGAGCCTCATTCATGCGACGGGAAGCCAAAATACCTATGCCCCCAACCTCCTTGGGGGCGCAAAGGTCTGCCCATTTCACCATATGATACTTTTGACGTCCGTTGGCCGCCTGCCAGAAGAAGCGGGACAACTCTCTATCAAAGCTGCATGTACCCCCTCCGGCAGTATATATAACCCCATCATAAACATGGGGAGACTAGATAGGCAGGAGTCAATGAGAGTGGTCTTGCTCCCCTTGGAGGTAAACCTCCCCTGCCACGGCGCGGCCTTCGACTTGACCCGCTCAACTAGCGGGTCCAGATCCTTTATAAGGATCCGAGTATCTCGGATCGGCATCCCCAGATAAGTCACTGGGAATGTGGCCAACTTACAGTTTAGGTTGTCCGCGATCCGCTGTTGGTCCTCAGCCGAATAACCCAAGATCACGACCTCACTTTTATCAAAGTTAATCTTGAGGCCCGACATGGCCTCAAAGCAGAGGAGAAGGAACTTGAGATTGATAATGTCAAGTTCAGATCCCTCCACCATAATCATGGTGTCATCAGCATACTGGAGGTGCGTCACCCCACCCCCTGGGACAAGGTGTCCAACCACACCAGAGATGTGGCCAGAGGTCTTAGCTCTCTCTAAGATCTCTGCAAGGACGTCAACCGCAGAGTTGAAGAGTAAGGGGGAGATAGGATCCCCCTGTCTAACCCCACAAGTCGGCCTAAAATAGGGACCCACTTCCCCATTTATGTTAATGGCGGTGTTGCCACTCATAACTATCTGCATGATCCAACATATCATCCGATCATCAAACCCTTTTCGTTCCAGCGCCAAACGGAGGAAAGCCCAGTCCAAGCGGTCGTATGCCTTTTGGAAATCCAGCTTAAGAAACACCCCTTCTGGGCTGAGACTTAACCTCATGAATAATCTCATGAAGTGCTAGAATTCCATCATGGATATACCGCCCCTTAAGGAAGGCGAACTGGTACGGGTGCGTTATCGCTCCATAACAGGAGCTAGCCTAGTTGCGCACACCTTGAAAAGATCCGATGGATGACGTTGAGACCGTGATTGGTCTAAATTGGCGGATGTCCGTGGCCCCCACTATCTTGGGGATCAAGGTCACCACACCAAAGTTAAGGCGAGACATAACCAATGTACCAATATAAAATTCTTGGAACATTGGCATGATCACCCCCTTAATCTCCTCCCAGAACGTCTGGAAGAAGACCACCGGAAGACCATCCGGTCCAGGGGCCGAATTCGCCTTCATCTCCATTATTGCCCTCGCCACCTCTTCCGGCAAGAATGGGAGTGTGAGCTCCGCATTCTCCATGTCAGAGACCCTGGCCCTCGCTGGCCAGAGGTCAACTGGCACGGTGACCCCAGAACGGGGACCCGCCGTGAAGAGCTCCTTATAGAAGGAGTATATGTGGGACGATATATCCCCTGGCGCCTCCAGGAGATGATCCCCTTCCCACAGGCATGGAATAGAGCATTTCCGACGACGCCCATTGGCGATCGCATGGAAGTAGGCCGTATTCGCATCGCCTTTGAGGATCCAGTTCTGGCGACTGCGCTGTCGCCAGAAAGTCTCCTCCCCCTTGTAGATCTCCATAAGGGAGTTCTCAAGGGCGTACCGCTGAAGCCACTCCTCAGCGGTAAGGCCAAGAATCTGAGGCGTGGTCCAGGGTCTGGATCTCCTCTAAGAGAGAGGCCTTCCTCTGTCTCAGCTCAGCTCCCAGATTGGCACCCCAACCCCTCATGAATTGGCGTGCCATCTGGGCACAGTGGTGCCACACATCTACCGCATTATAAACACGAGGAGGATGTGCAGCCGCCACCGACCACTTTAGTCGAACCGCTTCCTGAAAACCTGGCTGACCAAGCCAGAAGTTCTCAAAGTGGAAACGGTTCAACCTCGGAGGTTGAGCTCCTCCTGTTGAGAGGAGGAGAGGAGTGTGATCCGACCCAATCCTAGTGAGCGCCCGGAGGGAGCAAAGTGGATAGGCAACCTCCCAATCCACAGATACTAGGACCCTGTCCAGCACACTCCGGACAGGGTCCACCCGGTTATTAGTCCAGGTGTATCTCGCTCCCACCGTCTGATCTCTCTAAGAGCGAGATCAGCAATACAATCATTGAACAGCCGCATCCGCTGGAGGTCGACGTTCGCTGAGCTCTTGTCATCCGGGGATCGAATCAAATTGAAATCCCCAGCAACAACAAGCGGCGTTGAACATCGTTCTACCTTCGTTCTAAGCTCGGCCAGGAACGCCGGGGACCTACTATGATCCGCAGGGCCATAGACGATAATGACCTCCCACTGAAAGGAGGTCCGCCTATGGGTGAGCAACATGCTCACAAAAAATTCCCCGCGATCCATATCCTCTACCTCGAATGTATCCTCCTTCACCCCAAGGAGGATACCACCCGAGTGTCCATTCGCTGGGAGCCATTGCCAAGCGAACTTATGCGGACTGAGCCCTGCAGCTCCTGAATAGAGAAGTCCTGTCTAATCGTCTCCTGGATGGCAACGATATCTACGTCTTCCCGCCGCATGTACTCGCGCAGCTGATTACGCCGTCCCTCCTGCCCAAACCCCCTCATGTTCCAGTCGAATAACCTTATGGGTATATTCATTTGGAAACACTGGTGGGGGTAGTCCCCTTACGGGGGACAGAGCGGGCCCTACCAGAGGTCGAGGGCCGGACGGCGCCTTGGGGGGTCTCCCCCGGTTCCCCCCGCCTGGGGGGTCACGCAGGGAGTCTCCACCCTAGCAGGCAAGCTAACAGAGTTACTACTAGGATCCAGTGCCGCCTGCCCCGGATCCCCAGCAGCTGGGGCCGTCTCCCTCTCAAGCTCCGCCTGAGCTCGTGAGGCAGCGAGGGCCCCCTCATAGATCTCCTTTGCCTTGATCGCGGCAATCTGGTCCATCCGGGGGCCTCGCTCCCCCGGAAAACCACCCCGCAGGCATCAGCAACCTGTGACAGATGGTCCAAAGGGACCTCCTCGAGAACCGAAAATCTAGAACCAGAAGCTGAAACGGAAGGCTTGGGTAAGTGCGTACCTGGAACACTACGGCGAGCCGCAGTCAGCTGGATCGCCTGCTCCTCCACCGTAGGCACTGGCATCCCCAGCCCTCCGCGAGCAAGGGCCAGCCTGGCACTGTGGCGGGACGGCTCAGAGGACGGGGGCTGCCTGGTACGGCGCTGTGACGGGCCTGTGAATCCCCCACGGGTGTGTGGGGAAGACCGTGAGAGACTCACAAACACCAGTGGCTGGCGTCGCCGGAACCTGGGGTGGCGACCCTGTCGGGGAGGTGGGGGTGGAACCCGGCGAGAGGGTGTAGCACAGGACCCCCGCAGAACGAGCCGACGAGGGCGGGGCAACCTCCAGCCCCACGCTCCCACAGTCCTCCTCCACTGAGGCAGAAGGCTCCAGGCCTAGAGCTGTCGCGTCGAGCCCCTGCAAGCCGAAGTTGGATCCGTACTGAGCAAGGGGGAGCTCCAGAGGCGCCAGAGAGTCAGGGCGCGAGACGCGGGGGCGGTCCACCGGGCCAGCTTCGCCGGCGCACTGCTAAAGTGTGTCGGTGAGGCTGGCGGGGAGGGCACAGGCGAAGATGCCTGTGTCGGGGCGACAGTGTGCATAGTCGTCTCCGTAGCAGGAGCAGTGGTGGTGAGGGTGAGGGCATCGGCACGAGTGAGTCTCGTGTGCCCCATCCGCACCAGGGTCGTCGGCGTCGTCGTCCGAGCTGTCGTCCTCAGACGAGCTCCCTCCTCCTCCCGAGTTCCCCCCACCAGTGGCCTGGGGAGACGGTGAGCGCGGACGGTCCTCGTCAAGCTCCACGTCTAAGATCGCCTGACGCTCTCCCCCTCCCTCCAAAGAAGAAGGGCGGGAGGGTGCCGGGGATCTTGGCCGGCTCAGGGCAGAGCAGCCTGATCCGAACCGCACCAGAACCAGCTAGAGAGCGCGCATCAAGCTCCACGAACCTGCCCATGGGCCGCGCAATCAGCTCGAGGATGTGCTTCTTCCTCGCCTCCTTTGGTACCCCGTGGATCCTGACCCAGATGGAGGACAGGTAGGTCGCCCCCGGGTCAGAAGTCGCAGCCTTGATGGCCACCTGGATCTTGTTGATCGGGAGCGTGTACGTGGTACCCAAGGTGCAAAAGCGAAGCATCTCCTGCGAGGGGAAGACCACTGCGAACTCGGAGGCCGAGATCTCGCGCACCTGCCACTCATGTCCTGGCATCACCATGGCCAGCTCGTCCCTAAGGATCTCCACAGTGAGCGTAGTGGCCACAGGCGGGAGCTGGTCTGGGAGAACTGACACCTGTGCTAGGTTCTGCGGACTCGCCCTCGGCACCCCCCCCCCAAGTCAATGTAGTAGAAGATGGAGTCCACCCCGTGACCGAGGAGCTCTAGGCGAGGGTGGTGCTGGGCGGCAGACACGGTGCAAGCGGCAACAAGGTGCTCAGGTCCCCGCAGCGCGCGCAACACTCAGGGCGAGTGCATTGTGACCGGTAGTGACCAACCACCCCACAGTTGAAGCACGTGACCTGCGACGGAGAGCCCTCCCCTTCCTCCGCCTGAGGTCGGGACGCGACCGTCCCCACCTGGGACGGGTCACTCGGAGCTCTCCGTGGTATGTTGGGGGTCGGTGCAGGTGGGAACCCCCTCTGGTTCCCTCCCGCTTCTCCCCCCGTCCCCTGTTTGGACTTCTTGTTCTTCTTCTTCTTCGATTTTTTCTTGGCGGGAGTACTAGCAGCTGGCATGGATCGGTCCTGCCTAGGGGCATCATGCGCCTGCGGGTGTAAAATGCGGTCCTCACGCCACGACCCGCTCTCCCGCCGCAATTCCTTGTCCGGGCGGCGCACGGGGAGCGCACCGGCGACCGGCCCCTGTCTAGATGCCTCTCGGGAGACCTTGCGCGGGCGTACAGGCGCTGCACAAGCTCACGTCGCAGCGCCGCCTCCATCCGTTGCCCGTCCGGCGAGGCACCCCTGTGGGGAGAGTGACGCTGGGAAGTCTCGGGGCGAGGGGAGCGCCGGTGGCCCATGACCTGCCTGTCCCGGCGGTCCGGGGATCGCCGCGCCCCAGGGGAGCCCCGCCGTGGCGGCGGCCGGTAGCTGCGTGGTGGCGATGCACGGGCGCGAGAGACGGCTGCCGTAGCCTGCGCGGGAGGAGGAGGAGAAGGTGAGCGCGCACGCCGGCGGTGGTGGACGTCCTCCTCGTCCTCCTCAGGGCGGAGACTTCATGGCGACGGCGGCGGCGTAGGACACGGTGAGAGGCGGCGGGGGGTGGGTTTGGGCGAACTGTGCGAGCGGAGGCAGCGTATCTGCGGATGGACCGCTCCGATGCTGGGGTCGCTAGGGTCTAGTTGGGCCTAGTTGGGCCGCTAAATGCTGCGCGCCGCGCGGTCGACTTCGGGCGCGCAACTTGGGCCGCGATGCGCACATCCTGCTTGCGCCATTCCAGGATGGGCCACAGGGGCAGTGTCGGCCTGTTGGGCCTAGGGTTAGCCTCATCGGCCTCACGCGCGGGAGCAACAAGGGGCTCCGCCGCCGGCGATGGGGGAGCACGGTGCGCCGCCTGCGCCGTCGTCTCCACCACGCATCGGGGAACCCCCCCCCCCCCCCCCCCGTAGAATCGACCTCGGGGCGCCTCCCCATGGTCGACATCGCACGTTCCCCAGCTAGCGCGACCTCAGCATGCCCTGGCGGCCTTCCTCCTCCTGCGCATGGTGGCGCCACCGCGGGACGCTGAGCACGGACAGATGCACGCCGGCGAGGACAAGCAGCTCGTGGCGGAGCCCGGCGGGCCAGAACGAGAAATTCATCAAAGGTTGGGGATGCCGGGATTGTGCAGCGCGCCTCCAGCTCCGGAGCCACCGCGTCGGCCTCGTCGATCTCGTCTGCGATGTCGGCCCACCACCGCCCCGGAGGGACTCAGCCTCCACCACCCGCCTGGGGGGAGGCCGTTCCTGCCATTAGCAGCGGATGAGCCTACGAATTCCCGAGCGACCGCCCGTCACCGGGATTCGTCGATCGCCATCGAGTCGCCACGAAGCCGCCAAGCAGTCGCCTTTCCCCGCGGGCGTCCGTCCAGCGTCCCGTCACATGCAACGGATGACCGCCTATACATGGAGTGTCTTATCTTTCTGGCCGATCCGGACTCACGGCAAAGACAACTCCGGCAGCCCGGCTGTCTGGCGAGACTCTTATGCCAACCTTCTGTTTCATGTCCTGCAGCTGAAGATCGACCACAACAGCACACAGGCTCATTGCCGATGGCGTTTGGCACCGTTGCTGCTACAGCCAGCAATGAAACAATAACGGAGGAGACTGGGTTGATGCCTTCTGTGGTGAGAAGGCGCAAGTTGATGCGATCGATTTTGGAAGGACGTGGTGAAGAAAAATTTGGAGATTATAGCAACTACTACACGTTGAGGTTCTGTGGCTCACATGAGGTTCTGTAGGGCTTGGATGCGTTGCCAGATCACGGCCAAGAATCCCACTGATATTGTATCGCGGCAAGCTTCTGACATAAACTAATGGTTAACAACTAAGGCCCAGTTCTTTTGGAACTTCTCACCAGCTTGCTGGTGAAAATAAGTCCAAGCCCAAAAGAACTGGAATTTGAGCCGTTTCATGGGGAAGCCGACTTGAGCAATTCATTCACAGTGGAAAAAAGCTCGTTACCCCAACTTCCCGTGGGAGCGCCCAGCTTCCCGCAAGTGGAAAACGAACGTTTTTCCTGTTGCCCCTGTATCACATGAGAATTACCGCGAATGCCATGCGCTGGGCCGAAAGGTTTTCTCCTCTCCTTATTTTCTTTTTTCTCTCCCTATTCGCATCCTCTCCTAGAAACGCCTCCACCAGCCCGAGCTAGGGTTCCGCCGCCGCCAGGGAGCAACCCGCCGCCGCCGCCAGGAGAAAATTCGGCGCCGGAGCCGGCGCCTGTCGCCTCCATCGTGGCCCTCCCGAGCCCGCCGCCAGTCGCCTACCCCCGACGCCGTCCTCGCTCCCTCGCCGCCGTCCTCGCTCCCGAGCCTGCCGTCCTCGCTACCCCGCCGCCGTCCACTAGTACAGAACGACACATCGGAAACGGGTCAAAAACCCCTTCGACAACGGAGAAAGGGTCCGTGTCCCGCCTCTGTCACTGATGTGAAGCCTCACAATGGCAACGGAGGAGATAAACCGTTTATGATGTATTTAACATTAGATACGGAGTTTTGCTAATAACCGTTTCTAATAAGGGTTACAGGAAAACAAAAAAACCGGTGACGGGCTGTGCCGTCGATGGGGCCCCGCTCCATGCGACTAGACGGCCGCCCGGTCGTCACCGTATTCCTGTACGCCCTGCTTTACAAAAGTTCATCAGTGCGCGTAGCTGGATCTCTGCTCCTATGTCTTCACGGCCGCCAGATGAACATCTACTGTCTTTCCTGCTGCGCAAAATGTATTGCTCCTGGTGACGGCACCGTGTATGGAGCCCCGCTCCTAGGTCTTCACGGCAGCAGCATCGTCACCAAGCATCCACCAAGCACTTGAAACAACGAATATTCTTTGTTAAAAACAGCAAACAAATTTAATAAACAGAGCCAATAAGCAGTAAACAAAGCAAACCGAGCTAAATACATAGCTGAAGAGCTAACTAACAGAGCAAACCAAGCTAAATAAGTAGCTAACATAGCAAATACATAGCTGAACAGAGCCAACTAACAGAGCAACCTGAGCTAAATAAGTAGCTAACATAGCAAATACATAGCTGAACAGAGCTAACTAACAGAGCAAACTGAGCTAAATAAGTAGCTAACATAGCAAATACATAGCTAAACAAAGCAAACCGAGCTAAATAAGTAGCTAACATAGCAAATACATAACTGAAAAGAGCTAACTAACAGAGCAAACCGAGCTAAATAAGTAGTTAACATAGCAAATACATAGCTAAACAAAGCAAACCGAGCTAAATAAGTAGCTAACATAACAAATACATAGCTGAACAGAGCTAACTAACAGAGCAAACCGAGCTAAATAAGTAGCTAACATAGCAAATACATAGCTAAAGAAAGCAAACGAGCGAAATAAGTAGCTAACATAGCAAATACATAGCTGAACAGAGCTAACTAACTGAGCAAACTGAGCTAAATAAGTAGCTAACATATTAAATACATAGCTAAACAAAGCAAACCGAGCTAAATAAGTAGCTAACATAGCAAATACATAGCTGAACAGAGCTAACTAACTGAGCAAACTGAGCTAAATAAGTAGCTAACATAGCAAATACATAGCTAAACAAAGTAAACCGAGGTAAATAAGTAGCTAACATAGCAAATACATATCTGAACAGAGCTAACTAACAGAGCAAACTGAGCTAAATAAGTAGCTAACATAGCAAATACATAGCTAAACAAAGCAAACCGAGCTAAATAAGTAGCTAACATAGCAAATACATAGCTGAACAGAGCTAACTAACAGAGCAAACCGAGCTAAATAAGTAGCTAACATAGCAAATACATAGCTAAACAAAGCAAACCGAGCTAAATAAGTAGCTAACATAGCAAATACATAGCTGAACAGAGCTAACTAACAGAGCAAACTGAGCTAAATAAGTAGCTAACAGAGCGGTCATTTACCTTAGGCGAGGCGGGGTCGCTTTCCGTCGCGGATTGCGTCCCAGGCGTCGGCGTCGGCGCCGGAGCCACTGCCAGAGGAGACCTCATCCTGCTCGAACACCGGAGCGTCCTCCTCCTCCTCCTCATCCTCCTCCTCCTCCGCCGCCGCCACCGCTGCCGCCGCCGCATCTGGCCTAGGGCCCTGGCCAGGGAGAAGAGAGCGGTCTATGGCCGCCCGGAGCCGCGTCTGGAACAACGCCTCCTCGACGGCTTCTATCGCGTGCTCGGCGGCGGAGATGCGGATAGCTCTCCGCATCGCAGACGCCCGAATGACACCCTCGGCGCGCTCGCGCTCAAAGGAGGCGCGAGAGAGGAGGAGACCGACCTCCAGATCCTCGTCCTCATCGTCCGAGGAGGACGATGAGGACGAGATCCGGGCGTCGGTGGCCACCGCCGTCGTGGATCCGGATGGGATTTGACGGCTCAGAATGAACTCGCGACCGCAGTCGCCGGGGATCTCGCCCCAGTTGTAGGGGAGATCCGGGCTGCGCCTCGGAGGGTGGGAGGAGGAAGATGCTCCATCCTGACTTCCGTCGGCGCCGGAGGGGTTCGCCATTGATGGGTGAAGTAGGAGGAGAGCTTGTGCGGCTAGGGTTAGGAACTGGGGAGAGTGAGACTGAGAGTGAGAGTGAGATACAGTACTGGAGTGGGAGATATTAATACCGGCACCGCTTAATGTGCCTTCACATGGGAAACGGAGATAGACCGATCTCCGTTTCTGATGTGGAAATATCAGCAACGGAGATATTCTTTCCTCCGTTGCCTATATATGAGCAACGGAGATCTTTTCAGCCTCCGTTACCATTGTGTCGGGCCCATCGACGCGCGCACACTCGCGGAAGCGCGCGGAGCTCATTTTTCCGTCGCCTAACTCTTGCCGTTGCCATAGAGGGGTATCCGATGTGTCGTTATGTACTAGTGGTCCTTGCTCCCCCGCCGCCTCCACCAGCCTAGATGAATTGATTGTACTGCATATTTGTATCTCTGAAATAAAATGTTGTTCCGAAAATCAATTGCAGAATCTAGATGGAGAAAGCCATAAAATGCTCTTCGATTTTCCTAGATGAATTGATTGTACTACATGTTTGTATCTCTGAAATCAAATGATGTTCCGAATAAAATGTTTGTATCTATTTTATATGTAACTAGATGGAGAAAGCCAAATCTAGTGAGAAGAGTGAGAAGGCCCGGTGGGATTCATTTGCAGCTGAAGTATTTCTGGATGTGTGCATAGAGGAAGTATTAAAGAGAAACTTTAATGAAGGTCATCTGAACAAAAATGGCTATGCCAATTTGATAAAGAGTTTCAATGAACGCACTAAGAGAAAGTATAACAAAAAGCAATTCAAGAATAGGTGGGAGACACTTAAAAAAGAGTACATCACATGGAAGACACTCAATCAAAATGCAACAGGTATTGGAAGAGATCCTATCACCAAGACCATTGATGCTAGCGATGAGTGGTGGGAACTTGAGATTAAGGTATATGGCAGTTTTTATTTCAGTTCTATGCATTATTTTCTAATCCAATTGGTGTACTGAAGTTGAGCTCAATGTTTTGCAGAGATGCCCAGATGCGGCCAAGTTTCGGCGAGCTCCACTTGCTAATGAGGATAAAATGTGCCAGATTTTTGATGCGAATTGTGTTACCAATGAACATGCGAGGGTGCCACTGCCAACATCTATGGCTGGTCCATCTCAAGCTGTTCCCTCTTTTGTTGATGTTGGGGATGATGAACTTTCAGGGACAGAGTTGGACACACAGGTTACACCAGGTGTCTCGGCACATGGAAAAAGAGAGCATGTCCTTATTCACCTAGTCCTGCGGTAGTTGAAAAGATGGCAAGAGATAGTGATGAAAAAAGTTGTTTGCGTCGAATATGTGACATATTTGAGAAGAGGGAAGAAAGCAAAAACTCCACGACTTCACAGAACTCGGAGCCCTCACAGGCGAGAGTTGATCCAGTGAGGCAGGAGTTTTTGGATATGATGGCCAAGGTTGTTGCTGATGGGTGTGGACCTGGTACCCGTGAACATTTCTATGCTTCACAGTTGTTTATGAAGGCTGAATACCGTACTGCCTTCAGTTGTTACATGGAGGCTTCAAGTGATGTGAGGCTTGAGTGGATCCGGATGGCATGGGAGGAGAGGAAAAATTAGTTGGGATTGTTATGCTATCTATTTGTAATTTGCTATCTATTTGTATTGAACCTATAAGCTATATATTTGTAATTTGCTATCTATTTGCTTCGAACCTAAGTAGATAGTTATGCTATCTATTTGTATTGAACCTATAAGCTATCTATTTGTAATTTGATATCTATTTGCTTCGAACCTAAGTAGATAGTTATGCTATCTATTTGTAATTTTTTTCGAACCTAAGTATTGTCTTCATAAACCTATCAATTTATATTTTTATTGCCTTCCCGTATATGTTGGTAATTAATTGTGTTGTTTATGTGGCAGATGGATATCCCAGGTGATGAAGATGATGATGATTATGATATGTTCATGATTGCAGTTGCCGCGTATGCCAGCCTATGTACTGAGAAGTTACCGTATGCACCGCGAAGAAATCCAGAGATAACAGGTATTCAATGGGTGGAAAAAAAAGAAGCAAATGCACAAGTTTTCTATTCTTTGTTCAGGATGAGGAGGTCTGTGTTTTACCCATTGCTTGATCTACTGGTTGGAACCTATGATCTTACGTCAAGTTGCAACATGTCCGCAAAAGAAGCATTGGCACTCTTTTTATGGAGTGTGGGGACATGTCAAACAACTGATAATGTTGCTGATCGATTTGAGCATAGTCGGTCTACAGTTAGCAAGAAGTTTTATGAGGTTCTAGACTGTGTGGACCGCATGGCTGGTGATTACATTAGGCCAAGAGATAGAAATTTCACCGAAGTGCATCCTAAAATGCAAACTACAAGATTTTGGCCACATTTCAAGAATGCCATTGGGGCTATAGATGGAACACACATTAAAGTAATTGTGCCAAAACAACTTGAGGCACAACACAGGAATAGGCACGGATATACAAGTCAAAATGTGATGGCGATTTGTGATTTCGATATGAGGTTCACTTTTGTTGTTGCTGGATGGCCCGGCTCCGTTCATGACACACGTGTATGGACCGACGCTCAAGTGTCAAATCCCCATTATCCCCACCCCCGACAGGTAATCTTTTGTGTACACATTTTCTAAGATGTTTGCACATATGTAATATGTTAGCTAATAATTATATTTTGTATCACCGCAGGTAAATACTATCGTGTCGATTCGGGATACCCGAACACAACAGGATATCTAGCGCCATACAAAACTACTCGGTATCATGTACCGGATTTCCAACATCATCCTCCAAGTGGAAGAAAAGAGACATTCAACTATCGTCATTCATCAGGGCGAAACACGGTCGAACGAGGATTTGGTTGTCTCAAAATGAAATTTCGAATACTTCAAGGCATACCTCGTCGACCACCTGAGCGACAGAAGATGATAATTACCGTTTGCATGTGTCTACACAACTACATTCATGATAGCAACCTACGTGATCAACATTTCGACATGTTTGATGGTGGAGGATATGTTCAAGAGGAGAGTGCTTCATATCCTAGTGCTCCACCTGAAAATGGTGGTACCTACATGAAAGGGATCCGTAATGATATTGCTATGAGTGTATTTCCTTAGAATTAGTAGAATATTTGTATATTTTGTAGGGAAGAAAACATTTGCATGCCCTTCCTTCTATTCGAGTTGTAATGAACTAACAATGAATCCTATTTTATTTCCATATTTAGCAATTAATATGACGTTTGAAATATTATATTGTGATCATACATAGCATAAGCGAACTCAAACTCTGATAAGTTTGAGCATACATCTATTATAAGGGCGTTACAGACTTTTCATCATACAACTCAGAAAATAAGCCAGGACAGCGGAAGCCCAAAAGAACTGGACTGCAATTTCTGGGTGGCTTAAATCCACAGCTGCTTATCTGGACAGCTCTCCTCTGGGTGGCTTATGCACAAGCCTAAGCTCAAAAGAACTGGGCCTAAACTTGCTTCTAGGCTCTAACCAAGAAAACATCTGGCTGAAGCAACTCATGCCCTGCATTCGTTTATTCCCCTCGATGGCTCAACCTCCTCCGTGCCAAGCTATCCTTTCCTTGTCAACGTAGACTCCCTTAGACATCATACTAGCCTTTTAGGTGCCTATAAAGATGATATGTCTGTAACTTTCAGAAATCAGACATAACAAGGGTCAACATCCCAGCCTCGTGAAGCCATGCCTCCTCATTTCCCCAGCAATCATGACCATGGACCACATGTGGCAAGGCCATACCACAGGCACAAGTCGATCCATCGGCTTCTGGGTGGAGGGACAGGTATGATGTTCTTGCTTTGTTTCTAGGCAATTACCCTACATTACTTGCAGTACCACAGTTTCTCTCTAAGCCGATGTAGTTACGGATTCCATTGTTGGGGCTTTGCAGCTGCGGACGTTCTGCTTTGGAAGAACAGAAACTTATCTGCTGGAGTTCTTGCTGGGGCCACGTTGATATGGTTCCTGTTCGACGTGGTAGAATACAATATAGTTCCGCTCCTTTGCCAGATTGCCATTTTTGCTATGCTTGTGATCTTCATTGCATCAAATGCTGCACCACTCTTCGACAGGTATGGCTTCTTTTTTCCCCTGAGCTGGGGATATTGGGGTGTTTAGCTTTAAAAGGCAATTTGAAATCATGACTTCACGGGAGTGGAACTCAATTTGACCAATTTCAAATTGCAGAGACCCACCAAGGATTCCACAAGTTGTAATTTCTGAACATGCCTTCAGAGAAATGGCCTTGACCATTCGTTACAAATTGGCAAATGCTGTATCTCTTCTATATGATATCGCATGTGGAAAGGACCTGAAGAAATTCCTAATGGTACAGAACCCGCTGCTTTGCTATCTTTGATAAGAAAAGAAAAATTGTGTGACAGTTACAGTTCTACGTTTCTACCGCCTATATGGATTAATATGGAGCTCCTTAAGAGATCTTAATAATCAACCAGACATGACACACTACTCGATACGATGTTTAGTCAATGATTGGTACAATTATTTTGCTATCGCTGTTCAACTTAAACTCGTACTAACATTCAAATTGTTTTTATTGTTAAGGTAGTAGGATCCCTGCTGGTATTGTCAGTGATTGGAGGTTCTTGCAGCTTCACAAGCCTACTCTATCTTGGTAAGTAGAATGGAAAATAGTAATTTTCAGCAAAACAAAATACAACAAGGTAGAAGTTAACTAACTATGAACTTCAGAAAGGATACTGCGAGAACACATTAATCAATCTAGTCTCATAAAACAATATAAAACTGCAATCTCCATATAATGTAACAAGTATATCTTTCTGTTGGTGGTAGTCCTTAGTTGTAAAGATAGGAACATAGAGGGTTAAAGGTGTAAACATGGACCTTGTATATACTTTGCCTAGTCTGAATGAAAGAGTGAGATGATTCCAGAAAAATCCCCAATCGACTACATGGTATCAGAGCTGGAGGCGACGGTGGGAGGCTGCCGGCGTTGAATCGGTGGCCAGCGGCGCATGTGCATGAGCTGAGGCTTGTGCTGGCTGGTAGTAGTAGCAGGAGGGAGGCAGAGGTAACCGGCTAGCTGCAGAAATTGTTGGTGTGGAGGCGGCGGCCGGAGACGAGAGGACCGGTGGTCTTGCTGGTTGTGGTGCTGATGAAGCACCAGTTGGTGGAGCTCCTGGCGTGGGGGAGATTCTTCGGGAGGAACTGCAGCCGAGCTGGTGTGTTGCAGCGGAGAGGAAAAGCAGAGGAGAGGTGCACGTGCTGGAGTGCCACAGCAGGGACAAGTCCGGCCGGCCGGAACTCAACAAGGTATTGCAGGTGAAGCTGCACATCGTGGGGGGCTGATTGGCGCTGGTCTGTGTGGTGGCCGGGAGAGAAGAAGCAGCACGCCACAGCGTGCGAGAGGTACATGACTCCGAGCTGGGCCTGCACGGAGGAAGAAACAAGTGCGGTAGTAGGTGGTGTGCTGTAGTTTTGCAAGGTGCAAAGCTTTCTGGTGCTGAATCGCTGAAGGCAGGAGACTGCAGAGGAAATTGACTGTCGATTTGTGGCTGCTGTAGTTAGTTTGGGACATTACTTGTGGTTCGTCTATCCAGCTTGAACGAGTGTTGTGTGTGTGCATCTTCAGTGTTTGTGAAAATGTCGAAGGGAGCGGTTCCATCTCCTAGAAGATACAGTGTGTGGTATTGCGACCATTGCGGAAGACGTGGTCATTTAAAAGCTTTCTGCTGGGATTTACAGAGAAGGCAAAAGGAAAGGAAAAATGCTTGTGCAGTTAGTACGGAAGCATCACATACTGTGAAGGTCCAAATGACTGTTGATGAATGGAGAAGTGGTGCAAATTTAGAGAAGTAAGCACCTGTGATAAGTCAACCACTAAGATATCTGGTCCTTGCAGTAATACTTCTTATCTGGCCAATTATGAGGACAATCATACTCGTGCACCGTGGCTAATTGACTCTGGAGCATCGAGACATATGGTGGGGTCTCACAAGGAATTCTCAAAGTATGCTTCTAATGTGAAGGGACAGGGTGTACAGTTGGCAGATGGATCTACTCAAGCTATCATAGGGACAGGGACAGTTGTGTGTGGACATGATATGTCTTTATCCTCTGTTTTGCATGCTCCATCATTTCCAATAAATCTACTGTCCATCAGCTGTATCACAAAAGAGCTCAATTGTGCTGCTATCTTTTACCCAACATGGTGTGTGTTTTGGAACTTGGGACGTGGAAAGTCCTTGGGACAGGAATTATGCGAGATGGCCTGTACTACTTGGATGATGATACAACACCTGTGGCTTCTACTGTTCTTTCTCAGTCACCATTGCAGGAATTCCTTCTTCATCATCGCCGGCTGGGACACTTGGCCTTTAACACACTGGGTCAGTTGTATCCTCACTCTATAGTAAAATTTGCAAAGAAAGTCTAGTATGTGATGCATGTCAGTATGGGAAGCTGACCCGTAGTATATATACTTCATCTGATCACAGAAGTATGGTGCCATTTCAAACTATCCACTCAGACGTGTGGGGTCCTAGTGGGGTGTGGTCACTTTATGGATACAAATCTTTTGTTACATTTATTGACTGTTGCACTAGGACTACTTGGGTGTATGTACTAAAAAACAAAAGTGACGTGTTTGAATGCTTTAAGGATTTCCACAACTTAATCAGAAATCAATATGATGCAAGGGTGAAAATATTTCGAACTGACAATGGTACAGAATATGTAAATAAACAATTTGATGAGTACTTGTCAAGCTTTGGAATTATCCATCAAACTAGTTGCCCAGGTACTTCCCAGCAGAATGGGTTGGCTGAAAGGAAGAACAGACATCTCTTAGAAATCACCCGGTGTATCATGTTAGCTATGAATGTTCCTAAATATTTATGGGCTGAAGCTGTGATGACAGCGGCTTATTTGATGAATAGAATGCCATCTCGGGTGATCAATAACAAGACACCGATTGAGTGTCTAACTGGTGAAACTACATATGTGGTTCCTCCAAGAGTATTTGGGTGTGTATGCTTTGTAAGAGACCACAGGCCATCTGTTGGGAAATTAGATCCAAGAGCAGTGAAATGTGTGTTTGTTGGGTATTCTGGTAAGCAGAAGGGCTACAAATGCTGGTGTCCTTCGGAGAGGAGAATGTTTGTGAGTATGGATGTTACCTTCAGGGAAAATGTACCTTTTTATGGAGAACCTACTGACTTAAATGACGTGTTTCCTGATTTGTTTACTGATGATAGCCCAAATGGAGATGAAGATTGTGGGACAGGGGGAGATGACAACAAAGAAGGTAATGCTGAAACATCACAGAAGATGATAGTTGGAGTTATTCCCGGAGAAGATGCTCAGGATGATGCAGGTGTGTTTGATGCAAGGCAAGAAGAGGTGCAGGGTCAGCAACAAGATGAATCAAATGAAGCTGTTAAGTGGCCAAAACCAAATGAAGAACAAGAAGTTCGAGTGTATAGTAGGAGACATCGTTCTGAGAAGGAAGTTATCCCAACTACAACTAGGTGTGATCATGAAGCTCAAGAAACTCCTGCAGTACAAGCACAAGGAACCTTGCCAAGTGTGATACAATCAGATTTGCACGAGTCATCTCCTCAAAATGATGGTACACTTCCCTTACTATTGGGTGATTTAGATATTCCTATCGCTCACAGAAAGCAGCCACGTTCCACTGCAGGGAAATTACCATCAAATCTTTCTCAATATGATATTTCTAATTATGTCTCGTATGTGTCATTGGGTTCTCGATATAAGTCATTCATAGCTGCACTGAATTTCACTCTTCCTATACCACGTGATTGGCAAGAGGCGAAACAATACCCAGAATGGAAGAAAGCTATGATAGAGGAGATGGAAGCACTTGACAAGAACAATACTTGGGTACTTACTACTCTTCCTCCTAATAAAAAGGCCGTTGGTTGTAAATGGGTATTCACCGTGAAACAAAATTCAGAGGGAAAAGTGGAGAGATATAAAGCCAGATTGGTGGCAAAGGGATTTAGTCAAACCTATGGTGTGGACTATGATGAGACATTTGCTCCAGTGGCAAAAATGAATACAATAAGAACTCTAATTTCAGTAGCTGCAAATAAAAGATGGAAACTCTTTCAGATGGATGTTAAAAATGCTTTCTTACATGGTGATTTACAGGAAGAAGTGTACATGGAGATTCCTCCTGGATTTCGTACCCAACAAACTATTGGCAAGGTATGTAAGTTGAAAAATCATTGTATGGATTGAAACAATCACCTAGAGCATGGTTTGGGAGATTCAGAAATGAAGTATGCTCTATGGGTTACAAACAGAGTAATGCTGATCATACTTTGTTTTTTAAGCATAATCTAGGAAAGGTCACTATCCTTGCAGTGTATGTGGATGATATTGTGATTACAGGCGATGATGTGGTGGAAATAGCCTGGTTGAAGAAAGCATTAGCGAAAGCCTTTGAAGTGAAAGATCTGGGTCACCTCCACTACTTCCTTGGCATTGAGGTTGCCTATGCACCACAAGGTATATATCTTTCTCAACGGAAATATGTATTAGATTTGCTTACTGAAGTGGGAATGTTGAACTGCAAACCAGCAGCCACACCAATTGAGCAAAACCACCGAGTAATGGCTGAAAGTGGTGAGCCTATAGACAAGCATCAATATCAAAGATTGGTTGGTCGCCTAATATATTTATCACACACTAGACCAGACATAGCCTATGCAGTCAGCATAGTTAGTCGGTACATGCATGATCCACGGTCAGGTCACATGGATTTGGTAAATAGGATCCTACGTTACTTAAAAGGCTGTCCTGGGAAAGGTATCATGTTCTCTTCTCATGGGCATTTGAGAGTCGAGGGGTACACGGATGCTGACTGGGCGGGATGCCTAGATGACAGAAAATCAACCTCAGGTTATTGTGTGTTTGTTGGTAGAAATCTGGTCAGTTGGAGAAGCAAAAAACAGAGTGTTGTATCAAGATCGACTGTGGAGGCAGAGTTCAGATCCATGGCGTCTGGTTTATGCGAGTTGTTGTGGGTGAAAATATTGCTGGTGGAACTTGGGTGTTTGATAAAGGACCTCTTCGACTATATTGTGATAACTAGGCTAGCATCAGCATTATACATAATCCCGTGCAGCATGATAGAACGAAACACATTGAAATTGATAGGCACTTCATAAAAGAAAAGTTGGATGGGGGAACACTTCGCGTGTCTTATGTAAAATCTAGAGACCAACTAGCAGATATTTTGACTAAAGGTGTTAGTGTTGTATCATTCGAAGATGTTTGTAACAAGATGGGGCTTATTGACATCTTTGCCCCATCTTGAGGGGGAGTGTTGGTGGTAGTCCTTAGTTGTAAAGATAGGAACATAGAGGGTTAAAGGTGTAAACATGGACCTTGTATATACTTTGCCTAGTCTGAATGAAAGAGTGAGATGATTCCAGAAAAATCCCCAATCGACTACACTTTCTTACTTCCACAGGGTTCTTGTGCGCCCACACGTTGCCAGTGTTGTACCAACAATACGAGACAGAAGTGGATCATCTTGTTGCAAGGGGTGGCGAAGACATCAAGAAGTTCTATGAGAAGATCGATTCGAATTTTCTCAATAAAATACCAAGAGGGCCTGTCAAGTCAAAATACAGATAAAATATACTGCACGAAGCTGTCAGCACATATTAACAATCCCTCCCCAGTTACTACCTTACCGGAGTAGATTTCAAGAAATATGAACCTGCTCAAATAAGAAAAATGATTGCATGAACCCAGTACAGATAAGCGAAGCAGATGGAAACTTCAGTTGACTGCTAGATCCAGATGTGCGGTACCTGTTAATGTGTACAAGCTTATTTTCATCAGCTAAAGCAATCAATGTGAGAAGAGCTCTTATGCTACTGTATAATCTTAAACAAAGTATGTCACTGTCAAGAATTCAATGTTTTTTTATCCAACTGTGAACAGATGAGTCTGTACATGTATGACGTCTTAAAGTGTTCAGTAACATTATAACGGCATACCCAAAAAGGCAGACGCAAAATTACACGATGAGTTAAAAAGTAATAGTTACACGATTCTCCAAGAAAAAACAGGGCATTCATTGCCTTCTGATCTGTAACACTCGTGGTGTGTATATTAGTTTTACTAATATACACATAAAAAAGTATCTGCGTAACAAAAACCATGACATCAAACACTGTCATGGCTATTTGCAAAGATTTTTCCCAAGAAACAAACATCTTGTATCTGTTGTAGAATAGGACCACGTTATGACACATCACAGCCCTTGGCTTTTTCTCAATTCAGTAGATGAAATGTCCATGCGGAACTTCTCCTCTGGTATAGAGATAAACATGTCCTTCAACTCTCTTGGAATGACTAAATCTTCAAGGACCTTAAAAACAAATAGTGAAGTACTTGATCAGACAAATAATTTCAATGCATGTCAAACAAAACATATGGGTACATTCATACCTTGAAAACACCTTCGATCTCTCGACCACCAACAAGAAATGTTGTGCCAGTGTTTTTACATTCAAGAAGAATCTCCAGCATTCTGTTGTAGTCACCTCCATAATACTTAGGCTGACATGAGTAAACTTCATTCAGTTTTGGAAAATAAAATACTCAATTGTCGAACATTCATTTTAAAATAATTCCAGTTCAGTGAAAAAGACCTGAGAAAGTGAGAATTATAATGACTTAGCCAAATGTGTCCTAAATAACAAATTGTTTTATGCTTATAACATAAATAATGCTACAAAGCGTTCCATTATCAATTATTATCTAATGAAAAATAAAACACTTCCCATCAAACCTAAGACACTCGCTAAACAAACGTTGAGCTCCAGCAAACTTACATTAACAAGCCTCGCTGCAGTGTCTGCACCAATTATAAAAGCACTGCCTGGGAAAAGTTCTGCTTTCTTGTAAAAGTACGGTTGGTTAGATACGATCACATTCTTCCCTGCAACAGAAAGAACAGCATAGTCACTGATCAATTGGATGAGTTCCCCCCTACAGATAAATACAGTTTTAATTTGCTACACTAAGACAAAGAAACATTAGTAGTACATGGTGATTGGCGAGAAACAGAACATGACTTTCAGTAAATCTAAAATGGTGTTATGTTCAAGCTGACAACAATTATTTCATAGTCAACACAGGTATACAACTACAGTCTGGGCACATCCGTATCACAGAAAATTTGTATTAAACGATATATTAGCCATGATGATTGCATGATGGCGGGACAAAAATCCATGGTTCTTTGTAACCTCAAACTAAAGCAAATTTAAAAGACCGGCATACCTGGGCATAGTAATCCAATAATAGCTCTAGGTACATAGCAAAATGGAGGGCATGTCACACGGTAAATAACTCGAAAGAAAACTAGGTATGATCTTAGTAGTTAGAACTATAGCAGTGGGTCATACTCGTACCCGCTTTTCTGAATTGTTCAACACGGCGCTTAATTTCTGCAATAGACAGTGGGGGTTTGTCCGCATTGATTGCTGATATCTCAAAGCACGGAAGTCCATCATCACACATACTGTAATAAGCGGATTCGTGAATGAAAAAGGTCAATTACTCTTTTGGGGCCTCAACAAAAAAGGGGGTTTAATAGAATCATGTACACATTTGCTACACAGACAACTATAGAAATGATAACGTAGAAATTTCCAGTTTAACAAAGTACATTTTTACTTACATTAATTCGTAGACATTTTAATATATTCTCACCTTGCTTGAATTTAAGATGACAAAATCTAGCTGTACAAATAATTTGATTTGATCATATCTCACCTTGATGCAACTTCTAACAACCTAAGGTGGCCATCATGCAAGGGGTTGAATGAACCAGGTAGAATTAGTTTCCTGTCGAAATTCTTTCCCACTGGATCTACAATTATCAGATAACATCATGATTTAAGAATGAAAATGAAAGAATTCTAGCATGAAAAACATAGCGACTTCAAGCGCCGGAATATACCAGCAAAGTGGTATACTTTCATGCAGACTTGACCATCAATAACTTGCTGGAGCTCTTGGTCTTCATCAAACTGTTCCACACTTTCTTTTGGGATTTCAGTTTCTTGAACATCTGTCTGAATGGTTGCAGAAACTCTACATGCGTCTGCGATTGCCTGCATCACAGTAAATTCCTGTAAGGAAGAGCTAACTGGGATTGTCATTTAACAAAATGTACTGCTAGTCCTGACATAATGATCACCCGCTCAGGACTGGTTGTTCATAATCTCTAATTATGATGCCTAACTCAACTGATGTACCAGTGAGAACTATATATAACAAACCTTGAGCACAAAATAGCTTGAAACCTTGTCCTCTTCCTCTCTGCTCCGTAAACCCTAAATAGAAAGGCTCTAAAAGTTAATGCACTGCATAGTAAAATGCGCCAGGATGCGGAAAATGCCCAGAACCACAGCATACTGATAACATTGATTCCCAGAGAAATGTTTTATTAAGAATAAAGAGTATTGGTGGTACCTTAGACAATGTTACATGTGATGTCCTGAGGCAATTTTGTGTTCGCGTTGACACATAGAACCTATTTGAATGAGTTTCAAATATTATATAAAGCGCAGTAAAGAATAGGCTTAACAAACATATAGATGTTATTATCATGAAGAAGGGAACGGGTCCAGTATCACCCCAAAAGCTGGAAATTTGAGTAATACGACTACAACATGTGTACAGGCTCCTATGCCTTGGAAGCTAGAGCAGCAAAGCTCTAAATTTCATAGGCACGTTAAATCTTATGGAAGCAAGTGGTTCACTCATCTTAATTAGAGGTTAGCCTAAGTATGATAATATCACATGCTATGTCGATATGCTAGCTATTATAATCACTGCCCCAATTTGATAAGACTAATGTTTTAGACTTGCTATCACTTAATTAATTCCAATAACAGATAAGTTTTGGGTCAGGTACTGTAAACACTACCATGAGTAAGATCACTCAAGGAGTAACTAAAAAACTTTGGTAGTTCCCATTTCCTCGAACTATTTTTTAGTTAGTTAAGGTGTAAGGGGAGTGACAGATATGTACCTGTGGTCACCCTGTTTTGGGCGTGAGCTAGCGAGTGACCCAGTAAAGCCAACGCCCATTACTTCTAAACCTGTCAGCATTGTCACCCAATTACTTAAATTTTTAGATATGAATGAGAAGATTTAGTGCACACTGTATGCTCATGTGCAGAATTCCAGCACCAACAGACCTGGTCCAGAAAGCTTGAGGGCACGGTTGAACGCGGCCAGCGCCATGTCCTCTGCAGCCTGCTTGCTCGTAAATTGCAATGGCAACTGAACATCAAAGCACGGTCAGTCCGATGAGTATCTAGCGCGTGAGCTTCAAAATCCAGACAAGAACGAATCTGCGAGTGCCCGAGCAGATGGATTCGTCGATTCGGATGCCGGTGCGCTTTACCTTGCCGAGTAGCTGGACCATAGAGGCCCTGGAGTAGGGCACGACGACCTCGAGGACGCTGCCGGACGCGCCGGGCACGGAGAGGAGCCAGCCGAGCGCCTGCGGCAGTCGAGGTATCAAAATTACAGTAGAGATGTCACTGGGGATTGGGGAAGGAGAGGGAGAAGGGGGTGGGGGTGGTGGCCGGCACCTGAGAGGCCCCGCCGGCGAGGTAGATGACGGCTTGGGCGCGAGACGAGTGGATGGCCTCCACGACGGCGCGGACCCAGGTTTCCATCGGTTTGTGCGCAGCGGCAGCGCACGGTGAAGCAGCCGGTAACCGGTGAGATAAGTGGATTTTAGGCCGCTTCCGGCGTATGGTCCATGTGAGCTTGGTTACACGCGTACCAGATTTAGGGATTCAGATTTCAGACTTGAGTGCAGCAAAATAATTGGAATCTTCGATGATGTTTGTTAAGAATTGAACTTTGAGAACTTTAGGTTTCCAAAATTTGAAAGATTCATGTTTGTCTTCAATGTACGATCCATGTCCCATGTATGAGTTAACTTGGTACAAGTTCTGGCATTAGAAATCTGACCTCAACTTAAAACCGGGAAAATATCCGGTTGAAACCAACTTCAGTAGTGGAAACCGGTGAAAACCATGAAAAAATCATGTTTAAAAGTTCTAACAAAAATTAATAAAAATGCATTTTGTTGAGAAGGTAGAGTTCTATAGGCATGTTGTTTCAACTTGCAAATTTACATGCCGATAGAACTCCTAAACAATTTCAAGTTTCAACTTGCAAATTTACATGCCTTCACAATATATTGCATTTTTGTTGAGAATTTTTTAGAAATTTTAAACATGTTTTTTTCGTAGTTCGCCGATTTTCACTGAAAGTTGGTTTCCACTAGATACTTTCTACTTTAAAACAGCTAACACCAAGGATGAAAATAAACAAGCAGTTCTATGAAAATTAAAGGTACATGTATACTTTGGAATAACATTCTTTGCCAATATGTATGATATATACACTCGGTTCTGTACAAATATAAGCACATAATTTTGTATTAATTACATGATTAGATTACAATTAAGTTTAGTTACAAAAGTAAATACTGATATATGTATATTTGCGTATTTGTATATCTACATGGCACGAGAACCAAACACCTGCATAGTTTGGAGGTTCAATCTTCCAACAGTGGCAGTTGGGTGCATGAATCTGCCCTATGCACTCTTGGGGTTGCACATTCTGTTGCTTGGCACATAATTTTTGGTAAGCCAAGACGCTGCCATCTTATTGAGTAAAATGTGATTGAACATTAAATTGAACCCACTCTAGGCATAATCTGTTTCCAGCACCTCCCATTCGTCGTCGTCGTCCAAAGCTGTGATATGGTCCTTAGCAAGGCTCCTTGTTATCTCGTCCTGAGGCAGATCATTTATGTTCTCGTCGTTCCCCACAGGCCGGTCTGTGTCACCAGATGCACTCTTGCAATCATCCTTATGGTAAGAACTAGCTGGGCAGCTAGTTATCACCAAGGCTGATTTGAGCCTGCTTCCACGGGTTCTCTCTTTCAATGCTACAACATTTGCATGGATACTTGACATTTCTCCTCTACAAAAGTAAAAGGAGGGCATTCATATTCTAAAGTTGTACTGCATTTTGTCCGTATTAGATTTGATACTGCTAGACCTTAAAAGTAAAAATGTGGCGCTCGCAAGGTTTTGTAAATTATACACATCAGCAAATGTGTATGAATGAGCAGCAGGACCATATATATTTCTGGGAGAGTGTTAACATACTGCATGATATCAATGAGGCGACCCTGGTCCAACAATAATCCTCTCAACTGCAACGAGAAAAATGAAGCCATTAATACAAAGTATGCAAGAAGAGCAATGATCGTATGTGTGTGTGAAACAATAGTGTGTGGAAGAAACAGTAACATCTACAGGCTAAATTTGTCTTGAATCTGCTGCTATTACCAAAATGTTTTCTTCGGCTTCCTTTTGGAGCTTTCTTGACTCCTCCATTATGCTCCCCATTGTAGCTTCCTTCTCTTTACGCACCAAAAGAGCTAATTTCTCTTCTTGAATAATGTGCTCCATTGCTGTAGTTTCTTCTTCCATCGAAGTTGCTAGACGTGCATCTAGTTCACATTTAATCTGCGCGTTGGATATGAAAAAACAACACTATTATCACTTTCTACATCGCATCCTTGTACAATGTTATTAACTTCAGCTGTTACCTCCTGAACAGCTGTAAGAGCTTCATCTCTTTGAGCAGACAATTTGGTAAGTCGAGACTGAAGGTCTTGAGTTAGAGCCACCAATGAACATTTTTCTTTGCACACTACTTGAGCTTCCTATTTAGGAATGGATATGTAAGCCTCATTTTCAATACATATGAACATACCAGAGAATTAAGAACATGACTACCTTATCATTTGACTCTTTGGAATTCTCAATTAACTGATTAAAGTGATCTACCATGGCAAGAAATTTTTGATGCGCCTTGTATGCATTTTGTTTTGCTAGTAAAGAATTTTCCTCCTGAAGCTCCACCTCTTTCATCTTCATGATTGTTGATTCATACAAAGAAGTCAATAATTCCTGCAATGAGCTTTATGTGAATTTTCTACAAAGATCATGATCAAATGATTGTTTGTTATTATATGTTACAGAAAAAATTAGATGTTATTGGAAACATTGGTCCCAAAATCTGTCAAATGTTGGCTTACCAATTACGGAGTATTATTCTTGAAAATTTTGGTCTCGGAAAATTTGACAAATATTGGCTAGGGATTTTTTTTTTGCACAAAACCTAGCAGGCCCTACATGTTTCTCAATTTGCTTCAATGTATCATATTAAATTCTCAATGCTTTCAAGTGAGAAAAGGAGAGAGAAATTTCTGGCTGCATGCATGAAAATTTCTGAAATCGGATTAACCTTAACAGTTTAAGTAAATATAACCAGATAACTGAAAGTGTTTCCAAAATTAATAATAAGGATTAAATATGATAACTAAGAATATGACTGAACCAGAGCAATTCCATCGACTTGGTTTTGTACCGTATTTTAGAATAATAAGCATGTAAGATATGAAACTACTGATTATGATCTTATAAAATGGTTTATAAGCAAGTAGACGTTTCATTTAACTTACTAAGGAGATATTCTTGTCATACAACAATTACCTTGCTTTTAGTGATATCAGAAACATTCTTGTTTATATCGTTGAAATGATATGAATGAGTAGAGATATCGAGAAATCCCTCACTTTTATTTGCACCAGGCATCTTCCATTCTTCATTAGGCCGAGATGCATCAAGATCAACAATCGGGCATACAAAGTGTTTATCATCGTCGAAATTGCATGTAGTAGTAAAAGTTCCACAATTATTGAAATCTATTAAAGTTAGCTCTTCATTATGAAGAGTGTTGAAACCACCCATTTCATGCACTGAGTTATCGATGATATTGGATGAGGCAAATAAGTCAAGCAACTTATGTTGATCATCTAGTTTGTACAAAGACTGCTCATTTTCATCCTTCCCAGGAAAATTCGAAGGTACTTGTGTTGTCTTGTCAACTGTGCATAGTTCGTCAAATAAATTGTGGAAGCTACCATCGTTTGCCAACTTGTGGAGTTCAGCGGAATTTTCTGCAGTACAGAGCACGCCCAAATCATTTCCAGCATTATCGATATTTTCAAACAAAACTTGCAAGTCATAATTGTCCTTTGGTTTGGACAGTGTATGGACAGTTGCAGCATCCGGCAAGTTCTTTGATGTATGTCTGTCTTCCTTTGACTGAAAATTCACAAATATGGTTTCCAAGTCACAGTTATCTTCTGAATTGGCGATATCATGTGCATTAGAAAGTTCCAGAGGCATTTTCCCTTCATGTTTCACTGCACAATTTGAAGAGCCCTCCGTAAATAATGGCAACATGCTCCCAGAAGAGGCAAACAAATCTGACAGCTCATAATTATCGTTATAAGGCTTGGGGTTGCCTATATTTTCAGTCTCTGGAGTCACTTTATCCTCTTCAGCTGCAGAATAGTCATTACACCCTTCTGAAGCAGACTGCTCATACTCTATCATATGTGGCTCTGTTGCAGATGCCGGTGATGATTTAACCTGATCATAATGCTCCTGAAGAAGGGTGTTCATTGTTGTTGTAGGAATTCTTGTTTCATTTATAACGACCTTATCCTCAATATGGGAACATTTTTCTATCTTGTTATTACTGTACAATGGTCCAGCATACTCTGAAAATGGATTACATTCGTCAACAGTGCCACTGTTCTCAGCTAACGTAGAAAATAGGACACTAGCATCCTCTTTAGCTCCTAGATTCACCAATGAGATCCTTCCAGAGTGTAAGTTAGGCTCCTTGGCTAACATTTTCAAACAAATAAGCATGAGACTGAAGGCCCCCCACTGAATAAACAACTAGCAGATGCAGCTATTTTATTGTTACGAGTATTTTCCACTTATTGGATAGCAATGTATAAAAAATGCATTAGGTGGAAGACAGTGCACAAAATCACTTACTATCAGTATGATCGTGTTCGGCATAATCAATATCTTGGAGTGTAAAATGTGCTTCAGTAGGTTCGCTTACAGCTGGAAGGACATCAGAAAAAACAAATCCAACAGCTGCATCGACATCAGAGGAATATTGACTCGCTACAGCCTTCAATATTCGAAGATCAACCTGTAACACAAATGCAAAAGCAACAAATAATATTAAACATGTAATGTTTTCGTGATCTCAATGTGTGGTTCTAAGTATGCTAGAGTTGCTTGCATAAATACAGTAAGATATTTGAGGTGGTTCATGTACTGAGTTAATTAAGTCTTCAAAGATGAAGTAGAACTTATTTGGCAAGGGAAACACTAACAGAGCTGGGCTGACACAATGGATGTGAGCATTTTACTTGGTCGTTGGCTCCTTCTGCATATTATGCATGAGCAGACCTATTTCTGATGTTCCTTGATTCCTTCTGTATATATGTATATTGTTTGCAGCATCTACTAATGCTCCTTCTCTGAATAGAATACTCTCATAATAGTATTATCCTTTATTTGGCTTAAACCGGATATTTACATCTCCTTAAGAAAAACGGAAATGGGCCTACTAATAGATATATATCCTGCAAATTTCATAAAAGCCTTTAACAATTCGGTGTCAACCTTGGTGGTACCTTCTACTCAAGGAGCTACTAGAGCGAGCAGGAAGTTTTAAAATGCAAAGGGGGGCAAAGAAATTTCTATAAATAAATTCTTCGCATGCAACCTAGAGGAATTACCACTAGTTTGCGGCATATTAGTTACCTGCGAATAAACTGGCCTAGCAGTATTATTACAAACATATTAATAGTAGTATTATCCTTTATTTGGCTTAAACCGGATATTTACATCTCCTTAAGAAAAACGGAAATGGGCCTGCTAATAGATATATATCCTGCAAATTTCATAAAAGCCTTTAACAATTCGGTGTCAACCTTGGTGGTACCTTCTACTCCAGGAGCTACCAGAGCGAGCAGGAAGTTTTAAAATGCAAAGGGGGGCAAAAAAATTTCTATAAATAAATTCTTCGCATGCAACCTAGAGGAATACTACTATTTTGCGGCATATTAATTACCTGGAAGAAACTGGCCTAGCAGTATTATTACAAACAAAAAGGAGCTGCGAATAAATCTGGAGGAGCCAGCCAATCGAATCCATACCTGTGGGAAGACCTCTCGCAGGGCGCAGAAAACCTGCTTGAATGCCATCTCCGATACCTCCGGAAGTAAGAAGGGGTGGATTTTTTGGTCAAGAAGGCTGGGGGGGAGTGGAGAAACCAGTGTGTGTGAGCCTGAGAGAGAGAGAGTCAAGAGAGGGGGTGATGGAAAGAACTCGTGGGAGAAGGGTGGGGAAAAGTTCGGACAGAGACGCGCCAATTACTGGCAAATATTTCGGGTATAATATCGTCTGGCAGTTGGGGCCGCAGGTAATGGGGCCCTACGGTCAGTGAGCATAATGGCGCACCAGTTAGCTTAACCACCGGGGACTATGCTTGGCTCCATCCTTCCAGGGATGCGAGAGTCTTTTTTTTTGAATTTAGGGATGCGAGAGTCGCTGTCTCTGCAAATGGGGCTCTCGGCCTCTTGCACGGACGCACGGTGGGGACCCCTGCCGACGGGAGGCCGTTCGCACGTCAAATTTCAATGTGGTCCACCCACTCGACCGAGACCTATGACACGTGTGCGCGCGCTTGTGTGAGTTGAGCATCCACGACCTCTATTCAGACTTTACACAAAGTATCTCAATACACGTACGATTGCTACGGAACAATACCAGAAAATAATGGAGAACTGCAAGATGGTTAAGAGGGTGGTTGTACCCCCAGCCCACCAGAGTTCAAACCCCAGGTTTGACGCTCGTGTTTCTCATTTAGGCGGAATATTCTTCAGTGGGAGGCGACGTTTCCGTCGACAGCGAGGCGCCCGTGGTGACTTCGTCAATCTCAAGACCTGATCCGCCGGCTCAGTCACTCGGAGGTGCTCATAGGGGTAGTGTGTGCGTTCATAGGGGTGAGTGTATGCGCGTGTATATGAGCGCCTGCGTTGTACTGTGTTTCGCAAAAAAAAATTACCAGAAAATAATGTGTAGTACTACGCGTCCCCCGGGATCTCGGGAAAAATCCCCGGGTCCTCCTGTCGACACGTGTCCACCTCTCTGATCCTAAATCTCACAAAATCCCGCTTTTCCTTGACTGAAGCAAAAAAAGGGTTCGTGCTTAATAAGAATTTTGTGTTATTGGAGCAAAAATTTCAATTTCCACCGAAATCCCACAAAATGGTTCTAGAAGCAAAACGGTTCATGCGTAATAAGAATTTTGTGCTATTGTAGCAAAATTTTTAATTCTCACCGAAATCCAGCAAAATGCTTCAATGAAGCAAAAAACTGTTCGTTTGTAATAAGAATTTTGTGCTATTGTAGCAAAAATCCAATTTTCAATCAAAATCCCACAAAATGCTTCTACGTAGCAAAAAAAATCATTCGTAGCAAAAAAAATTGTGTTGCTTGTAGCAAATGCTTCTATGGAGAAAAAAGTTTTATTCGTAGCATCTGAAAGGACAAGGATGTCGCCTAGAGGGGGTGAATAGGCGATTAAAACTTTTCGGTTTAGGCTTGATAATTGTGGAATAAAACTATGTGTTTAAATTAACAAGCCAACAACCTAAATATACTAGGCTCACCTATGTGCACCAACAACTTATGATAAGCTAAACAAGCAACAAGGTGATAGCAATAGAATACTTCAAGCACGAAGGCTATCACAATGTAAAGTGCATAAGTAAAAGGCTCAGGTATAGAAATAACTGAGTCACGCAGAGACGAAGATGTATTCCCGAGTTCCTCCTTTTTAGGGGAGTACGTCTCGTTGGAGATGTGTGAGGCACCACAAAAGTCGATCTCAATGCCACAAAGGCTCACCCTATTCTCCGATGAACCGCACCACAAAGGATTGGTTCACCTTCCACTATCGGAATCCTTCAAGGCGGAATCCGGTGCATTTACAACAACAATCCGAGACACAACCCACAACTGGATTGGGGGCTCCCGAACGGCTACAAGTGACCACAAAGGTCTCAACCACCACAAAGGCGTCTAGGGTCCAAAGACCCAAGAGTAACAAGTTCACAAACTTTCAACTTTCACGAATCCTCGTGGAGAGCACAAACCGATGCACAAAGCAATGGTAAGAGCACAAGTGCTCAAATCCTTCACTCTCAAATCCCACCAAAAGCAACTAATGCTTATGGGGGTAGAAGAAAGAAAGAACAAAGAAGAATTCAACAAATGGAACTCCAAGATCAAGATCTACTAGGTTCCCCTCACTTAGAGGAAGAATGGATTGGTGGAATTGTAGATCTAGATCTCCTCTCTCAAATCTCTCAAAGATATGCAAGAATCATGGGAGAAATTGGGAGAGGGGCAAGCTTTCCAAGGTCAACAATGGAGGAGAGAGAGGGGAAAAACGTGCTTGGCAAAAGCTAACTCTTTGGGGAAGAAGGGGGCCTTTTTATAGGTCTTCAGAAAAAGAGACGTTGCAGGAAACTTACACCGGAGACTCCGGTCCAGGAGGGTCGGAGACTCCGGCCTGGGAGGAGACTCCGGGGTCACTCCGGACCAACTCCGGACCGAAGGCAGAGAGCGCCGTCTTGTGGAGCTCTTCGCTCCAAAACTTGATGGGCCGGAGACTCCGGCCCCAGAGCACCCCTGAGGCCGGAGACTCCGGTTGAGGCACATCGGAAACTGCGGACCTGGCACACCGGACACTCCGGCCAGGAAAAACAGCAGCAAATTAGCAAAACTGTAAACCCAATAACTTTCTTGTTTGAACTCCAAATTAGGTGAAACCAATTTTGTTGGAAATATTAAGAACCATAAATAGAGTTAAGTTGACACACATGGGGAGGTGTGGAACTTTCCTCACGGATAAACCGATAATATTTCCAACACGAAAACGCAACAAGTTTTCCCAACAAAAACCGTTTTCGAAGAACTTTGGGCTTGTCATGAAGATAACGACAAGCACCAAAACCCAACTAGGAGAAAAACCAAATTTAAGAACCAAGAAAGATGATGATGCCAAGTATGCAAAGGTTTGAGCTATCCATAAAGATGCGATCAAGTTACTCACTTGAGAGGCCTTCTTGATAGTATGACATCTATCCTATAACCCGGTCTCCCACTAACAACATGAGACCGGTAAAATAGAAACCCTATCAAGATCATACATTTGACTTGCGCATTCCACTTGAGTTAGATGATGATGATCTTGATCTCTTCAAGTGGACCACCTTTCTTGATTGCGCTTTGCTTGGTGAAGACTCACATATCGCTCCCCATACACTAATATGGGAGAGCCTCTATAAGACACATCTTCACTTGACCAATATCTCCAAAAGGGTGACAATCTTCAAGCATGGTATTTCTTCGAGATTTTTCTCTTGAACTTGCACTTCAACTTCTTCTCTTAATATATATGATGACTTGGATATTGCTTTGGTCATCACTTTATCTTCTTCTTTCAATCTTGATACCAACACATGGTGTTCAAGCATTGCCTATGGACAAGCCCTACAAGAATAGCTCAATGCAACCATTAGTCCATAGAGATTGTCATTAATTACCAAAACCACACATGAGGGCTCATGCACTTTCAGCATCACCAGCTCACACTATCCCTAAATGCTTTTACGGAGCAAAACTGCACGCTGTTAGTAACATCGTTGCGTGTCGTCGGTAGCAACGTCGCGCGCACCCGGTAGCATCGTCGGCTCATTGGTAGCAATGACATGCGCCGTCGGTAGCATCGTCGGCTCGTCGGTAGCATTCGCTCGTAGCATTGCCGGATACCGTCGGTAGCATCGCCGACTCTTCAGTAGCAACGACGTGCGCCATCGGTAGTATCGCCACGTGACGTCGGTAACAACACCGCACGTCGGTAACATCGTCGGCTCGTCGGTAGCAATGTGCCATCGGTAGCAACACCGGACACGTTGTTAGCAAAACTACAAGGCCGTTGTAGCAAAAATAAATTGTGTTGTTGTAGCAAAAACGACTTCGCCAGAGACATCGCCGAAGACCGTGTAGCAAAAAAATTATACTATTATAGCAAAATAACAAACCTTTGGTAGCAAAATTTCGTGTTATTGTAGCAAAAATAACAAAACTTTAGTAGCAAAATTTCATGTTGTTGTACTATCGAGGCAAAATCCAACACCGCACGTAGCACCGCCGCCAGCCGCTTGTAGCAAATCCCTACGCCGTACGTAGCAAAACTCGACGCCGATTGTAGCACCACTACATCAATGCCGGTGGCCTCTAGAAGCAACGCCGCCGTGCCATGGTAGCAACGTCGTCCATCCCTTGTAGCAACGCCGCCGCACGAAGCAAACACATGGAGCAGCGCCGCCGTTCCTTCGTCGTCGTCCGCTGATTCCCGCACGAGAGCAAATCGAGGGTGAGGAATGGAAGCAGCAGCTCCACCTCCGCGGCCATGGCTAGCATGACCGAGAGCGTCCACTGCTCCCAGGGCATCTCGAGCTCGGGGGCGCGGGCGAGCAGCAGTAGGAGGTCGAAGGTCGTGGTTCGTCGACGCCCTTCTCGAGCTCGAGGGCGCGGGCCGGAGCAGCAGGTCGCGTCAGAGGTCGTCGCCGCCGCCGCCCTCCAGAACAAGCAGCACGGGGCTCGAGCAACGACCGGCATGGGAGGACGGGGAGGGGCGGCGCCGACGCGGGAGGTCGAGGAGGGGCGGGGACCTAAAGCAGTGCGACCAGGGAAGAGGAGCCCGTCCCGGCATCGGCGGGGCGCAGGGGAGCCCGTCCTAGCGGCTGGGACCCACGCAGGGGAGTGGATGCAGGGGATCAGTCCCGGTGGCGGAGGGGCGCAGGGGGTCCGTCCCAGCGGCGGCGGCGGGGCGCAGGAGGTCTGTCCCGACGGCGCTCAGGGGATCTCGTGGGGATCGGTGGTAGCTGGGGCGAGTGGGAGGTTTGCGTGGATACTCGATAGGGACGAGGACCTGGTGGATGGAGACGAATGCGCGGTGGAGCTGAACGCACGATGAAGCCCATCCAACGGCTGCGCATGTGGAGGATGAAAGCGTAGGATCCCCCGGGGGAATAGAAGTCTTTTCCAAAATAATTGAGTATAATTCTATTATTGTGTGTTGGAGTAGATTTCTCCCACCTATCTTCTCTAAGTAGACAACCTTCTTCTTATCTTATCGCTATATGCACCTCACAAGAAGACAACGTCCTCCTCGTTTCCTATAAACACTGCATGGCTTTGTGGTTGAGGTTTCACAATGTTTTCTGAGGTTTTCCCAAATTCATTTCACATTGCTAACCCATCTAATTTTGAATCATCATCTCATGCGACTTCATTATGAACATGACTGGAGCATGCGGCAATGGAGTCATTTTCACTTCCCATTATAGTACATTTCGAGCCAAGCCGATACAACATGTGTCTCACAATATGCATGTTTTCCTGCAATATGAATGTTGTTTGTGTTTATGTTGCCCGCATGTTCGTACGAATGTGAGCTCGAACCAATAGATTTGAAAAAATTATGAATTTTGGCTATGTTCCACTTCATGCCTACACGAGCACAAGTGGGCATGGGAAAATTCCTAATTAAATTTTGAATGCGCAAACTAAATTAACCTCGTTGAGATATGGACTAAAGACTAAATAAGGTACGATCAAAACTAGTTAGTGAGACGAGTAAGCTACCATCTTTGCTCCGCTCGTTGATAGATTATCTAAATCATGCAAATAAATGAGCGACCTATATGACAACAATGATACAATCTAGCTTGTGAGGTAAACAAGCAAATCAAGATAGATACAAATAAGTAAAGGACTTTTCGAATAAGCACACAATGGATGTGGAGATTTTATCCCAAAATTCACTTTTCAAGAGAAGCTAGTCTCCTGGAGTCACAGTGATCCCAAATAGCCACCAATGCTCACATTATTCTCCTCATGCCTCTACCAAGATGGAGCGCCACGATTCACCAAGTGTTGCCCTTAAACCTGACAACCAAAACCTTTACAAACAAGGTTGGGATTCTCTACACAACTTAATTGGAAGCTCCCAAAAAATTTCCGGAGCTCCTCACAACCAAGGCCTAAGCTTAAAAATGACCGCTTCCACGTAGAGTTTCAAGAAACTTAAGAGTAACGAGATCCATAGAAAATTGGTAGGTTAGGATCAATATTTTGTTTGTGTAATGGTAGATCTACGTCTTCTCACTCAAACCCTAAAAGGGAATCAAGTTTGGTCGGTTAGAGTGAGAAATTTAGGGCATTAAAATTTGGCTTTAATGGAGGAGAGAGATGATAGTCTCAAACGTATCTATAATTTTTTATTGTTCCATGCTTGTTATATAACATTGCCACAAGTTTTTATAATGTTTTTATATCATTTTGGCATATTTTATGGAACTAACCTATTGACAAGATGCCTAGTGCCAGTTCATGTTTTCTGTTGTCTTTTTGTTTCAGAAAAGTTAGTCGGGGAATTTTCTCGGAATTGGCCAAAAATTTAATGTAATTATTTTTACGAAGAAACGAAGACGGAGTCAGGAGGGGAGCTGCAAGGGGGCCCCATAACCCCAGACGCCACCTAGGCGCGGTCAAAGGGTTGACCGTGCCTGGGGCCCACCTGGCGCCCTCGGGCGTCTTCCCGAGTTACCCTTTCGCCTATAAATTGCCTTCGTCCCGAAAACCTTCGATACCCGGTCATATTTTTTAGAAAAGTTTCAAGGACACCGCCGTCGCCAACCCTAGATTGGGAGGGCCCTGAAGCTCCTCCCGGCACCCTGCCGGAGGGGGAGATCGTCACCGAAGGCATCTACAACACCATGTCTGCCTCCAGAGTGATGCGTGAGTATTCCACCACGGGACTATAGGTTCATGGCAGTAGCTAGATGGTTGTCTCTTCTCCTTTGTGCTCTATTGTTTAGATCCTATGAGCTGCCTGCATGATTAAGATCATCTTTATGTAATGCTACATGTTGTGGTTGCGGGGATCGATAAATTATGGAGTCATGACATTATTATTCAGATTGTTTATCATATGTTTTATTTATGATCTTGCATGCTCTCCGATGCTTGTGGATGGTTTGGCCGAATTAATTGCAAGTATCTTAGAGAGGATATTTATGCTAGATAGTGGGTTCATGCCTCTCTTGTCTGAGCTCGAGTTGACAGAAATGATGAAGACTTGAGATGTGATGTTGCTACTAGAGATAAAACGGCGGTGTTTATTGATGTATGTTGTAACCAGTGCTTACATTACGCACCATACTTATTGCAATTATTTGTTGCTTGCAACTTAATACTCCAAATCCTACTGGATTGATAACCTTGGTTTTGTAATCAAGGGAAAACTTGCTACTAAATTACATCAAACCTTACACTTGGGATCTCCCAGTGAACGTGTTGTTCCACGTTGATACCCTATGACGTAGTTACCTGCGTCAAAAGAATATGGGTTAGGTTGAGACTCCAAGTGCAGAGTGTATAGTATAGGAAAGACTGTTTTCCCCACGAGGGGTGACTCGAGGGTTTAATATCGAACTCTCGGGGAACAGTAGTGAAAGATTTATCTTCTTATCCTTCTCTTGAAAACGTACAAAACAAAGTAAATTGTTTTGTGCCCTAACCTCACCAAGTGGTTGTCAAGCACAAGGTGTGAGTATGATATGAAAAATAATGAATGCAAAACATAAATAAATATGCAATGATGATAAATAAATATGCAAGGATGGTGGAAACAATGATGGATGATATTTTTGGGTTTTGTATTGTGAATGCAAGATGTAAAAGTGTTTTTGTATTTTCGGATTTTTAAATGGCAGAAAATGAAAATGCTTAAAAGTTGTTGGAAAGGTGTTTCTTATGATTAAAAATGGACCGGGGTTCATGGTTTCACAAATGCACTCTCTCTTTAATAAAGTGGTAGATAATGGAACACTAGAATTGACATATGAGATTGCAACAAAAAGGTTTCATGACAAGTTACTAATTATATGGGCATCACGTCCTAACATAGAGATCTTTTTTTATTAATCTCTCTTATACTCCACCAAGATGCGAATTAAATCACATCCTTAGTATTAAGATAAATCAGAGTATAGCATTAAGTTCATGACATGAAGTTAAAATAAGAACATGCTAGATCTAGTCATGGAGTAGTGGCAATGGTCACACCCACATCTCCGGTAGCAAGGTATTTTTCTTTATCCCTAGTGAGGCAACAAAGTAAGGTAAAACCCAAGTGGATCGCGGAACTTCTCTCACTTTCACCGCACTAGCCACCCCCCGTTACTCCAACTAATGCACACGTTCCCCCTCACACGCTCTCATACACAATTTGATCAAACAAGTAAACAAGAACGGGGTACATAATATGCATCTACTTTCATAACTGAAACAAAACTATTGCAATCTCAAACATATATTAACTCATAAAAAGATCCACCACAAAGGTATTACATAGATGACCGTAATCATGTTCAGCAGCTCATACGGTACTAATTAGTGAAGCTCAAGAGAGGAGAGATACATAAGTTACTTCCACAAACCCATAGTCCAGGGGTGGACTACTCCCTCTTCATCATGGAGACGGTGGAGAAGTCGTTGGAGAAGATGGAGACCACGCCGGCAGCGCCCCGCCGGAGTTTTCCCCCTCCAATCTGCAACTCCAGGTCTCTGTTTCGTGGTTTCTGTGTTTCGCGGCGCTCCTTTCCGAAGCGTCGGGGACTATTTTTATAGTCGTTTTTAGGTCAAGACGGAGGCTCGGGAAAAGATCGACGGCAACGGAGCTCGAGGCCCAAGAGGGGGTCCCACGCGGCCAAGGAATCTGGCCCGTGGGCCCACCTCTTTCGGCCCTCGGGCCTCCGTTTGTTCGCTTCCTTCGCTCCCACTTTGTTCCTTCCAAAAACTGATGCCGTAAATTATAGGTCATTTGGACGTCGTTTGGGTCCCTGAAACATCAAAATATAGAAAATAGGGTTTTCTGCCTGTGCAGGGTTAATTCCAGAAAAATAGGGAAACTGTGAAATATTCCCAAAATCAATATAAAACAATGATATAACCCTTATATGATGCAAATATGATTGAAATATAAGTAATATAATGCAAAGTTCATGTATGCATTTTACATGCATCAACATCCCCAAGCTTAACCTATACTCGTCCTCGAGTATGAAGGTGATAAAACTAACATGGACTTTGCTTTTAATACTATCAATGGATATCAAAGATGATTACTATTGCTACATAGAGTCAAATGATTCATTCTTCAAAGGAGTAGCAATATACAAGATAGATTATGAAGTGATATCAAATATTCAATGTAAGGATGTTCAATGATAATTCACAAAGTGTAACATAGAAGAAAGTACTATGGACCAAATGTATGCATAATGAAAAGTAAAAACATCCTATAATGGTCATAGAGTATTCTTGTAAATCTGAATATAAAAGGTGGACACTTTGGAAAGATATATAAATGAGTAGAGGTAAAACATGAATAAGTTTCATCTAACTTCCAAATGCTTCTACTTAAGTTAATGTTTGCAATGTGGTATTCATTGGTGTCAAGCTCTCATTACCCCTATCATAGCATCTTGAATGGTTAAAGTTTAAAGTGAAAGCAAATATGAGTATGTGCTTGACAAAGTATGGGTTGAATGTCTCATGCCCCGTGAATACGAGTACCTACACCACGGTGTTACTCAACGGGCACAAAGCAAGTTCAAGTTAAAGTCATTGTAAGTAATATAATAGCGTCATCAAGAGCGTCAACTGGGGTACCTCTTGCCTCAGGACATGGAACAAGCCCATGTCAAAATGACAAGACAAACAACAATGAACAATCTCACACTCTTTTATTTACTATTGGTATAGCTTTTTATTGGGTGCATCACTGAAGGTTCACGTGCGCTGTAAATTTCCACCATGAATGATGCATGGCTTAGATTAGCGGCCCAGGCGTCTCTCTAGCCATTTATACAAACTCTCAAACTTACTAAGTTTCCGCATTTATTTGGCACCATGATAAGCATCCATAAACAAAAGTACATGATATCAACTAAATATATTAAGAGCACGTTGAAAGCTTGCCATGTGACAGCACATATGAGCTAACTCCCAACCAAGACTCTTGTCAAGCTCACAACTTCATAATTTTAATCACAATGGTCATGTTTATTAAGTGCAATAAAAGTAAGTGTGCATCAAGTTCGTGAGAGCTTTTAACCAACTTTTCCCATAACAATCAATAACATAAGCATTTTAATTCAGAAGTATAGATAATACAATAACATGATAAACATACTCGGAATAGCATAAAGCTAATAGGTAGATATGGTGGACTCACTGGAAAAACTTTGGTTGAAGGTGTTGGAAAACAAGTTTTTACTTGTTGGAATTTTTGGGCTAGCAAGAGGGAGAAAGTTGACCGTCTAAATGCATGCATAAGTGTCCATAGAACTAACCAATCCATGTTAAACAAAGTAAAGTAACATTCAGCATCAAAACATGAATAAAAGATAGCTCTTGATAAAACACTTGCAAATTAATACTCATTAAAAGCACATGAATCATGCAACTATATGTATCTTTTTGAATCAACTCAAACATCCCTTTCCCAATCTTTTTAATAGCATCCAACTTAATTCAACCCAAATTTCCAGTAGCTCTCTCATATATAAATGATAGTGGTGGTCTCAAGACAAACAAAATCAAACCGAAATAAAAAAATAAAAGACGCTCCAAGTTTATGCGATAAAGTGCATTGATCGAAAAACAGAAGTTAGACGTGTGCAAACCGAGAGTGTGTTGGTCCAGTGGGGTTGTCTTCACATCCCCAAGCTTATGGTCTTCACCATCCTTGGATAGCTCTTGGTGCATCTCCTCTAATCCCTGTGAAAAAACTTCAAAACACCGTTTCTCCCATTTCTTTTCTGTGGGGTGACATTAGTAGTGATAGACAAATGAATTGCTTGCTGCATAAAATCCTTAAACAAAAATTCATATGAATGTCCAGAAAGTGTATAATGTTGTATGCCTACTTATAAACTCAATTGGATCAAAAAGATTCAAGTTAAAAGTTCAAAGAATGCATCAAACAAAATGGGACAGAATCTGTCCAGAAAAACAGCAGCAGCAAAACGTATTTTTCTACCCTACTTAAATATGTCGAAAAAATCTGAAAAATTCATGCTTACAGAGGATGAAAAGTTGCAACTACAGTTCAAATTCAGCTCATTCGGAGTTACAGAATAGGAATGAAAAATCATACCGTGCACAGATTCGTGCTGGAATAAAATCTCCGAATGCAAATAGCAACTTTTTCAAACCAAAATAGGTAAAACTTGGCACTTTATTAAAAATTCCAGAAACAAAACTAAAAACTAAGTCTCTTGTTACAGCAAGAGGACACAAAGAAAATCAAAAATAAAAACAACCGGGTTGCCTCCCGTAAAGCGCTTTCTTTATAGCCATGTAGCTAGGCTTCTTACTTGATATTTATTGTGGACGAAGCTCATGAGGGAGCTTGAACTTTGGTGTGTCCCTCTTCCTTGGAAGTGTTCATGCATAATACCAGGTCCCATGGTGCTCTCAACCAATCAAAATAATAGTCAAGTTGAACCTAGTAGAGAGAAAAACAAAACACAAAAGTAATAACAACGAAGTCTAACTTTCTTTCTATGCATTGGCATTTTGTATATGAATGAATAACAATAAATAGAATTTTCCAATGCATATTAACATAGTACTTGCAGCATATAATTATATAACATAAAGAGGGCTCTCACCTCCTCTTTCATAATAGTTGCAAGTAGTAGAAGTAAATTCAACCATATAACAAAGATCTTCAACTTAGATAATTTAGGCACATAAAGAGGATCATTAAATTTATTATGGAATTCATTAGCATGCTTCCCTCTTTCAAAATAGTTATTAAGATCAATATCAAGTTTAATATCATGGTTGCAACAAAATTTGGAACTAAAGATAATTGCAAACCACATAAGTATTTCTCAACATAAGCAAATTTCTCCTCTATGGTGTAATTAGGAGAATCAAGAACAAAGTAGGACTCTCATGAGTAATAATATCACAAACAGCAAGTATATCATTTTTATCCTCACATAATTTAACAACTAAACATGGAGGATTATCAATAAGCATAGGACCATCATCTAAAGCATTATCATATAGCATATTTAAGCAACACTCCTCATTATCATCAATAAGTTCACTAGTAGCATTATAAAAAGTAAAGGAGCATTATTAGTTTCATCATAATAGCATGGGTTATCATATAGGACCATAGAATTTTCAGTTTCACACTCATCATAACATGGGTTCTCATAAATAACAAAAGATTTTTGAGTTTGAGTGTTACTATCATTTGTTGATGGTGAAGTTGGGAGATCCAACTCTTCCCCAAGCTTAGGTTGGACATATCCATTTCAATCTCCTCTTCACATACTTCCTCTTCCAAGCTTATGTTTTCATCATCCTCTTCCTGCAAAATATTAGTACTTTCCATGGCAGCAAGAATTCTTTAACATAAACATTATCACTAAATTCTTTTTGCAAAGTGGGAGAATAGTAGAAATGTGTCCTTTCATTACACGAGCTTCATGACTAGTTGCAAAAAATTATCAATAAGAAAGTCTATCTCATGGGCTGCAACATAAGCAATATATTTCTCAACTTGTTCTATATCAGGGCATAAAATTTATTTTCACGATAACATGCAATTATAGGATCACTATTATGCTTACATTGATAGTGAGAGTGTTTATAGTCTTTTCTAAAGCAGCAAGTTATATCATGTAATTCACAAAACTCAGTAGCCATATCATCGAGATGTTCAAGCAATTCAAGCATTCTATTTCCTTCTTTGGTTGATGATATTCATAGTAAGCTCCAATAGTTTTGACATAACCTTCCTCCATAGCTTAAACACATATTAAAAACAACACTTATTTTTATGGATTTTATGTTTTTAGATGAAAACTGAAAATAAAATGATACTAAACAATGCAAACCGAAATAACAATGCAAACAAAATGCAAAACTGAAAATAAAATATGAAACCGAAATATAAATATGATATGCAAGACAATAACAAAACAAAATAAAATGCTTTGAAGGTAAAGATGGATAAGATGATGCTCACGTAGGTGCAACCTCCCCAAGCTTAGGTGTTTAAACAAGTTGGCGATGAAGTTGACTTTGTTGTGAGATACACTTCTACTAGTCCTTAGGCAACGGAACCAGAAAGTGTGGTGTGTGGCTTGAAACTAGTTGGATAAATCTTTACAGCAATGATTCCCCGGCAACGGCGCCAGAAAACGTCTTGATACCCTATGACGTAGTTACCTGCGTCAAAAGAATATGGGTTAGGTTGAGACTCCAAGTGCAGAGTGTATAGTATAGGAAAGACTGTTTTCCCCACGAGGGATGACTCGATGGTTTAATATCGAACTCTCGGGGAACCAATAGTGAAAGATTTATCTTCTTATCCATCTCTTGAAAACCTACAAAACAAAGTAAATTTTTTTGTGCCTTCAACCTCACCAAGTGGTTGTCAAGCACAAGGTGTGAATATGATATGAAAAGATAATGAATGCAAAACAATAAATAAATATGCAATGATGATAAATAAATATGCAAGGATGGTGGAAACAATGATGGATGATATTTTTGGGTTTTGTATTGTGAATGCAAGATGTAAAAGTGTTTTTGTATTTTCGGATTTTAAAATGGCAGAAAATGGAAAATGCTTAAAAGTTGTTCGAAAGGTGTTTCTTATGATTAAAAATGGACCGGGGTTCATGGTTTCACAAATGCACTCTCTCTTTAATAAAGTGGTAGATAATGGAACACTAGAATTGACATATTAGATTGCAACAAAAGGTTTCTTGACAAATTACTAATTATATGGGCATCACGTCCTAACATAGAGATCTTTTGTTTATTAATCTCTCTTATACTCCACTAAGATGGGAATTAAATCGAGCCATCCTAGTATTAAGATAAATCAGAGTATAGCATTAAGTTCTATGACATGAAGTTAAAATAAGAACTTGCTAGATATAGTCATGGAGTAGTGGCAAGGTCACACCCACATCTCCGGTAGCAAGGTATTTTTCTTTATCCCTAGTGAGGCAACAAAGTAAGGTAAAGTACCCAAGTGGATCGCGGAACTTCTGTCACTTTCACCGCACTAGCCACCCCCCGTTACTCCATCTAATGCACACATTCCCCTCACACGCTCTCATACACAAGTTTGATCAGAACAAGTAAACAAGAACGGGGTACATAATATGCATCTACTTTCATAACTGAAACAAAACTATTGCAATCTCAAACATATATTAACTCATAAAAAGATCCACCACAAAGGTATTACATATATGACCGTAATCATGTTCAGCAGCTCATACGGTGCTAATTAGTGAAGCTCAAAGAGAGGAGAGATACATAAGTTACTTCCACAAACCCATAGTCCAGGGGTGGACTACTCCCTCTTCATCATGGAGATGGTGGAGAAGTCGTTGGAGAAGAAGGAGACCACGCCGGCAGCGCCCCGCCGGAGTTTTCCCTCTCCAATCTGCAACTCCAGGTCTCTGTTTCGTGGTTTCTGTGTTTCCGCGGCGCTCCTTTCCGAAATCCGTCGGGGGACTATTTTTATAGTCGTTTTTAGGTCAAGACGGAGTCTCGGGGAAGAATATCGACGGCATCGGAGGCTCGAGGCCCAAGTTAGGGGGCCCCGCGCGGCCAAGGAATCTGACCACGTGGGCCCACCTCTTTCGGCCCTCGGGTCTCCGTTTATTCGCTTCCTTCGCTCCTACTCTTCGTTCCTTCCAAAAACTGACGCCCGTGAAATATCAGGTCATTTGGACGTCATTTGGGTCCCTGAAACATAAAAATATAGAAAATAGGGTTTTCTGCCAGTGCAGGGTTAATTCCAGAAAAATATGGAAACTGTGAAATATTCCCAAAATCAATATAAAACAATGATATACCCTTATATGATGCAAATATGATTGAAATATAAGTAATATAATGCAAAGTTCATGTATGCATTTTACATGCATCACACGTCATCAAGAGACGATAGAAGGTGTCGACTCTTGGGAAAATAAGGAGCCTTTATGTAGGCACAGTATTTTACGATTCAAGAAAATAAAAAAACTCTAGAAAGTCGTCTTCACCCTTTTCACTTGGCGCGCGCAGGGAGGTGGGGGGGGGGGGGGGGGGGAGGGGGCAGCAATAACCGTCTTGTTCAATTCTTCGGATAAGCCTAAAACAGTTAACCACACAGTTTGTCTTATAATTATGTTGTTATCTACACTAGCTATAACCATTTAGAGTAGTAAATGCCCTTTTCAGACTTGGATGATCGAGGTATTCTTCAATAAGCGTGGATGTTGGTGAGATTGAGCTGCATTTGGAGCCACACCTTCTTCTATCACAAGTGACAGCCAAGGTGATCTGGAGGTGAGAATGGAGCACATCCATACCGGTTCTTTGCGGCCAACCACCGACTTTTCTGGCGAAGGACGGCTGCTCCAATCTTTCGCGCCGATGATTAATAACCCTTTTGTACAACACCATCTTTTTTTTTAAGGAAAGCCATCATGGCGGATTTTATTAATTAGGAATCATAGATACATCATCACCAAAACTGCAGAAAGAAAATTCGGGGCTTCCTCTTGCCACACAATCGACAGAGGACCCTCCGAATGACTAGCTAAGATATGTTCGGCCATATTGGCTTCCCTAGGGCTATGAGAAAATAAAACATCTGCAAAATTATGGCAAAGCATAGTGCACTCTTCGTAAATTGCCGCAGCAGGACCAAGAGAATTCCCTCATCGCCTCAATCACATCAACACAATCTGAGTTAACCTCCAATTTGTTGCATCCCATTTGGCCTGCAAGAAGTAAACCATCTCGCAACGCCCTTGCCTCGGCCGGAGATGGATCAGACACGAATGCAATACCACAACAGCTAGCTGCGATGAAAAAAACCCCTTTCATCTCGAATAATGGCCCCTGTACTTCCTGAACCCAGGTCCACATTGAAACCAGCGTCACGTTCAACTTAACATAGCTTTCCTGGGATTTCTCCATCCATGTCAAATGATGCCCACTTTCTTTTTCCTTGACCGAGAGTAATTCAAGACCAGCGAAGATATTGCTTGAGCTGTGCGTTTAGGTACTTGTAGGGTGTGTTTGGTAGCCCTTGTGGTCAATCTCATCTCATACAGGCCGACGCTAGCTATGCTGCTCACATACAATTGTGTTTCAATGTGTTTGTTTGGTAGCTTGTATGAGGTAAACCGTGCTGAGTGGAGATCTTGTTTGGTGGACTGTATGATTCGAGACATACAAGATATTTATTAAAGCAATCAGGTCCCTGAATAGAAATTACTAACTATATTAAGGACGCCGGAATCGCCGGCCTCACAGCGATCGGGACACTGTAGCTAACACTGTTCACATATACAGTGTTGAACAGTGTTAGCTACCGTGTGTGTTTTTTTCCCTTTTTTGCTTCCTTTCCCGGCATGCATATTTTTTTTGCTTCCGATACAAACGCAAAAAATGAAATATTTTGCGAACCGAGTTTTCAAATCATGATCCGTTTTCGGGGATGGATTAGTCATGTCGATAACTTCAAAACTAGATCCATGTTGATATGTTTTGATGAAATTTTTTTGTGCACTGCTCCGAGTGTGCCCACACGTTTTGTTTACAGAAAAGTCCCCGCCTTTTCCAAAAATTGTGAATCGGTCCTCCGGCATAACACGCACGCAAGAACCCTACGCTTTCTTCCAAAAAAGTCCCCGCGTTTTCTCCTACATTTTTTTGCAGAAAAGTCCCTGCGTTTTCTAACAAATACGAAACGGTCATTCGGTCAATAGTGCACACACGCCTCTCGGTCCTCCGGCATAACACACGCGCACCCTACGCTTTTTCCCAGAAAAGTCCCCGCGTTTTCCCTACGTTCTTTTCTAGAAAAGTCCCTTTGTTTTCCAACAAATATGAAACGGTCCTACGACTACAGTGCACGCACGTCTCCGCGTCGTCCGATTCGGATCCGACGGCCCGCGAGGCACTTTTGCGGAATGACCCTCGCATTTGTCAAAATTACGATTCATTCTCCTTTTCATCATAATATGTACATGAAATATATGCGCATCGGCGAGCAGGTTCCATTCCCGTGATCGGTTTCGGTTTGGTCGATTATAGCTCCTTAATTTTGGATCCAAATTCACAAAAACATTCGACGAATTTTGTCAAATTCATCGCACGTAGTCATCCGTTTGAATTTTCCTTTGACGAGTAGATGGATATCACCCTTCCAAACAACTTTCATGTTTTAACATTTTTTTAACGGATATATACATATTTCTCTCTAATCTTTAGATTATTGTACATACAGTTGCACTTTCACTACCAGAATATATAGGCGCAAAAAAAATAACGAAATATTACTAACTATATTAAAGACGCCGGATTCCTCGCTCCCGCCTACCTCGATCCAGCCCGTCCATTGCTAATCCAACGGCCGCGCACGAATTTTGGCGCAGCGATTTTGCAAAAAACAAACTCGCAACTCGACAAATTACACCGCAGTCCCACGGTTTCCGCTGCGAGTGACCTATTTGCGATTCGACGAAAAATCAGGGACCTCGCTGAAAAACCATCCACGAATACCCCCCTCCCCCTCTCCCCCGCGCGGCGTCGAGTTCGCCGCCGCCGCCGACGTGACGCGCCGCCGCACCTCCTCGCTCAGATCGACGCCCACAGCGAGGTGCGCCGTCGCGTCCTCTCCCTTCTCGCCGAAGATCGCCTGGCGGGACATCGCGCTCGCACCGGAATCGTACACGCCGCGCTCGGCGTCCGCCGCCGCATCTGCACGCCGCCGACGATGCTCCAGCGACCCAGAAGAGGCGGGCCGCCACCTGCAGCCACCTCGCGTCCGCGCGCGTCCCAGCTCACAGTGGATTGACGCCGGCGAGGTCGACGACGCTGCGATAGAGCCCGGCCACTGGTGACGTCACGACAACGTCACAGTGGGCCTGGGCTGGGGAGATGGGCTGGTTGCTGGGCTGGGCTGCTTGATGTGCAGCTGGCTCGGCCCTTTTTTTCCCTTTTTTCAAAACTTTTGTAACTTTTGAAATACATCTCTAAATCAATTCAGACCAGCTTCCAAAAATTTGTAAAAATCAAAATAGTCATTCCAACTAGTTTGGGATCTTTTCCAAATTATTTCAAATCTTAATTTTTTTAAATAATACATAAAGGCTCATTTGACACATTCACGTCATTTTATAAAACATGGATTTCATAATTTTCTTCTAAACTAAAAAAAAATCCAGAAAAATAATATCGGTAATCATTCAGTATGACAAACACAGTAAAATAATCTTTTGGTACAAAACATCTCATTTAAATACAGTTTGGTAAATCGTTTAAATACAACTACCCATTTATATCATGGGCTTTAAAATATCAAAATAAGAATACCACAAATGTAAATATTGAGACATAGCTGCTTCAAACTTATTTTTCAAACAAATATAATTGAATCAAAAAACAAAATTCAAAATAGAGCATGCTTTCAAAAATTTAGACACTTTGTAGACATTGTTTTAGGGTATTTAAACTATTTTCAAAAGCTACTAAATGCCGCAACATCAGTAACTTCGACTACATCCACTGACAAAATATGAAAAATATATCAACATGACCACAAAAAATAAACGCTGACTACTTACTGCATATGATCAAATTTCAAATTTGGATATTTTAAACTTTTAAATGTCTTCCAAATCTGATCATTTCACAAATGAAAAAGAAATCGAATCTGAAAAATTCCCAATTCGAACAAATTTTGAAATCTGAACAATTTTAACCACAAGCTTTCTTTGCATTTCAACAATTTCCAAATCTACACACTTCTAAAATGTGGACATTTTCCAAATTTCAATTTTACCGCTATAACACGGCAAACCATTTTACTAACGTGAAAAGAATTCAAATCTAAATAACTTTCCAATTTGACTAATTTTCAAAATCTAAACAATTTTCAAACATAAGCTCTTTGCATTCCAACAATTCTCAAATCTACACAATTTTTAAATGTCGACATTTCCAAATTTGAATATTACCACAAGGGTGCGGCGTGACGCCGCGCCAAATTTACCTAGTATTAAAATCAATCAAGTCCCTGGATGGAAATATTAAAATCAATCAATTCCCTGGACAGAAAACTGAAACGCAATCACGTCCCCGGAGAACCTGCCGCCATTGCCGCCCTCCGTCCTTGCCGGGCCGACGGGCGCGCGACACGCGGGGACCTCAGCCACCAGCACCGGCGCGTGCGCCACGCAGCAGAGCACGACCACCGGCAGGCACGCGCAGAAGAGGGCGAGGCCGAGCACGCCGACCTCGCGTGGCGCCGCCTCCAACGACCTATAATACCCCAGCATTTAGCAACTAACGAAGGGTAGAAATAGGAATTTATGCATCTGCATGCATGCATTTGAAAATCCTGAATAAATTTTTCGCAAATTAAAACCCTGGAGTGATCGAAGTTTGATCATCATCATGATTTAAGCTTTAGATCATCTTAGGTGAATTTGATAATTTTCGACATGGCCTTTAGGAATTTGCTTGTAGAAGGAATTTGAATTCAAATATAATATTCAAACAATTAAATTCATAAAATAATTCAAATTAAAACATTGAAGTAACAAAAATAACAATTAGGTAAATGATTTAATAAATGTTTGAATAATTCAAACCTTACAATAAATATTACAACTTATTGAATTCTTGCAAAGACAAACAAATCATTTTATTGATTAAACACAAATTACAATGTCTTTACAACTTTATTACAACAAACTGAAATTCAAAAAGGAAATTACAATTATTTCCTAAACTAAAATGTCTTGTATTCTTTTCTTTTTCTTTTTGATCTTTAGTCCAATCTTGTTTTCCTGCACAATAAATAAGAAAATAGAAACAAATATAAAATGGGGTTTAGTGGTTAGTGTTACTCTCAGATTAGCAATAAGGTGTATTGCTAATTACATCATTGAGTTGATTAGGCAACTAAGTGTTGTATCTGTTCTTAATCAGCACAGTTTTGCCTCAGTACAACATCATAGGCTATAAAATCCACTTGGCTAGTGAAAAGAATGAAAATTTGAAGATAAACTCCAAACCCATCGACACAGCACCATATCACTGTGCTGACATCATCCCAGGGAAATAAACATGTGTTGAAATAGGGCAGCAGTGAGTTGTGGGAGGCAAGCCACACAACACTATTTCACCCACCACCAGCTCAATCAACACATCACAGCTACTTCACTCCCAGGTGGAGGATAAGAGCAAGAGGCAACCGTAGCAAGCAAGCAACCAAGCTCATTTCACACACTCAAGCAACCAGCTCGAGTTCATCAACCACAACCACAGCCACAGTTCATCACCAAACACATCCATCTACTTTTCACCACACATCCTTGCCAAAGCAAGAGCAAGATGGAGTCGAAGCTCAAGGCCAAGCAGGAGCAAGGGGAGGCCAGAAACTCGAGGGAAACAACCTGGAGCTAGAGGAGCAGGCCAGCTAGGAGAACAAAGAGGAGATCTACAAGTGTTGTTGATCAAGAAATCCAGAAAAACACAAGCAACACAACACAACCACCACCACACCTGACAAGAGGTTGACTCTCTACTTCTCTAGCAAAATGAACTGCTAGTATATATGAAGTAGGGTGGTGTTTTCCCTCAGATAAGCATAGGAATGCTATGCTAAATCATCACAGGGATTTAAATCACAAGCAAGCATCTGATCTTATCAAAATATTTGCCTCAGCCTTTGCATCATAGGCTCGGCCAAGTATAATATACGTTCTTCATTCCAGGAGATGGAGTAATTCATCTCAAGCAAGTAAATCAAGTCAGCTAAGTAAACTTGCTATCAACACCACATCAAACACTAAACAACCTGGAATGCACACCCTGGTAAAACCTGGCAAACAATTCCATTTCTTAGTGTTTTTAAAATGTATTCTGCTCTTTGACTTGGCATAATCCGTATGAAAGTTCATCATTGTGCTTAGCATCCATTTGATTAACTATCAAATTTGTCCAAAGGCGGGATATCCACACTTTGCACCTCAAAACAAACCGTATGGCAAGGTCATGTATACATGATCAACAACTAAAGAAATGCCCAAACAAACAGAGTCAAGCATGAATTGTGTCTGTTCTTATCAAAAAACATGTATGGCAATGTTCAGTAACACATTAATCAGAAAAGAAATCATTCACAAAGTTATCTAGAAAATAAATCTCATCTAGAATTCCTCTCTGCAACTAACTGACCATACCAACAACATTTAACTGATAGAAATAACTGGGTGTTAAGGGCACTGAAGATTTTCTTCGGTTAAACGATTGCAGTGAGGAACACACACGAACACCACCGCCACATTCCAGAGCAAGGAGGAGCAGCTATAAGAGTAGAAGAGGGAGCTGATGGTCCCGAAGAGCAAGGCCTTGATACTGCAAAAGTAAACGGGATTAGGTTGAGACTCCAAGTGCAGAGTGTATAGTAAGTGGAAGACAGTTTTCCCCACGAGGGGTGACTCGAGGGTTTAATATCGAACTCTCGGGGAATCTGAAGTGGTAGATTTATCTTCTTATCCTTCTTTTGGTTACCTACAAAACAAGGTTAGATGTTTTGGTCCTCAACCTCACCTGTGGTTGTCAAGCACAAGGTGTAAGAATGATATCAGGATAGTTATGCAATGCAAACAAGAAATAAATATGCAATGATGGTGGATGCAATGAATGATATTTTTGGGTTTTTGAATGATGTATGCAAGATGAAAAGTATTTTTGTATTTTCGGATTTAATGATGGCTGAAAATAGAAAAGTGGTATATGGTGTTGGAAAGGTGTTTCTTATGATTAAAAATGGACTGGGGTTCATGGTTTCACAAATGCACTCTCTCTTTATAAAGTGGTAGACAATGGAACACACAGTTAACATATGAGATTGCAACACAGGGTTTGATAACAAGTTACTTAGATATATGGGCATCACGTCCTAACATAGAGATCTTTTGGTTATTAACCTCTCTTATACTCCACCAAGATGCGAACTAAATCATAACACCTCAGTAATTAAGATAACTCAGAGTATAGCATTAAGTATCATGACATGAAGTGAAAATAAGAACATGCTAGATCTAGTCATGGAGTAGTGGCAATGGTCACGCCCACATCCCCGGTAGCATGGTATTTTAGTTTATCCCTAGTGAGGTAACAAAGTAAGGTAAAGATACCAAAGTGGATCGCAGAACTTTCTCTCACGTTCACTGCACTAGCCACCCCCGTTACTCCAACTAATGCACACGTTCCCCCACACACGCTCTCATAAACATGCTTGATCAAAACAAGTAGACAAGAACGGGGTACATAATATGCATCTATACTCATAACTGAAACAAACATTGCAATCTCAAACATATATTAACTCATAAAGATCCACCACAAAGGTATTACAACGGTGACCGTAATCATGTTCAGCAGCTCATACGGTGCTAATTAGTGAAGCTCAAGAGAGGAGAGATACATAAGTTACTTCCACAAACCCATAGTCCAGAGGTGGACTACTCCCTCTTCATCATGGAGACGGTGGAGAAGTCGATGGAGAAGATGGAGACCACGCCGGCAGCGCCCCGCCGGAGTTTTCCCCCTCCAATCTGCAGCTCCTGATCTCCGTTTCGGTGTTTCTGTGTTTGTGCGGCGCTCCTTCCAGAGAACGTCGGGGGACCTTTTTTATAGGCGTTTTTAGGTCAAGACGATGTCGGTGGAGAAGATCGAGGCAACGGAGCCACGAGGCCAAACGGGTGGGTCCCACGCGGCCACAGTACCTGGCCGCGTGGGCCCCCCCGTTTGGCCCTCGGACCTCCGTTTGTCGCTTCCTTCGCCCACAGGTCTTCTTCCTTCCAAATATTGACGCCCGTAAATTTCCAGGTGATTTCGTTGACGTTTGGGTCCCTGAAACATTAAAATAAGAAAACGGGGTTTTCTGCCTGTGCAGGGTTAATTCCATAAAAATAGGAAATAAATGAATATTCCAAAATCATTATAAAACATTGATATAACCCTTATATGATGCAAATATGATTGGAATATAAGCAATTAAAGTGCAAAGTTCATGTATGCATTTTACATGCATCAACATCCCCAAGCTTAATCCATGCTCGTCCTCGAGTATGAAGATGATAAAACTAACATGGACTTTGCAATTTAATACTTAACAATGATATCAAAGATGATTACTATTGCTACATATAGTCAAATGATTCATTCTTCAAAGGAGTAGCAATATGCAAATAGTTTATGAAGTGATATCAAGTATTCAAGACAAGGATGTTCATTGATAGTTCACAAAGTGTAACATGGTAGCAAGTAATATGGAACACATGTATGCATAATGATAAGTAGAACATCCTACAATGGTCATAGAGTGTAGATGAAAATCTGAATATGATAGGTGTACACTTTGGAAAGATGTATATGTGAGTAGAGGTAAAGCATGCATAAGTTTCATCCAACTTCCAAACTCTTCTACTTAAGTTAATGATTGCAATAAGGTATTCATTGGTGTCAAGCTCTCATTGCCCCTATCATAGCATCTTGAATGATTAAGGTTAAAGTGAAAGCAAATATGAGTAGTGTGCTTGATAAAGAATGGGTTGAATGTCTCATGCCCCTTGAATACAAGTACTTACACCATGTGTTACTCAACTTGGGAAACAAAGCAAGTTCAATTAAATATCATTGTAAGCATAATAGTATCATCAAGAGCGTCAACTGGGGTACCTCTTGTCCCAAGATATGGAACAAGCCCATATCAAAATGACAAGACAAACAAACAAAATGAACAATCTCAACACCCTTTTTATTTACCATTTGGAATAGTTTTTTATTGCAAGGTGTATCACAGAAGGTTCACCATAGTATGTAAGTAAATTTCCACATGAATGATGCATGGCTTAGATTAGCGGCCCAGGCGTCTCTCTAACCATTTACACAAACTCATTTAAACTCACTCTATTTCCACATTTATTTCAACATGATAAGCATCCATAGACAAAAGCACATGATATCAACTAAATGAGATGAAGAGCGTGTTGAAAGCTTGCCATGTGACAGCACATATGGGCTAACTTCCAACCCAAAACATTCATCAAGCCACAAACATCATAATCTTAATCACAATGGGTCAAGTTTTATTATGCAAATAAAAGAACATTGTGCATCAAGTTCGTGAGAGCTATATAACCAATTTTTTCCATTGCAATCAATAACATAAACATTTTCATTCAGAGGTAAGATAACACAAACAACATGTTAAACATACTCGGAATAGCATAAAGCCAATAGGTAGATATGGTGGACTCACTGGAATAACTTTGGTTGAAGGTGTTGGAAACAAGTTTTTGCTTGTTGGAGTTTTTGGGCTAGCAAAAGGGAGAAAGTTGACCATCTAGATGCATGCATGAGTGTCCATAGAACTAACTAATCCATGTTAAACCAAGTGAAATAACAATCAGCACCAAAACATGAATAAGTGATAGCTCTAAAAAGAATTTGCAAACTATTACTCATAAACAAGCTCATGAATCATGCAACTATATGTATCATTAAAAATCAATCAAACATCCCTTTTCCCAATCTTATAAAAGCATCCAACATATTTCAACCCATATTTCCAGTAGCTCTCTCATATATAATTGATAGTGTGGTGGTCTCTCAAGACTCAAACAAAAACAAAAAACGACGCTCCAAGTTTATGCGATAAAGTGTTTCGATCGAAAAACAGAAGTTGGACGTGTGCAAACCGAGAGTGTGTAGGTCCAGCGGGGTTGTCTTCACATCCCCAAGCTTATGGTCTTCACCATCCTTGGATAGCTCTTGGTGCATCTCCTCCAATCCCTGTGAAAAAACTTCAAAACACCGTTTCTCCCATCTCTTTTCTGTGGGGTGCATTAATAGTGATAAACAAATAGGTTCCTTGCTGCATATAATCCTTGAACAAAAATTCATATGACATGTCCAGAAAGTGTATAATGTTGTATGCCTACTCATAAACTCAATTGGATCAAAAAGATTCAACTTAAAAGCTCAAAGCATGCATCAAACAAAATGGGACAGAATCTGTCCAGAAAAACAGCAGCAGCAAAACGTATTTTTCTACCCTACCAAACTTTCTCGAAAAATTCCGAAAAATTCATGCATACAGAGGATGAAAAGTTGCAACTACAGTTCAAATATGAGCTCATTCGGAGTTACAGAATAAGAATTAAAAATCATACCGTGCACTGACTCGTGCAGGAATAAAATCTCCGAACGCTATAAGCAACTTTTTCAAACCAAAAAGGGTAAAACTTGGCACTTTATTGAAAACTCCAGAACCTAAACTAAAACAAAGTCTCTTGGTACAGCAACGAGGACACAAAGAAAATCACACATAAATAACGGGTTGCCTCCCGCAAAGCGCTTTCTTTATAGCCATATAGCTAGGCTTCTTACTTGTTTGTTTTA